>CM064485.1:29810196-29932696 GCA_032716605.1 Paralithodes platypus | reverse complement strand
ACTAATATTGACAAATAAATGAGGTGAAAGGTCTTAAATCGCAGAACTAATGGAATGCCTCGAAACTAATGGGGTTAAGCATGAGGGAGAAGGGAGTCCAGAAAAAAACAACTACCTCCCCCGTAACTCAGAAGTAAAATACAGTATGTTCCTCAAGTCCTTAGACCGAAACTAATATCGACTACACGTGTATTAAGGGGACAGTGGCTGTTTGTTTGGTCTATTGATTCATTTATTCATATATTTTTTTAGTTTCCTCCCTAGACCTCCATCAAGCTTAAACAAACAAAAACCCTAGACCCTCCTTCAAGATAGATTTGTAAATTTGTCGGTTGAAAAATGTCCCGGCCAAAGGCCGATTCCTCCTAAAATTACAGGCTCGCTTTCGCTCGCCAAGAAAAAATCGACACCTAAATGGCACGAAGGGTCCTAATATTGACAAAGAAATGGGGTGAAAAATCATAAAATCCACAAACTAATGGAACAAACGTCTTAAAATCTCAAAACTAGTGGGGCCGCTAAACATTAGAGAGAAGGGGGTCCAGAAAAACGGTCTGTCTCCCCTTAATCTTACTACTAGACTATTATTTTCCAGTCACGTCTCCTGATGACCATTATTTGGCCTCTGAATTATTACCATTCCCAGATGCTTCACCTCTTAAGGGGGGATGGCCCGGTTTTCTGGACCGCTTTCTCGCTCATGTTTAGCCCCATTAGTTTTCAATGATAAGACGTTTGCCCCATTTGTTAGTCGATGTTAAGACCTTTCGCCCCATTTCTTCGTCAATATTTAGACCTTTCGTGCTATTTAGGTGTCGATTTTCTCCCTGGCGAACGATAGTGAGCCTGTAATGTTGGAAGATCCGGCCTTCGGCCGGGATATATTTCTACCGACAAATTTACAAATTAATCTAGAAGGGAGATTTAATGTTTTTTATCTATAATTTGATGGAGGTCTAGGGAGGAAACTAGACAAATAATGAATACATGAAAATATCTCCCAAAAAGTGAACCAACCCCCCTTAACCCTTTGAAGATTGTGACGCATTTGGCAGCTTATTCTGGCTATCATTAGATTATTTTATACAGCTTAACCCCTTCATTATCGAGGTCGCCATTTCATTATTTTCTGGCAGTTATTAGACGATTTTGTATTCAGCTTAGGAATGTCATGCACTAATTAAATGGCTTCCAAGAATCCCAATTAATTATTTTAACTAACACACGTCATTCCTTAGTTGTATTAAATCGTCTAAATATAGCTGACATAAGAGAAAACGACATCTCCGGTAGTGAAGGGGTTAAGAAGGATCAGTAGGAATCATAAGGGTAAATAAATTTATCTATCTATTGCCTGACGCCGTGATCCCCGAAGGGGTGGCCACGAACGAACCGCCCCCATGCACCTCTGTCCCCGGTCAGTCGACGCCCCTCCCCCCAACCAGCACCGCCTTCGTTCATATACTTCCTCACTCCATCCTTCCACCTCTCTTTCGGTCTACCTCTCCCTCTCTGTCCCTCCACCTCGCTCTCGTACACCCTCTTAGTCATTCTCTCGCTTTCCATATGTTCCATATGGCTGAACCATCTCAAGTTGTTCCTTGTCACACTTTCCCGCACATCTACCTCCACACCACACCTCCTTCTTACTGCCTCATTAGTCTGTCTATCCCTCCATGTAACTCCGCACGCACTTCTTAAGTAATTAATTTCCACTGCTCTCACTCTTGGTCTGAGTCTCTCAACCAACGTCCATGCTTTGCTTCCGTAAGTCAGTGTCGGGATTACCACACTGTCATGCAAGGACTTCTTCACTTCCATACTGACCACCCTATTTCTTGTTACTGCTTTCAGCGTTCCTACAACCCTCTTCCCCTGTTGTACCCTCTCCCGCACTTCTTCATCCATAGTCCCATCTTTACTCAACACATTGCCCAGATACTTAAAAGGGTTGACGATCTCCATAGCCTGACCGTTCAGCTTCACCTCACACTCTGTGACTTCACCCCTTTCGAAGACCATAACCTTGCTCTTCCCCGCATTTACCTTCAAATTCCGTTTTTCGCACACTGTTCCAAACTCATTTACCAGACCCTGCAACTCCCATTCATTATCACTCATCAGAACTGTATCATCCGCAAACAGCAGTATAGGTAGCTTCCACTCAATTCCCTCCCTTTTCAGCGATACACCAACATCCACTGCTCTTGATAGTATTTCTTTCATGACTCCATCCATATATACAGTAAACAACCACGGGAACATCACATACCCCTGTTTCAAACCAACATTCAGGTCAAAGAACTCGCTCTGCTCACTCTCCACACGTACTGCCGCCTTTACACCCTCATTTCAATTAACCGACTTCCATATACCCTTCCTAATCTGAATAAAATCGTCTGATAGTAGCCGGAAAACATAAAATAAATGCGTATTGGATCTTGAAGGTTTAACTAATTCACCTCAAAACTTTTTCACCGAATATCAATGTTCACAACCATGACGCATTTCAACCCCTTCAGCACGATGACGTAATTTTCATCATAATCTGGTTACAATTAGACGGACTTTCTTAAGGGAGCCCTCCTCGCTTTTTTTCTCTCTCTCTCTTTGGCTTGTATCCATTCGGCCCCATTCAGCAAACTGTTTTAAGACGCTTACCCCCATCCAGGTGTCAATATTTTCCTGGCGAGCGGTAGCGAGCCAGCATATATATATATTTTAATTTTGACAGCAAGCTAAATTTATACATTTTTCGATAGAACAATGTGTCCGGCGAAGCCGGATTTCTCCATACAATGCTGGCTCGCTATGGTTCGCCAGGAAGAAATCGACACCTGGATGGGCATAAACGTCATAAAACAGTTGGCTTAATGGGGCCGAATGGATACAAGCCAGAGAAAGAGAAAAAAAAGCAGGTGACCCCCCTTAAGCTTATAATCTACCTCTAGGACTCAAAGGGGTACATCCGAACTGAATACGCACTCCGCATAAGACAGGTCCTTCTCAAACTGCTTAAGGGGGGTCACCGTTTTTTTTTGTTATCTTGCTCCCCTTTTCTCTCTTTCCCTGGCTTGTATCCATTCGGCCCCATTCAGCCAACTGTTTTAAGACTTTTATCTCCATCCAGGTATCGATATCTTCCTGGCGAGCGATAGCGAGCCAGCATTGTATGGAGAAATCCGGCTTCGCCGGAGAAATTTTTCTATCGAAAAATGAACAAATTTAGCTTGCTGTTAAAACAAAAAATATATGCTGGCTCGCTACCGCTCGTCAGGAAAATATTGACAGCTGGATGGAGGTAAACGACTTAAAACAGTAGGCTGAATGGGGCCGAATGAATACAAGCCAAAGAGAGAGGGAGAGAAAGATAAAACAAGCGAGGTGGGCTCCCTTAAATCGTCTTAGCCAGAATCAAAGGAAAAAAGGCGTCCTCGTGCTGAAGAAGTTAATTAAAAGTGTTTAGATGTTTTAGAATCATGTATCCGATCTTGCATGAAGTCGTTGTCGGTGCATTAAACTTAAGGGGACAGTGGACGTTTGTTTGGTCTATTACTTCATGTATTCAGATATTTTGTTTAGTTTCCTCCCTAGCTTAAAAAACACCCCCTCAAGCTTAGAAAAACACCCCCCCTCTTCAAGAGAGATTTGTACATTTTTCGGTAGAAAAATGTCCCGCCAAAGGCCAATTCTTCCTAAAATTACAGGCTTGCTATCGCTCGCCAGGGAAAAAATCGACACATAAATAGCACGAAGGGTCCTAATATTGACAAAGAAATGGGGTGAAAGGTCATAAAATCCCCAAACTAATAGAACCAACGTCTTAAAATCTCAAAATTAGTGGGGCTAAACATTAGGGAGAAGGTGATCCAGAAAAATGGTCCTCCTCCCCTTAAAATGATCTAGTAACTGGTTGCGGGTACCAGATTTTGATAGAAATCCAACTTTCAGATTGCTATTGTGACACCTGCCGGAAGAAAACGTGTTCCGAAGAGAAAGTTAATCACATACATTTTTATTCGAATTAATATACCTCTGGAGAAAACAAAACACAACTTCAGAGTGTAATTGGTAATAATACGCTAATAATGGCATCCTTTAAACAAAAAAAATACCAGATGCGCTATAAATTACTCTGATTTTATTTTGTCTTATCCATTGTTTCTAAAAGAGGAAAAACAGACTAAACAAATATAATTTTACTAATTTATTTGGAAGAACAAATGAATAGCAAGTTTCCCAGGCTCAACCACCAAATGGACAAAACAACTAAATATTAATAATTATTAACATCGTTCTTAACACCAATAATCCGACAAATGAAATTTATGAAAGCATGTGATCCTCCCAGGATTCGAACCCAGGTTATAGCATACAGAACTTGCACACTCTAACCATTACACAATCAAGACAGTTGTAAGTACAGCACATGACCACGATTAATATCCATTATTCGACCACTGCATATCAATCTAATCATATACTGGACCCAATTACACTATAGCCTAATGCTTATGCCAAAGGAAAGGAAATTTTATGGGGCACAGATCACAAAGGACCAACTTCGCTACGAAATATTCCTGAACCTATTGATATTTTTGTTTGCATCGTTCTTGTCTAACTCTAGTTAAATCTCGTATACCCACCATAACTTGAGCAAATATAACTCCCAGTTGACAGAAAGGGCGAACTGGTTTTAAAGGGGGATTGGCGTATTTATGTCCTCTCTCTCTCTCTCTCTCTATATATATATATATATATTGTTACGTCCTGGGATATATAAACACTGGGCTCTTTTTATTGGACTAGGTATGCGGCAACAAGCAACAACGGAAAACGCTAGATCCAACCCTTATCTATAAACACAGGCAACAAACCACCCTAAACCGTCAAGAGTCCTGCCTGGACAACGAGGTATCCTATGACTCGGTTACAGGGTGCACGCACTATAGACTGCTGATAGTCAAGCAGGCTATATAAAAGATCACACAATTAAGTTGACTTAAAGCTTCAAGGAAAAGATAGATGACGGAATTAAATTGCAGAAACAATTTAATAACAAACTAGAAGAAAGTACATTTAACGTTACGTTAATTAATACAACTAATCACCCCTGCGTGAAAGAAGGTGAAAGCAAACAGTCCTCAAAACATCGTACCGGTAGACAAGATGCGGGTTTCTAAACTGCATGCGGCTACTGTAGGATCTGATGCTTAGCAAAGAAAGTACGTTACGGATTTAGAGAACTCTTAACTCATAAGCAGGAATAAATACTAGTGATAGGCCATACAGTGTATAATGGCATAGGTATAATTAAATAAAGGTAGCAACTCGCAACATAACCACATACAGGTGTGCTTCTCACTCTTAGTCAGGCAAGCCTGCTCGGACAGAGTCTCTAAGCCACACCCTGACTCACAATGTTCACAAAAATGGTAAACTGTGCCACAATAACAAGCATACAGAAATAATAAACCCCTAGCTGTTAATCTGCCAGGTGGCAGAGGTCTAGCCGGAAGGATATAGGCTTCGGATACCTGGGCTGAGCCACCTGCTCTAGCCTAGGGACGTTCCCAAGTCTGGGCGCCAAATTACTCTAATTGAAAGGGTGCTCTCTTGAGAGACTCAGATCGCAAGTATCTGACTCTCTCCTGGCGACCCTAAAACAAAAGCAAGACGTGCTAGCGCAGTGCTGAGTGGACTAGGCAAGGGCCCTCACACAACACAACACTAGACACACAGGGACACAGACAAGAAAATGCCCCCAGACTCCCACGGGTATCCTAGTAAAGTCGTGCGGGTCCACAGGACTCGCACCAGCAGACTTTACTTAAAGGATCGCAAAAAGCCTCCCCTCCGGTCTAGCCCCTGCTAACCTGACACAAGAACACACTAGGAAGCATGAAACCACCAAATATGAGACAACAAAAAAGCTTCCTAGGTCTCATTAACAATTACGTTTCTGCATAAGGCCCAAAATCCTATCTAGTTATCTGAGAGCTCGTCGTTAATACAATAATAGATATAAGGTCTATCAAGGGGATGGGATAATTAAATAGATTGGTGAAGTAGTGGAAAGAAGGTATACAAAGTAAGAGAGAAAGTTTCTAAGTGGGGTTGAGAGGGATAGATATGAAGGGGGTCCGAAGGGTACGACAGTGAGGTGAGCTCTGAGTCTTGAATCTGTCTGGACCCCGCCCTAGGCATGCAGAATACATCCCAGGCTTGGCAACACTCAACACAGTTGCCGGGTCAAAATCGTCTACCCCGTGCGTGAGTCGAAACTAAGCCTAACGTTGCGAACAAATGCATGTGGCACATCAGGCTCGTCCCAAGCTAGACTCTCCGCGCGAAGCAACGTCCCCCAGCCGGTCTCTCTCTCTCCCGCTCGTCTCCTCCCACTCTCACCAAACTTACATCTTATATATTATAATGAAACAATCAACTATCGAGAATAAAATATACTAAGATGCGTTGGTTAAGAATAAGGGCAGCTTCAAGCTGTGAAACAACATAAGAATATCCCAGACATTAGTTACATTGTCATAGGATATATACTAAGGGAAAAGCCGGCCGGCCGGCTGCCGCCAGCCGGTTTCTAAAGGGCTGGGCAGCCGACGCGCGCGCATGCCCGCACGTGGCTACTATGCAGAAGCGTCACACCTCCCCCAAGATATAAGACCCTTGACTAAGTTCTTCATATCTAACAGAAAGCTTCTCATAGTACCACACACTGTTGCGACACAAGGCACTATATATAAAAAAAATAAAGACTGTTGCGCTCCACCGAGCAAGTTCAACTAACTTAGCGACAATAAGCAAAAACATTCAACTTAGATACTGCTACAACATCTTATACAAAATTCTACACGTTATAAAAAATAAAGAGTTTTTATAAGGTTTTTGCTTTTTTAATTTGTTTTTTTCGGCTGAACTACAGTGACAGCCTATTTTCCTCCACACTCAACCCTCAATCCTGTGGCAGTCTAACCAACATCATCCACCCTTGATAGACAATCCGCTATCACGTTATCAGAACCGGCAATATGGCGTATGTCCAGATTATACTCCTGAAGCATGAGTGACCACCTGGTCAGCCTCATATTCCGGTTATGAAACTGATTCAAGAATTTCAGAGGGTGATGATCGGTATAAACCACTACGACTGGTCCGAAAGCAGGAACATATACATCGAAGTGCCTGAGCGCCAGCACTATCGCCAGGAGTTCATTTTCAATTACAGAGTAATTCCTTTGTGCACTATTGAATTTTTTACTGTAAAAACTCACTGGATGTTCGATACCTTTATCATCTGTCTGTAACAAGACAGCCCCAGCCCCTACGCCACTGGCATCAGTCGCCAGCTGAAAAGGTCTGCTGAAGTCCGGGGCCTTGAGTATGGGGTGGGTATATAACAGGTGTTTCACCAAGGAAAACGCCTCTGCACACTCAGGAGACCACCGGAACTTCTTGTCCTTAGATAATAAGTCAGTTAAAGGTGCAAGTACAGTCGAATAGCCTTTGATGAAGCGACGATAATAGCCTATCATACCTAGAAACCGCATGATTTGTTTCTTAGTCGTAGGCTGGGGAAACTGATCGATGGCTTTGATCTTTGTCTGTGGAGGGCACACCTGACCCATCCCCACCTCGAACCCCAGGTACAAAACTGTGGCTTTGACAAAATCGCACTTACCCAGGTTTATCACCAAACCTGCTTCATTCAGTTTATTAAAAAGCTGTCCGATGTGAGCACAGTGACTGTTAAAATCCTCGTCGTTTATTATGACATCATCTAGGTACACCGTACAGTTGGGAATGTCGGCTACAATGTCGTTCATTAATTTCTGAAACGTTGCAGGGGCATTTTTCAGCCCGTATGGCATAACATGGTAACGATATGTGGCACTGTCCACCACAAACCCACACACCTCTCGCACTCGCTCAGACAAGGGCACTTGCCAATAACCCTAAACAAGGTCTATCTTAGTGAGGAACTTGGCTTTTCCTATCTTATCCACACTGTCGTCCACGCGAGGGAGAGGGTAGGCATTTGTGGGGGTTAAACCATTCAACCTGCGGAAATCTATACAAAACCACACCTTGCCATCTGGTTTGGGCTGCAGTGTGACGGGGGAAGTCCACCTTACTGCACCCTCAGAAATCAGCCCACGTTTCAGCATATAATCCAGCTCTTCCCTAAGTGCTGGTAATTTAATAGGGGGAACACGGTATGGCACTGATTTAAAGGGCGGGTGGTCCCCAACATCGACATCGTGCACCGCTTGAGTAGTGAGGCCAGGATGCTCCGCGAAAACAGCTGGGTTTGAATCAAACAAGTGCTGCACAGCTACACGCTGTTGCTCAGGCAGGTGCAATATCAACTCGTGAGCCACTTGTCTAGAATTCCCCGCCCACTGATCCGCAGAAACATGACAATCCCAATTATCCTCCCCCGCAGCTTGACTGTCCCTTCCTCCTTCTCCACCACGATCGCTGCAGATCAACACCGGGACAGTGAGAGGCTCGGAGGGGCGCCTCACATACTCTTTTATCAGATTTACATGGCAAAGTTGGTTCTTTATCTTACGATCAGGAGTAGCTACTAAATAGTCGAGATCAGAAACCTTCCTTACAACTCGATACGGACCAGAATACTTGGCAGACAAGGGGTGTCCCACCAGAGGCAGTAGCATCAGTACCTCCTGATCTACTTCAAACTCCCTCAGCTTCACCTTCTGGTCGTATCTGTCCTTCATCTGAGCTTGTGAACTCTTAAGGTTCCGACCTGCTACCTCCAAGCTCTTTAGCATTCTCTCACGGCTTTCAACTACATACTTTAGAAGCGAGCATGGCTTTGTGACTCCCTCCCAGATCTCCTTGACTATGTGGAGGGGCCCCCTGACCCTGTGTCCAAAAACCAACTCGTTCAGGCTAAATCCCAAGCTCTCCCCAGGTACTTCTCTCGCAGCAAATAAAACGTATGGGAGACCTAGATCCCAGTCCTTCCCATTTTCCATGCAATAACACCGCAACATACTCTTGAGAGTCGAGTGCCACCTTTCCAAAACTCCCTGACTCTCGGGATGGTAGGCAGATGACACCACAGACACTATCCCATGTTGCTGCATGGTCTGCTTAAACAGAGCAGAAGTAAAATTGGATCCCTGATCAGACTGGATCTCCTGAGGGTAGCCATAACGAGAGAAATAGACAAGTAAGTTTTTTCCAACAGTCTTAGCCATCCCGTTGCGCATGGGGTAAGCATCTGGATACCGTGTTGCTACATCCATTACAGTTAGTACAAATTTATTGCCGGCACTAGTGGGGGGCAATGGGCCAACCATATCGATAACTACTTTGCTGAAGGGCGGCCCAATGACAGGGATGGGTTGTAACGGGGCTCTCGGAATGACCTGATTGGGTTTCCCAACAACTTGACAAGTGTGACACTGTGACACCCATGACACGACACTCGCCTTTAACCCAGGCCACCAGAAAAGCTTGCTCAGAGCTGCCTCCGTCTTACGTGCCCCCAGGTGCCCTGCCAAAGGCACATCATGAGCTAATCTCAATAAGCTCTCACGGCACACCCTCGGTACTACTAACTGGTCCACTAATCCTGACCCGCCATCCCACTTTTTCTTGGGATCCTGATGTCTCCAATACAAGATCCCCTCGGACAAGAAAAAATCACCAGGCTGCGCATCCCCATCGCTCTCCAGTTCGATAGCACCAATACCACAAGCCCTGACTTCAGGATCTTCCAGCTGCAAGGAACATATATCAGCAGGTGCGAGATTATCCAAGTTCATCTTAAATAATTTATTTCCACCTCCAATGTCCCGCTGAGCCATCCTTTCCTCACGCTGCGCATAACGATGCTGTCGCAGAGTCTCTTCCTGCCCTGCACCTGCACTAGCGGTGACAGGCCCCGGGGCCTCTCCAGACTCTAACATAGGTGCCAATAATGAGTCACCAAGAAACACTGCCGGCTCAAAACTCTCCAATTGACCAACACTTCCCGTTTTCTTGTGATCTTTCCTCCGCGGTTTGATAGACTGAGGTGGTGGCTGCAAGGTTCCGGATGTCTGAGAACGCGTCACAACACACGCCATGGTTTGTACGCTACACTTCTCAACCCACTCCTGTTCCTCCCTACTAACGTCGGCCGCCTTCTCGGCAATGACCAAGGGTGAAACCTTAGAAGCAGGCACCGCAAAGTCGTTGCCGAGGAGGAGGTCGACGCCCCCAACAGGCAAGTTCTCTATAATTCCGACATCCAGCTCCTTCGCCACACCACCCACCTCCAGCTCCATCCGCACCAGCGGGTAGGACTTCGTAGCATTGATCCCCTGAACTACCACCACCCAAGCAGCGTTAATCGGTCCACCAGTAAAGTTCCTTAACAAGGTCTGAGAAGCCCCAGTATCACGCAATAGCTTTACTCCTCGCCTTTCGCCAGCCCACCTCACAAAACCATGCCCTCTATGACCCCCAAAGACGTCGCGGACAGGGTTCGAGCCTTCCGGACTCTTGAACACAGGCTGTGTCCCAACCTCTGACGAACTACCCTTGGCAAACTCAGAAGATATAGGCGACACCCCTATGCTGCGGGCCATTGACACAACCTTGTTTGGTGTCTTGTTCGGACAAGCATTTGCAAAGTGACCCTCCTTGTGACATGCAAAGCACTTTTTACTCTTTGGTTTCCCTTGGGAGTGGGAGGTACCATTAGACTTCTTATACGGGACGGTATTTGGTTTATGTTCAGTTTTATTGTCAGTGCTAGATGGTTTTGTGTATTTATGTGTATCAAAATTCTTGGGAGGGGGAGGGGTACGATCCTTTGCACCCGACTCACTCCTAGCTGCTGCTCCGCACCCTCGAATTAATGACAGTCGGCGGTCAGCCATTTCTGCTGCCTCCTGGAGAGTTCTAGGATTTTTTTTCCTTTATATGTAATGTTAAGTCCCCGCCTGTGCACTTAAAGAACTGCTGCAAGAGAACCAGCTCACTCAACTCCTCAAAAGTAGTTGCCCTCTCAGAACGCAGCCAATGTCGTAGTGCATCAGACAAGTCCCGGGCGTGTTCTAGGAAGGTACTATCCTTGCCCTTAGTAACACCCCGAAACTTCAAGCGGTAAGTTTCTGGTTGTAACTCATAGGCCCGTAGCACAGCCTTCTTTAGCTCATCATAAACTACACAGGACTCTAAAGGTAGTGCATCATACGCTTTTAGCCCCTTTCCTGGCAAGGTCGCCATTTGTTACGTCCTGGGATATATAAACACTGGGCTCTTTCTATTGGACTAGGTATGCGGCAACATGCAACAACGGAAAACGCTAGATCCAACCCTTATCTATAAACACAGGCAACAAACCACCCTAAACCGTCAAGAGTCCTGCCTGGACAACGAGGTATCCTATGACTCGGTTACAGGGTGCACGCACTATAGACTGCTGATAGTCAAGCAGGCTATATAAAAGATCACACAATTAAGTTGACTTAAAGCTTCAAGGAAAAGATAGATGACGGAATTAAATTGCAGAAACAATTTAATAACAAACTAGAAGAAAGTACATTTAACGTTACGTTAATTAATACAACTAATCACCCCTGCGTGAAAAAAGGTGAAAGCAAACAGTCCTAAAAAAAAACGTACCGGTAGACAAGATGCGGGTTTCTAAACTGCATGCGGCTACTGTAGGATCTGATGCTTAGCAAAGAAAGTACGTTACGGATTTAGAGAACACTTAACTCATAAGCAGGAATAAATACTAGTGATAGGCCATACAGTGTATAATGGCATAGGTATAATTAAATAAAGGCAGCAACTCGCAACATAACCACATACAGGTGTGCTTCTCACTCTTAGTCAGGCAAGCCTGCTCGGACAGAGTCTCTAAGCCACACCCTGACTCACAATGCTCACAAAAATGGTAAACTGTGGCACAATAACAAGCATAGGTAGGTACTTCGAGGGTGCGGAGCAGCAGCTAGGAGTGAGTCGGGTGCAAAGGATCGTACCCCTTCGTAGGGGAGGTGTGGTGGAGTGGTCTTGCCACTGGCCTGGTAATCCAAAGGTCCCGGGTTCAAATCCCGATGTATCAATGGGAAGATATTATTGGGATGGAATTTGTGCTGTACCTGGTATCAGTGCATTACCACAAGCCCACCGAAACGTCAATAAAATACCCTCATTGTTCCCTGAATAAATAGCACTGTATGAATATTCCCATATTCAAAATATGGTACAGGGGTGCAATGCCTGGTGAGTTATCTGCTCAACAGGTGGCGTTGTGTGTGTGTAAGTGTGAGAGTCCGAGTGTAGGGGGTGAGACAGTGAAGCATGGGAATGAGGTGGCTTCAGAGATGGGGTCATGAGTGAGCACCGTGCCTCATGTGAAGGCAAGATGGCAGGTGCTCATTGTACTCTACGTGCTTCACATGTCTCACTCCCTAGACTGGAACAAGACCTCACAGGCTTCACTGTTCATTGTAAAGCGGTGAATGTTAAGGCTCTCAGCCTATGCCCGAGAGGAAGTAAGTTGGAATATAGAAAAAAAAAAAAAAAAAAAAAAAACAGAGATAATAAACCCCTAGCTGTTAATCTGCCAGGTGGCAGAGGTCTAGCCGGAAGGATATAGGCTTCGGATACCCGGGCTGAGCCACCTGCTCTAGCCTAGGGACGTTCCCAAGTCTGTGTGCCAAATTACTCTAATTGAAAGGGTGCTCTCTTGAGAGACTCAGATCGCAAGTATCTGACTATCTCCTGGCGACCCTAAAACAAAAGCAAGACGTGCTAGCGCAGTGCTGAGTGGACTAGGCAAGGGCCCTCACACAACACAACACTAGACACACAGGGACACAGACAAGAAAATGCCCCCAGACTCCCACGGGTATCCTAGTAAAGTCGTGCGGGTCCACAGGACTCGCACCAGCAGACTTTACTTAAAGGATCGCAAAAAGCCTCCCCTCCGGTCTAGCCCCTGCTAACCTGACACAAGAACACACTAGCAAGCATGAAACCACCAAATATGAGACAACAAAAAAGCTTCCTAGGTCTCACTAACAATTACGTCTCTGCATAAGGCCCAAAATCCTATCTAGTTATCTGAGAGCTCGTCGTTAATACAATAATAGATATAAGGTCTATCAAGGGGATGGGATAATTAAATAGATTGGTGAAGTAGTGGAAAGAAGGTATACAAAGTAAGAGAGAAAGTTTCTAAGTGGGGTTGAGAGGGATAGATATGAAGGGGGTCCGAAGGGTACGACAGTGAGGTGAGCTCTGAGTCTTGAATCTGTCTGGACCCCGCCCTAGGCATGCAGAATACATCTCAGGCTTGGCAACACTCAACACAGTTGCCGGGTCAAAATCGTCTACCCGTGCGTGAGTCGAAACTAAGCCTAACGTTGCGAACAAATGCATGTGGCACATCAGGCTCGTCCCAAGCTAGACTCTCCGCGCGAAGCAACGTCCCCCAGCCGGTCTCTCTCTCCCGCTCGTCTCCTCCCACTCTCACCAGACTTACATCTTATATATTATAATAACAATCAACTATCGAGAATAAAATATACTAAGATGCGTTGGTTAAGAATAAGGGCAGCTACAAGCTGTGAAACAACATAAGAATATCCCAGACATTAGTTACATTGTCGTAGGATATATACTAAGGAAAAGCCGGCCGGCCGGCTGCCGCCAGCCGGTTTCTAAACGGCTGGGCAGCCGACGCGCGCGCATGCCCGCACGTGGCTACTATGCAGAAGCGCCACAATATATATATATATATATATATATATATATATATATATATATATATGATATAGATATATATATATATATATAATATATATATATATTATATATATACAGTATATATATATGTATATATATATATATATATAAATAAATTTTCTAGTGTGCTCCCTAAACCTCCAACAAGCTGAAAAAAAAAAATCCAAGATAAACCTGACATTTTTTCAATAGAACAATGTGCCGGCCAAAGGCCGGTTCCTCTTAAATTACAGGTTCACTATCACTCGCCAGGATAAAATCGACACCTAAATGACACTACAAGTCTTTAATATTGAAACAAAATGGGGCGGATGGTCTTAACATCGCCAAACTAATGGGCTGAATGTCATAGAATCTGAAAACTAATGGGGCTAAACATGAGGAAAAATGGGGACCAGAAAAACGACCCAACTCCCCTTAACAAAGCACCATACTACCGAACCTCCATAAACCATCAACCCTTCCATTAACAATATGCTTCACTTCCAAACGGAGTAGGTCAGTAGGGAACCACAAACACGAAATTACGGTCCCATCCATGTAAGGAAGAAAGGGTGATGTGTGGTCCAACGCTGCAATAGTAGAAAATACCGAGTTATATAGCTATGAGGGGCAAGTGACAGTCAGCCATAAGGAACTCTACAGGATGAATGAAATGGGTGTCAGCTGACTTTATTAATATTATTATTATTATTTTTGTTTTCATTTTTCATTTTTTCCCGTTTCGTTTGATTGATGGATTAGTTTGGGCCGAAGCGATCATCCAAAATCTTGCCAGGTATAATCAATGTAAATCACTATCATTGTTGTTGACATCTGTTGATTTTGGATAGCCTCATTGAGTAAAGGTTGTTATTTCAAAATGGTCTTGATAACCAGCTGTGCCTCATTTCAAACCACAACTCGAATACAGTATCTGCATCTGTGAACGCACCAATTGCTTAAAACATTCAAATTATTTGTTTGATTGACTGCATTTGAATGAATCCGAGGATCCTGACAATAGTTGTTGTTCCCCAAGCTGCCTGGCCGAACAGCCCCAAGGCCCAGAGTAAGGCCAAGGCCATAAACGAGCGCCCCCACAGAACCCTCCCTGCCGACCACAATAAAGCCTGGGTGACCGAAGCCACTCCATGGCGGGGAGCTGAGAGGGTGCGTAAACGCCCGGGAAACCAAAGCCCCACCCAGGGCCCTGTGCCCCTCAGCAATTATGAAGAGAAAGTTGAGGGGCAAAGGAATAATGTGACGCTTTAGCTTCCAATCTTGGTAGATTGGGAGGTCAATCCACGGAAGAGACGCCGTCACTTGAGATCTAGAAAATATATAAGCAAAAGGAACAGTCAGAGTAAGCTATGGGTATGGCAGAGATCGCTCAGGTCTCACTCTGATAGACCAGTCCATCACCATCCTGACAATAGTAATAATAATATCAATGATTTTCGTAATCCAGATAAGAAACAAGCCGGCCAAGGGAGAGGTTTATCTGATGTCTAAATTACACATCATTAATGATTGTATTTGATCATATTTCTCTGTAACTGGAATATTGATTTAGTTGGGCTTTATTATTACAATACCAGTGTTTTGTATTGCTAATGATTTGAGTAGTGCGTTATATAGTCTGTTTTTCTCCAGCTGAAGGTAAATTGCCATGTCTCCGTCTTGTTTACTTGGCTATTACGACGATTGTGTAGCGAAATATGTCGCCAATTATGAACACTTGGCTATAAAATGATGCAGAGATATAGTAGTTTCATATTTTCCCATTAAGGGGGGTGACCTGCTTTTTGTTATTTCTGTCCTTTTCTCTCTTTCTCTGGCTTGTATCCATTCGGCACCGTTCAGCCAACTATTTTAAGACGTTTATCCCCATCTAGGTGTCGATTTCATCCTGGCGAGCGATAGCGAGCCAGCATTATATGAAGAAATCCGGCTCCGCCGGAGAGATTTTTCTATCGAAAAATTTACAAATTTAGCCTGCTGTCAAACAAAAATACAAAAATATGCTGGCTCACTACCGCTCACCAGTAAAAAAATGACACCTGGATGGGGATAAACGTCTTAAAACAGTAGGCTGAATGGGGCCAAATGGATACAAGCCAGAGAAAGATAGAAAAGGACAGAACAAAAACAGGTCAACCCTGTTTCAATTTATCGTCAACTGACAAGAAACAGATTATAGTGCTCTATTAGCCTGACATTACAATACACAGATTATAGTGCTCTATTAGCCTGACATTACAATAAACAGATTATAGTGCTCTATTAGCCTGACATTACAATAAACAGATTATAGTGCTCTATTAGCCTGACATTACAATAAACAGATTATAGTGCTCTATTAGCCTGACATTACAATAAACAGATTATAGTGCTCTATTAGCCTGACATTACAATAAACAGATTATAGTGCTCTATTAGCCTGACATTACAATAAACAGATTATAGTGCTCTATTAGCCTGATATTACAATAAACAGATTATAGTGCTCTATTAGCCTGACATTACAATACACAGATTATAGTGCTCTATTAGCCTGACATTACAATAAACAGATTATAGTGCTCTATTAGCCTGACATTACAATAAACAGATTATAGTGCTCTATTAGCCTGACATTACAATAAACAGATTATAGTGCTCTATTAGCCTGACATTACAATAAACAGATTATAGTGCTCTATTAGCCTGACATTACAATAAACAGATTATAGTGCTCTATTAGCCTGACATTACAATAAACAGATTATAGTGCTCTATTAGCCTGACATTACAATAAACAGATTATAGTGCTCTATTAGCCTGACATTACAATAAACAGATTATAGTGCTCTATTAGCCTGATATTACAATAAACAGATTATAGTGCTCTATTAGCCTGACATTACAATACACAGATTATAGTGCTCTATTAGCCTGACATTACAATAAACAGATTATAGTGCTCTATTAGCCTGACATTACAATAAACAGATTATAGTGCTCTATTAGCCTGACATTACAATAAACAGATTATAGTGCTCTATTAGCCTGACATTACAATAAACAGATTATAGTGCTCTATTAGCCTGACATTACAATAAACAGATTATAGTGCTCTATTAGCCTGACATTACAATAAACAGATTATAGTGCTCTATTAGCCTGACATTACAATAAACAGATTATAGTGCTCTATTAGCCTGACATTACAATAAACAGATTATAGTGCTCTATTAGCCTGACATTACAATACACAGATTATAGTGCTCTATTAGCCTGACATTACAATAAACAGATTATAGTGCTCTATTAGCCTGACATTACAATAAACAGATTATAGTGCTCTATTAGCCTGACATTACAATAAACAGATTATAGTGCTCTATTAGCCTGACATTACAATAAACAGATTATAGTGCTCTATTAGCCTGACATTACAATAAACAGATTATAGTGCTCTATTAGCCTGACATTACAATAAACAGATTATAGTGCTCTATTAGCCTGACATTACAATAAACAGATTATAGTGCTCTATTAGCCTGACATTACAATAAACAGATTATAGTGCTCTATTAGCCTGACATTACAATACACAGATTATAGTGCTCTATTAGCCTGACATTACCAATAACAGATTTTACTGCTCTATTAGCCTGACATTACAATAAACAGATTATAGTGCTCTATTAGCCTGACATTACAATAAACAGATTATAGTGCTCTATTAGCCTGACATTACAATAAACAGATTATAGTGCTCTATTAGCCTGACATTACAATAAACAGATTATAGTGCTCTATTAGCCTGACATTACAATAAACAGATTATAGTGCTCTATTAGCCTGATATTACAATAAACAGATTATAGTGCTCTATTAGCCTGACATTACAATAAACAGATTATAGTGCTCTATTAGCCTGACATTACAATAAACAGATTATAGTGCTCTATTAGCCTGACATTACAATAAATTGTAGCATGTTACCGATTAAGTCTTTAAGCTACACAAAATCGTCTAAATATAGCTAGAATATTTTTAAAAAGACGTCGCCGGTACAGAAAGGGTTAACCCCTTCACCACCATTACGTAAATTTCATGCTATTCTGGTTACCATTAGACGATTTTTTTTTAGCTTATAATTATACTACATCTAGGACTTAAAAGGGTAAATACGATCTCAATAAATCCTCTTCATAACAAAGGTTCTTCTTAAACTGCATACAATAATCTAATATTAGCCAGAATCATCCTCTTAATTAATAACATAGGTCCTTCTTAAACTGCATACAATAATCTAATTTTAGCCAGGATTATCCTCTTAATTAATAACATAGGTCCTTCTTAAACTGCATACAATAATCTAATTTTAGCCAGGATTATCCTCTTAATTAATAACATAGGTCCTTCTTAAACTGCATACAATAATCTAATTTTAGCCAGGATTATCCTCTTAATTAATAACATAGGTCCTTCTTAAACTGCATACAATAATCTAATTTTAGCCAGGATTATCCTCTTAATTAATAACATAGGTCCTTCTTAAACTGCATACAATAATCTAATTTTAGCCAGGATTATCCTCTTAATTAATAACATAGGTCCTTCTTAAAACTGCATACAATAATCTAATTTTAGCCAGGATTATCCTCTTAATTAATAACATAGGTCCTTCTTAAACTGCATACAATAATCTAATATTAGCCAGAATCATCCTCTTAATTAATAACATAGGTCCTTCTTAAACTGCATACAATAATCTAATTTTAGCCAGAATCAAACGTAAAAAGGCGTCATGGTGCTGAAGAGGTTAAGGACGCCTTTTTCTTTATTTTGGCCAACATTGGACGATAATATTCAGCTTTGGATGGCCCTCTAGGAATGTAATGGGTAAAGTCTACCATAAATTACCCTCTTGCTCCCACAATCCCTTCCTAAATTGCATAAAATCGTCTAGGAATAGCCAGAATAAATGGAAGAAACACGTCCTCGTGTCTTTAAGGGGATAAATGTAACACAAATTACACAAATAATAAGTGGTTCAATCGTTTACGTGTTCAAAGTAGCATACATAAATGTTTGAGACGTTTTTTGTATATAATTTGTGTTACGTTTGAACACATTTTCCCTTCTCTTTTTCACCATACCCTCTGTCTCCCCCCTTCTCACTATCACATTCACACACACTCTCTCTCTCTCTCTCTCTCTCTCTCCCCTCCCTCCTCTGTCTTCCCTCTTAAGCTAAATGTTCATCATATTAATTACATTTGAACACATAATTTTTACAGCTAGATGGAAGCAAGATACAGCGACGAAGAACGGTAACGAAGCACAATGACCCCGGGATACAAGGTCATACAAGTCTATAAGGGTCACAGTTGTAAAGGAAGGAGAATAACCAATCACAGAAGAGGTCCTATTCTACTATAGTCTGTTTATTGTCACCTGGCAGTAAGTTGCACAGTCCTCATCTTTATTCTACTATAGTCTGTTTATTGTCACCTGGTAGTAAGTTGCTCAGCCCTCATCTTTATTCTACTATAGTCTGTTTATTGTCACCTGGCAGTAAGTTGCACAGGCCTATCTTGATTCTACTATAGTCTGTTTATTGTCACCTGGCAGTAAGTTGCACAGTCCTCATCTTTATTCTACTATAGTCTGTTTATTGTCACCTGGCAGTAAGTTGCACAGTCCTCATCTTTATTCTACTCTAGTCTGTTTATTGTCACCTGGCAGTAAGTTGCACAGTCCTCATCTTTATTCTACTATAGTCTGTTTATTGTCACCTGGCAGTAAGTTGCACAGTCCTCATCTTTATTCTACTATAGTCTGTTTATTGTCACCTGGTAGTAAGTTGCACAGTCCTCATCTTTATTCTACTATAGTCTGTTTATTGTCACCTGGCAGTAAGTTGCACAGCCCTCATCTTTATTCTACTATAGTCTGTTTATTGTCACCTGGTAGTAAGTTGCACAGCCCTCATCTTTATTCTACTATAGTCTGTTTATTGTCACCTGGCAGTAAGTTGCACAGCCCTCATCTTAATTCTACTATAGTCTGTTTATTGTCACCTGGCAGTAAGTTTCACAGTCCTCATCTTTATTCTACTATAGTCTGTTTATTGTCACCTGGCAGTAAGTTGCACAGTCCTCATCTTTATTCTACTATAGTCTGTTTATTGTCACCTGGTAGTAAGTTGCACAGTCCTCATCTTTATTCTACTATAGTCTGTTTATTGTCACCTGGCAGTAAGTTGCACAGCCCTCATCTTTATTCTACTATAGTCTGTTTATTGTCACCTGGTAGTAAGTTGCACAGCCCTCATCTTTATTCTACTATAGTCTGTTTATTGTCACCTGGCAGTAAGTTGCACAGCCCTCATCTTAATTCTACTATAGTCTGTTTATTGTCACCTGGCAGTAAGTTGCACAGTCCTGATCTTTATTCTACTATAGTCTGTTTATTGTCACCTGGCAGTAAGTTGCACAGTCCTCATCTTCATTCTACTATAGTCTGTTTATTGTCACCTGGCAGTAAGTTTCACAGTCCTCATCATTATTCTACTATAGTCTGTTTATTGTCACCTGGCAGTAAGTTGCACAGCCCTCATCTTTATTCTACTATAGTCTGTTTATTGTCACCTGGCAGTAAGTTGCACAGCCCTCATCTTAATTCTACTATAGTCTGTTTATTGTCACCTGGCAGTAAGTTGCACAGCCCTATCTTTATTCTACTATAGTCTGTTTATTGTCACCTGGCAGTAAGTTGCACAGTCCTGATCTTTATTCTACTATAGTCTGTTTATTGTCACCTGGCAGTAAGTTGCACAGTCCTCATCTTCATTCTACTATAGTCTGTTTATTGTCACCTGGCAGTAAGTTTCACAGTCCTCATCTTTATTCTACTATAGTCTGTTTATTGTCACCTGGCAGTAAGTTGCACAGCCCTCATCTTTATTCTACTATAGTCTGTTTATTGTCATCTGGCAGTAAGTTGCACAGCCCTCATCTTTATTCTACTATAGTCCGTTTATTGTCACCTGGTAGTA
Source organism: Paralithodes platypus (assembly GCA_032716605.1). NCBI lineage: Eukaryota > Metazoa > Arthropoda > Malacostraca > Decapoda > Lithodidae > Paralithodes > Paralithodes platypus. The sequence continues at coordinate 29,911,863 of CM064485.1, read as the reverse complement.
AGTTGCACAGTCCTCATCTTTATTCTACTATAGTCTGTTTATTGTCACCTGGTAGTAAGTTGCACAGTCCCTCATCTTTATTCTATAGTCTGTTATTGTCACCTGGTAGTAAGTTGCACAGTCCTCATCTTTATTCTACTATAGTCTGTTTATTGTCACCTGGCAGTAAGTTGCACAGTCCTCATCTTTATTCTACTATAGTCTGTTTATTGTCACCTGGTAGTAAGTTGCACAGCCCTCATCTTTATTCTACTATAGTCTGTTTATTGTCACCTGGTAGTAAGTTGCACAGCCCTCATCTTTATTCTACTATAGTCTGTTTATTGTCACCTGGTAGTAAGTTGCACAGTCCTCATCTTTATTCTACTATAGTCTGTTTATTGTCACCTGGCAGTAAGTTGCACAGCCCTCATCTTTATTCTACTATAGTCTGTTTATTGTCACCTGGCAGTAAGTTGCACAGCCCTCATCTGTATTCTACTATAGTCTGTTTTTTGTCACCTGGCAGTAAGTTGCACAGCCCTCATCTTTATTCTACTATAGTCTGTTTATTGTCACCTGGCAGTAAGTTGCACAGCCCTCATCTTTATTCTACTATAGTCTGTTTATTGTCACCTGGCAGAAAGTTGCACAGTCCTCATCTTTATTCTATTATAGTCTGTTTATTGTCACCTGGCAGTAAGTTGCACAGCCCTCATCTTTATTCTACTATAGTCTGTTTATTGTCACCTGGCAGTAAGTTGCACAGCCCTCATCTTTATTCTACTATAGTCTGTTTATTGTCACCTGGCAGTAAGTTGCACAGCCCTCATCTTTATTCTACTATGGTCTGTTTATTGTCACCTGGCAGTAAGTTGCACAGCCCTCATCTTTATTCTACTATAGTCTGTTTATTGTCACCTGGTAGTAAGTTGCACAACCCTCATCTTTATTCTACTATAGTCTGTTTATTGTCACCTGGCAGTAAGTTGCACAGGCCTCATATTTATTCTACTATAGTCTGTTTATTGTCACCTGGCAGTAAGTTGCACAACCCTCATCTTTATTCTACTGTAGTCTGTTTATTGTCACCTGGCAGTAAGTTGTACAGCCCTCATCTTTATTCTACTATAGTCTGTTTATTGTCTATCTATCTATCTATCTATCTATATGCTCAGGCCCAATCCCCATTTTGGGGTTAGCCGACTCAAGACAGAGCAAGAACAGGGAAAACACAAAAACAACATAAAACAAAAAATAAACACAGATAAAAAACACAAACTCACACACATCCAGGTCACCCAGGAGAAGACCCAGAGACCAGGGTTACCAAGGTCGCTCCAGCACTCCCCCGGCCCCTGACCACCCGGAGAGGTTCCGATCTCGGCAGGCAGACATGCAGCGGAGCCAAAGCCACAAGGTCTCCCACCACACTTCCAGGCACACCCTTCATATTAATCGTCCCCCCGGGCCAGGCGCCTGATGGACTATTATCTAGTCGAACTTGCGCCCGACCCCTTACTCCAAATGACCACGTGTTCACTCAACTATTCACAAGCATTCTCCATTCACTCCTGTCCACCACCACTTCCCCTGCCTGATCTATAGTCATTCCTCTATCATCCAAAGCCTTTCTTACACAGTCTCTCCATCTCAATGGGGGTCTTCCTGCCCTTCTATCTCCCCTTGTACCTGACTCACATATTCTCTTTGTAAGCCTTTCATCTCCCATTCGTTCAACATGACCATACCAGCTCAGCACCCTTCTGTCCACTCTGGCTGACAAATGTTCCTGCTGCCCCACTCTCCTACGTATCTCTTCATTCCTCAATCTGTCTCTACGAGTAACTCCACACATACTCCTCAAGCAGCTCATCTCCATCACATCCAGCCCTCTTTTCTCCTTTTTCTTCAGAGCCCATGTCTCAGCCCCATACATCACTGTTGGCACAACAATTCCTTGATACAGTGCACTTTTTACTTTCACTCCGAGATTTCTCGTCTTCCACATACTTCCCATTGCTCCGAAAACCTTCCTTCCTTCACACACTCTCTGTTTTACCTCCACTTCCATACCTCCACTCCTGCTTATCGTTCCTCCTAGATATTTAAAACACTCTACTTGTTCCAATATTTCCCCATCCAGCCTCACATCTAGATTCACCCTATGCTCTCCCCTATTACACACCATTACTTTACTTTTATTGACGTTCACCTTCAGTTTCCTCCTTCCACAAACCACACCAAACTCTTTGACTACCCGCTGCAGTTTCTCATCAGAATCCGCCACCAATGCTGTGTCATCAGCGAACAGCAACTGATTCAACTCCCAATCTCTACCATTCTTTCCTACTAAACCCAATCCTCTTCCCATAGTTCTCCTTTTCACCTCCCTCACCACACCATCCATAAACATATTAAACAGCCATGGTGACATTACAGAACCCTGTCGCAAACCTACCTTTACCTCAAACCATTCACTCAACTCACCATTTCCTACTCTCACACATGCTCTGCTCCCTTCATAAAAACTCTTAACTGCTTCTAACAAATTTCCTCCTATTTCATAAATCCTTAACACACATTGCTTCACGGTCCACACGATCATACGCTTTTTCCAAGTCCATAAAAGCCCAAAATATCTCCTTATGCTTCTCTAAATACTTCTCGCATAGCTGTCTTACTGCAAACATCTGATCCACGCACCCTCTTCCCCTCCTAAAACCGCACTGTTCTTCTCCTATTGCAACTTCCGTACACTTTATTATCCTCTCTATCAACACCCTGCCATACAGCTTTCCAACCACTGACAATAAACTAATACCTCTATAACTTGAACACTCCTGCCGATCTCCCTTCCCCTTGTACAACGGCACAATACATGCACTCTTCCAGTCTATTGGTACCATTGACACAGCAAAGCACACATTGAAAAGTCTCACCAACCAATCTATTATCACATCTCCACCCTTCTTTATACACTCCACAGCAATACCATCCAAACTTTCTGCTTTTCCCGCTCTCATTTGTTTCACTGCTTCTTTCACCTCATTTTCCTCAATCCTTTCATTCATTCCCTGCCACCTGAGTGGCCTGGGTAACCTATCTCCATCCACCTCTGCTTCAATCACTGCTTCTCTTCCATCTCTTGTATTTAACAAAGATTCAAAATACTCGGCATATCTTTTCCTCACTTCAACTGGTTCCACTAGTAATTCTCCATTTTCATCTTTCACTGACTCTTCCCTCTTTTGTCCTCCTTTCCTTACTTTATTTACCTCCTTCCAGAACATCTTCTTTCGTTCTTCAAAATTCTCACTCAGCCTTTGGCCCCACCTTTCGTTTGCATCTTTTTTCGCTTCTCTAATTTTCCGTTTTGCCTCTCTCCTTTTCCTCCTTGTACCTCTCCCATACCTCAACACTACCATCCTGTAAAACCCTCTCAAAACACTGTCTCTTCTCCTCAACTGCCTTTCTCACCGTATCATTCCACCACTCGCTTCCCTTCCTGATACCTCTGCCTCCTACTTTCCTTTTGCCGCATACTACCTCTGCACTTGCTTTCACTCCTTCCTTAAACTGTTGCCATTCAACCTCTACTTCTCTCTCTTCCATCTCTCTCACTTCCATCCACTTTTCATTTAGTCTTTCCTTGTACTCCCTCTCTTTTTCACTCTTCTCTAACTCACTAACTTTTATTACCTCTCTTACTTCACGTTTGTCTTTTATTCTCCTGTAACTCTTAACTCTTAGCTTTCCCTCCACCAGGTAATGATCTGACATACCCTCCGCCTCACCTCTCATCACATTCACATCCAGCAGTCTACACAATCTTTCCCTTGTCACCAGCACATAATCCATCAATGCCCTCTCTACAATCTCTCCCCTCACAAGTCTATGCCAGGTGTACTTGTGTATACGCCTTTTTTTGAAGAACGTATTACCTACACTCAATCTACACTCTTCACATACATTTTTCAGTCTTTCTCCACTCTCGTTTACACCATCCACACCAAAACTACCGATGACTCCCTCAACAGGCTCATTTCCTACCCTAGCATTTAGGTCCCCTAAAACTATAACATTTTCATTTTCATCAAACCCTTGTAGACAATCTCTCAAATCCTCCCAGAAACCGTATACCTCGTCTAACTCTCTTTCACTTCCTGGTCCATACGCACTTACAAAAACCCACCTTTCACCCTTAAACCGCATTCTCACCCACATTAGCCTTGATGACACCTCTTTCCACTCTTTTATAAACTCTCTCAACTCCTCCTTCACAATAATAGCCACTCCTTCTTTCCCCCTGACTCCCTCGTCTACTCCAGACTTTCTACCTATCACGTTTCAAAAATCCACTTCTCCCTCTCCTTTCATCTTTGTTTCATTCAGTGCAAGGACATCATACATCCTTCTTTCACCTTTGTCACCTGGCAGTAAGTTGCACACTCCTCATCTTTATTCTACTATAGTCTGTTTATTGTCACCTGGCAGTAAGTTGCACAGTCCTCATCTTTATTCTTACTATAGTCTGTTTATTATCACCTGGCAGTAAGTTGCACAGTCCGCATCTTTATTCTACTATAGTCTGTTTATTGTCACCTGGCAGTAAGTTGCACAGTCCTCATCTTTATTCTACTATAATCTGTTTATTGTCACCTGGCAGTAAGTTGCACAGTCCTCATCTTTATTCTACTATAGTCTGTTTATTGCCACCTGGTCGTAAGTAGCACAGCCCTCATCTTTATTCTACTATAGTCTGTTTATTGTCACCTGGCAGTAAGTTGCACAGCCCTCATCTTTATTATACTATAGTCTGTTTATTGTCACCTGTTAGTAAGTTGCACAGTCCTCATCTTTATTCTACTATAGTCTGTTTATTGTCACCTGGCAGTAAGTTGCACAGTCCTCATCTTTATTCTACTATAGTCTGTTTATTGTCACCTGGCAGTAAGTTGCAGAGTCCTCATCTTTATTCTACTATAGTCTGTTTATTGTTACCTGGCAGTAAGTTGCACAGTCCTCATCTTTATTCTACTATAGTCTGTTTATTGTCACCTGGCAGTAAGTTGCACAGTCCTCATCTTTATTCTACTATAGTCTGTTTATTGTCACCTGGCAGTAAGTTGCACACTCCTCATCTTTATTCTACTATAGTCTGTTTATTGTCACCTGGCAGTAAGTTGCACAGTCCTCATCTTTATTCTACTATAGTCTGTTTATTGTCACCTGGCAGTAAGTTGCACAGTCCTCATCTTTATTCTACTATAGTCTGTTTATTGTCACCTGGCAGTAAGTTGCACAGTCCTCATCTTTATTCTACTATAGTCTGTTTATTGTCACCTGGCAGTAAGTTGCACAGTCCTCATCTTTATTCTACTATAGTCTGTTTATTGTCACCTGGCAGTAAGTTGCACAGTCCTCATCTTTATTCTACTATAGTCTGTTTATTGTCACCTGGCAGTAAGCTGCACAGCCCTCATCTTTATTCTACTATAGTCTGTTTATTGTCACCTGGCAGTAAGTTGCACAGTCCTCATCTTTATTCTACTATAGTCTGTTTATTGTCACCTGGCAGTAAGTTGCACAGTCCTCATCTTTATTCTACTATAGTCTGTTTATTATCACCTGGCAGTAAGTTGCACAGTCCTCATCTTTATTCTACTATAGTCTGTTTATTGTCACCTGGCAGTAAGTTGCACAGTCCTCATCTTTATTCTACTATAGTCTGTTTATTGTCACCTGGCAGTAAGTTGCACAGTCCTCATCTTTATTCTACTATAGTCTGTTTATTATCACCTGGCAGTAAGTTGCACAGTCCTCATCTTTATTCTACTATAGTCTGTTTATTGTCACCTGGCAGTAAGTTGCACAGTCCTCATCTTAATTCTACTATAGTCTGTTTATTGTCACCTGGCAGTAAGTTGCACAGCCCTCATCTTTATTCGACTATAGTCTGTTTATTGTCACCTGGCAGTAAGTTGCACAGCCCTCATCTTTATTCTACTATACTCTGTTTATTGTCACCTGGCAGTAAGTTGCACAGCCCTCATCTTTATTCTACTATAGTCTGTTTATTGTTACCTGGCAGTAAGTTGCACAGTCCTCATATTTATTCTACTATAGTCTGTTTATTGTCACCTGGCAGTAAGTTGCACAGCCCTCAGCTTTATTCTACTATAGTCTGTTTAATGTCACCTGGCAGTAAGTTGCACAGCCCTCATCTTTATTCTACTATAGTCTGTTTATTGTCACCTGGCAGTAAGTTGCACAGCCTTCATCTTTATTCTACTATAGTCTGTTTATTGTCACCTGGTAGTAAGTTGCACAGCCCTTATCTTTATTCTACTATAGTCTGTTTATTGTCACCTGGTAGTAAGTTGCACAGCCCTCATCTTTATTCTACTATAGTCTGTTTATTGTCACCTGGCAGTAAGTTGCACAGCCCTCACCTTTATTCTACTATAGTCTGTTTATTGTCACCTGGCAGTAAATTGCACAGTCCTCATCTTTATTCTACTATAGTCTGTTTATTGTCACCTGGCAGTAAGTTGCACAGTCCTCATCTTTATTCTACTATAGTCTGTTTATTGTCACCTGGCAGTAAGTTGCACAGCCCTCATCTTTATTCTACTATAGTCTGTTTATTGTCACCTGGTAAGTTGCACAGCCCTCATCTTATTCTACTATAGTCTGTTTATTGTCACCTGGCAGTAAGTTGCACAGCCCTCATCTTTATTCTACTATAGTCTGTTTATTGTCACCTGGTATTAAGTTGCACAGCCCTCATCTTTATTCTACTATAGTCTGTTTATTGTCACCTGGTAGTAAGTTGCACAGCCCTCATATTTATTCTACTATAGTCTGTTTATTGTCACCTGTTAGTAAGTTGCACAGTCCTCATCTTTATTCTACTATAGTCTGTTTATTGTCACCTGGTAGTAAGTTGCACAGCCCTCATCTTTATTCTACTATAGTCTGTTTATTGTCACCTGGCAGTAAGTTGCACAGCCCTCATCTTTATTCTACTATAGTCTGTTGATTGTCACCTGGTAGTAAGTTGCACAGTCCTCATCTTTATTCTACTATAGTCTGTTTATTGTCACCTGCAGTAAGTTGCACAGCCCTCATCTTTATTCTACTATAGTCTGTTTATTGTCACCTGGCAGTAAGTTGCACAGTCCTCATCTTCATTTCTTAGCTATTATGAAGATTTTTTTGAAGATTTTATAGCGAGACATGTTGTTAATTATGAAACTTGGATGTTATTATGATGCAGAACACAGCAGGTTCATAGTTTTCTGTTAACCCCTTCTGTACCGGCAACGTCATTCTTATTTTATTCAGGCTACTATTAGACGAGTTTACTCAGTTTTAACAGGGCCTCCAGCAATTAACAGGCTTCGAACCATCTCACTCAACCCTTTTTAATATCACAGATCCTTCTTAAACTACACATAAGCGTGTAAATATAGCAAGAATAACATTTAAAAGGCGATGCCAGTACAGAAGTGGTTAAATGTCCACAATCAGATACTATAGAAGGGGTTCAATTTACCGTCAGGTGGCAGAAAACAAACCATAGAAGTCCCATAAACATAAGGCAGATCTATAATCTTTTTATATACTGTACACTAGAATCTTTGTCTCTTAATTATAATTGTGACAACCAGTTGTAGACAAGGTCTGATTCCCCATATGCTTCATGGGGTCTCTATAGTCTCTCTCCCTCTCTTAAAGCCCCCGTCACATCTACCCGAGCTGTGTCGGCGATGAGGAAGTTACGCATGAACGTGTAGGTGAACGTGGTTAAACGGGACCGTCCAAGGCCGGATTATATCCCTTATAATTATATGGGCGCGGCAGACACGGCTGCCACAGGCAAACCGGCGAATATACCTGCGGTCAACCTACGGGTAACGGCGCCATGCCCGGCACCATGCGGAGGTGCAAGACGACTATGATAAATTTGGATCCACGAGGGTACACGATATACAGCGGCATACCGGCGGTTGCGTGCGGTTACCGCAGGTAAACCCTCAGGCAGGTCTGCCGTGCACCGCAGATTCACCTGTGCTGCATGCTGACACCACACCTGCGAGATGATGGGCGGTCACTTACGGGTGTCGCAGGTGACACTAGTGGTATGTCCACAGTACAGCGTAGGTACAACTGGCGAAAGACGCAGAGATTCACCTGATGTATGTTGCGAGTAATTACGGCACCAATTTAAGCCGGCGTATATCTGCGTAACACCTGCAGCTACCTCCGTAATGCCTGCGGCTGCCTGTGGTACTTCCGCAGCTGCTGCAGGTTTGACCAAGGCATGCACGCCGAATCATCAGATGATCGGGAAGTTGGCCGGCAAATTCAAGCCTCCCTGGTTTTGCTGGCCAATGTCCCGATGGAAAACGGCTTACCATGGCTTACCGCGGGTGCCTTAAGCCTCAGTGCCGATATGCCATAGGTGACATAAGTACACACATGATTTCCCTGATCGGCATACACCGGTATCGACATCGGGTAGATGTGAGAGCCCTTTATTCCCACTCTCACACACAATCTGTTTCTCACTCACTCACCCACACACGCTCTCTCTCTCTCTCTTACCGTTAGTCGATGAAAATGGAGAATACACCAAAGATGAAGAACAAATGAGTAATGCCCTCAATACCTTCTTTGCATCAGTTTTTACAACAGAAGACCTCAGTGATATCCCTACACCATCGCCGATTCAGATTGATAATTCAGATGTTCTAAGCAATATCACCGTTACAGAGAGAGAAGTATTGAATTGTTTAGATAAACTCAAGGTAAATAAAACGCCTGGACCTGATACAATCTCGCCTAGAGTTCTAAAGGAAGCTAAGGATGAGCTCTCTAAACCACTGACATTACTATTCAATAAATCCTTGCAGTCTGGAACTATGCCCGATCAGTGGAAGCTAGCCAACGTAACACCGATATTCAAAAAAGGCAGCAAATCCCTACCCAGTAACTATCGTCCAATTAGCTTAACCTCAGTTGTATGTAAAATGCTAGAAACGGTCATACGAGACAGACTCGTAAATCACTTAGAGGAAAATAACATACTTAAAGATACTCAACACGGCTTTCGTAAAAAACGTTCCTGTTTAACAAACCTCTTAGACTTCTTCCACGATATCCTCAACCTCTACGATGAGAGTAAAGCTGTAGATATTATATACCTTGATTTTCAAAAGGCCTTTGACAAAGTTCCCCACAAACGTTTACTGCTAAAACTAAAAGCGCATGGAATACAAGACGGTGTGTTGAAATGGATAGAAAATTGGCTCAGCGACAGAAAGCAAAGAGTAGTCATAAACGGTAAGGCATCAAAATGGACCAATGTAAGTAGCGGGGTACCCCAGGGATCGGTACTAGGACCAATTCTCTTTCTAATTTACATCAACGACATAGATGAGGGTCTCACCTGTACAATCTCAAAATTTGCTGACGATACAAAAATTGCAAATAGCGTACTCTCAAAAGAACAAGTTGACGATATGCAACACAATCTAGATAAATTGTCATGTTGGGCCCAAATTTGGCAAATGAGTTTCAATGCGGATAAATGTAAAGTACTACATATCGGATACCTAAATGAGAAAGCAAACTATTCGATGAATGGCACTCAGCTTAAGAATGTAAACAGAGAAACCGATCTGGGAGTAACAATATCGAGTAACCTAAAACCGAGTCAACAATGTTCAGAAGTTGTTAAGAAGGCAAACAAAATAATTGGCTTTATAGGCAGGTCATTTGAGCATAAATCCAAAGAAGTTATCCTAACCCTTTACAATTCATTAGTCCGCCCTCTTCTGGAATACTGCGTTCAATCCTGGTGCCCTTATTACCAAAAAGATATAAACAAGCTAGAACGAGTTCAACGTAGAGTTACCAAAATGATACCTAGCCTAAAGAACAAACCATACGAAGAGCGTCTTAGAGAATTAAATTTATTTCCTTTAACCCAGTGCAGATTAAGAGGTGACTTAATTCAAGTGTTCAAAATCATCAAAGGCATCGACAATATGAACTGTAGTAAGTACTTCACTATCGACCAATCTAATTACACGCGGGGAAACGGTTGCAAAATTATTGGTAAATCTTTTAACTCACACGAATCTAAGAATTTCTTCTTCAATCGAGTTGTCAACTTGTGGAATGGGCTTCCCCGAAACGTTATAGACTGCATCACCGTTGATTCATTTAAACTCCGCCTAGACAAATATCTCACATCAAACCCGCGACTGACTGCGTTTGTAAATGAATAACTTTATTTTATCCCCCCTCAGTTACTAACCCATCTGTCCCCTACTAACTTCCTAATCCTGCCACGGACATTAGTTCCAGGGCAGTAATTCCCTTTCCAATGTTCCCTTACCCACTCTAAACCACTGTTTGGACACTTGATCCTCAGTGTTTTGGAGGACAAGCAACCTAGAAGGGTCACTAGATCTGTTGTTGCTTGATTTCCTTTGTACTCCTTTGTACTCTCTCTCTCTCTCTCTCTCTCTCTCAGGGTCCTCATCACCACCATCAGGCAGGCAGGTCCCAGTCGCTGATGTCCATCCTGGGGAAGAGATAAAAAGGTCACTGTTGTATAATTTATATACGTTTGTTCAATGGGAAGATTTTGATGGATACCCTTCTCCCTCATGTTTATAATATTAGTTTTGTGATTTTAATATGTTCGTTCCGTTAGTTTGGCGATTTTGAAACCTTTCACCTCATTTCTTTGTCAATATTAAGACCTTTCTAGCCATTTAGGTGTCGATTTGTTCTTGGCGAACGATAGCGAGCCTGTAATTTAAGAGAAACCGTCCTTTGGAAGGAAATTTTTCCATCGAAAACATTTAAATTTTATCTTGAAGGAGGGTCTTGGGGGTGTTTTTTTGTGTGTTTAAGTTTGATGGAGGTCTAGAGGAGAAACTAAATAAATGATAAACAGATAAATAAAAAGCAAATAAATACAAGATATAAAAAAGAGGAACAGTATACGCACGTCCCCCCTTAAGGGGAGGTTTTTAGTTAGTTCGCTAGACCTCCATCAATCTTAACATTATTCCCCCTAGAACCCCTTTTACGATAAATTTGTATATTTTTTGGTAAAAAAAACATTTCCCGGCCGAAGGCGAGTTTCTCTTAAATTAAAGGCTCGCTATCGCTCGCCAGGAAAAAATCGACACCTAAATGGCACACAGTCTTAAAATTTACAGAAATGGGGTGAAAGTTCTTAAAATCGCCAAACTAATGGGGCGAACGTCTTCAAATATCAAAAGCAATGGGGCTAACCATGAGGGAGAGAAAAGGGTCAAGAAAAAAAAAATCCCTCAAGTGGAAATCCCCCCCTTAATGGACCACCTAACACTATACCCTGTTCCAAACAAGCAGTCCAGATAGGCTGAATCCTAACCTCTGTCACTCAAAAAGGGCTAGAGCAAATAGGCTGTAAATGTACACACCTATTCCCTGGCTGACCCTTCCCAAATGGTATAAGTATTAGCTCCATTACTCTACTTGTTTGTGAGTTATAGAGGTTTGAGTTCTAGAGTTTTGGCCTACTTACTTGGAACATGGCATAGCTCAGCCCACCATTGAACGGGTGGGTTTCAAATTAAGGGAGATGGGTAGATTTTCTGGTCCCCTTCTTTCTCATGTTTAGCCCCATCAGATTTAAGATTATAAGACGTTGGGTCCATCAATTTGGCGATATAAGACCTTTTGCCCCATTTATTTATCAATATTAAGACTTTTCGTGTCATTTAGGTCTAATTATTTTCCTAGCGAGCAATAGCGAGCCTGTAATTCAAGAGGAACCTGCCTTTGGCCGGGCCATTTTTCTATCGAAAACTGTATACATTTATCTTGAAGGAGGGTCTTGGGAGGATGTTTTTTAAGCTTGATGGAGGTCTAGGGAGGAAACTAAACAAATAATATAAAGATACCTACATGAGCATATAAATACGCCCATCCTCCCTTAACCCCTTCTGTACCGGCGACGTGGTTCTATTTTATTCTAGCTTTATGTAGACGATTGTGTGCAGTTAAAGAAGGATCTGTGCTAGTAGAAAGTGTTATGTTAGATAGTTCGAAACCTGTTAATTCTGGAGAACCTTGATTTTTTTTTTTTTTTTTAAAAGACTGAATAAAACCGTCTACAAGTAGCCAGAATAAAGATAAACGGACGATACCGGTACTGAACGGGTTAATGGTCAGTGATTGGATTATGTTTGCCATGTTCGAGTAATTTGTTTGAAGTTTGTTCCATAGAATAAAACAATCATTATCCAGATCCCTACAACCTATATATCAAAGAAAAAGTTACAGATAGTTACATAGATACTCCGACCACACACACCTTGCGGTCCCTACTAGGTGGTCCGGCCTTAATACTACTAGACACGGACAGTTTATAGCAGAAGAATACGACAGCAAAGTAAAAGGCTATCTCCCCGCCCTCCGCTCCCTCCGGCTAAAATGCCGTACCGGAAAATAGGATGTAGTGTAAACTTATGGGTCAGGAGAGAGAGAGAAAGAAAAAAAAAACTGCCTTTCAAGTTTTTTTTTTTTTTTTTTTTTTTTTTTTTTTTTTTCTATATTCCAACTTACTTCCTCTCGGGCATAGGCTGAGAGCCTTAACATTCACCGCTTTACAATGAACAGTGAAGCCCGTGAGGTCTTGTTCCAGTCTAGGGAGTGAGACATGTGAAGCACGTAGAGTACAACGAGCACCTGCTATCTTGCCTTCACATGAGGCACGGTGTTCACTCATGGCCCGAAACGACCCCATCTCTGAAACCATCTCGTTCCCGTGCTTCACTGTCTCATCCCCTACACTCGGACTCTCACACTTACACACACACAACGCCACCTGTTGAGCAGATAACTCACCAGGCATTGCACCCCTATAGCATATTTTGAATATGGGAATATTCATACAGTGCTATTTAATCAGGGAACAATGAGGGTATACATTTTATTTTGGTAAAACTTGTTTCGATTTCTCTTATATTGCAGGTTCGCTATCGCTCCATTAGCTTGAAGATTTTAAGACGCTTCACCTCATTGGCTTAGCGATTATAGGACGTTTCACCCCAGTCAAGTGTCAATTATTTGTGGGTTAGCGATACTTAGCTTGCAATATAGGAGAACACCCGCTGAAAATTGTACATGTTTAGAACAATTTAGTTTTGTTAAGAAGGTCTGGGGGAGGCGCTATATTCTTAAGGGGGGCTGGCCGTTTGTTTGGTCTATTAATAAAGTTATTCATATATGTTTTTAATTTCCGCCCTAGACCTCCATCATGCTTAGAAAAACACCCCCTAGACCCACCTTCAAGATACATTTTTACATTTTTGGTAAAAAAAAAAATCCGGCCGAAGGCCGGTTCCTCTTAAAATTGCAGGCTCGCTATCGCTCGCCAGGAAATAACCGACACCTAAATGGCACGAAAGGTCTTAACATTGACAACGAACTGGGGCGAAAGGTGTTAAAATCGCCAAACTAATGGGCCGAACGTCTTATAATCTCAAAACACAGTGGGGCAAAACATTAGGGAGAAGGGGGTCCAGACAAACGGTCTGCCTCTCCTTAACCCGTTCAGTACCAGTTCTGTTTTACAAATTTTATACTGGGTAATAATAGACGATATTATTCAGTTTAAAAAGGTCCTCCAGCAAATTAACAGGCTTCGAACTATCTTTAATTAACCCATCTTACTAACCACAGAGCCTTCTTAAGCTGCACATAATCGTCTAAATATAGTTAGAAGGGGTTAATCTTGGGGACAAACTAAAAAATAGGACTTGAAAATGGCGGGACCAATCAAAACCCTCAGTAATAATTGAGGGGGAAGGGTTTATTTTTTGGTCGATTATTTCATATATATTTTTTTCCCTTTAGTTTCCTCCCTAGACCTCCATCAAACTTTAAAAAAAAAAAAAAAAAAAAAAAAAAAAAAAAAAAAATCATTAGATCCACCTTCTAGATTAATTTGTACATTTTTGGTAGACAAATGTCCCGGCCGATTGACGGTTCTTCCAAAATTATAGGCTTGCTATAGGTCTGGCAATTATTAGACTATTTCATGCAGCTTTGGAAGGACGTCTACCCATTAAGAAGCTGCAGACTATCTCAATTAATCGTTTTAGCTACCATATATCTTTCCTAAGCTTCATAATCGTTTTAGCTACCATATATCTTTCCTAAGCTTCATAAAATCGTCTCAATGTAGCTGAAATAAAATTTAATTTAAAAGACGTCGCCGGTACAGCAGGGGTTAAAAAGACGGCACTGGTACAGAAGGGGTTAACGACGACTAAGAGCCCCGAATTCGGGATTGTAGCTCAGACCTCTTCTCTAGCAAGCTGTACCATTGGTTGCATTATTTTTTTTTTCTGGCCCTTCTTCTCCCTCATGTTTAGCCCCATTAGTTTACAGATTTCAAGACGGTCGGCCCATTAGATTGTCGATTTCCTTCCATTTAAGTGTCGATATCTTCCTGGCGAGCAGTGGCGAGCCTGTAATTTTATAGGAATCGGCCTTCGGCCGGGACATTTTTCTACCGAAAAATGTACAAATTTATCTAGAATGGGAATCTTGGGGATGTTTGTTTAAGCTTGGTGGAGGTCTAGGAAGAAAACTTTAAAATTTGAGTTCAGCTACATTTAAACGATTTAGGAAAGATATATTGTAGCTGATTGGATGAATTGAGATAGCCCGTGGCCTTTTCATTAGTAGACGTCCTTCCTAAGCTGAATAAAACCGTCTAATAGTTGCCAGAATATATTGAAAAGGATGTCACCGATACTGTATGGGTTAAGATGTTTCACCCAAATATTCTGTCGATTATAAACATTTAACTTTTTCTTTTGTGAGTGACAGGGTGCCATATAATATATTTATGTATGTACCCAGGCACATACCCCATAGCTGGGGGTGGCCGACTCGAGACAGAGCTCGAACAAAACGGAAATATAATATATACATAAATAATTCACACACATCTAGGTTGCCCAGGAGAAGACCCAGAGACCAAGGACCATGAGGGGTCTCTAGCAAAAGATTCTCAGGTCCTAGACCTCCCAGAGAGGTTCCAGTCACAGCAGGCAGACACGCAGTGGAACTACACCACAATGCCCACCCACATGCTTCCAGGCAGGGCCCTTCCTATATATCCTATATTTTATTAATTTCACCACAACACCAAACACCTCCAATAAAATTAAGGAGAGCATATACTGTATGTGATCCATCGGGAATCGAACCTGGGTTATCGCACACATATTTTCAAACACTCTAATCATTACATTACACCACCAGCTATCTGGGCTAGGCAACTGACATATTGTTATCTAGTCGAGCTGGCGCCCGACCCCCACTCCCTACGACCATGTTATCAATCATCCATTCACAAGCATTCTCCAGTCATTCCTTCTCTTCTCTTGCCTGTTCATCAGTCATCTCTCTATCTTTCAACGCTTTATTCACACCATCTCTCCATCTCATCCGAGATGGTGACGTTCTTCTGAGATTCGAATTGATTGCACTGGCAATCTAGCTGATATTATAAACGTTGTTCAAATGAATTGTATACTTGTAAAATGTATCCTTATAACTTACAATACGTTCTTCAGGAAACACAAAATGAAAAATAAAAATAATATAAGGTACTTAATTCTTTACATCTGTTATAGCTATTAGTCCGTTATGTAAGTAGGCCAACAATCGTGACGACTAACCTCTATAACTAAAAAACGACAAGAGTAATCGAGCTAATATTTCTTTCGTTTGGGAAGAGTCAGCTAGGGAATAGGTGTAAAAATGTACAGCCCATTTGCTGTAGCAGTTTTTGAGTTACAGAGATTTGAAGTATTTCTGGCCTCTTTATAATGAATGGACTATAGTATTGATTTTGTAACTCTTCTTTGCCTTCTGTCTAATCTGAATTATGTTGTGACCTGGATACCAACAATTACCAGCGTATTTCAGGTAAGATGTTAACAATGACCAATATTTGTTGTATATTATTGTTTTTTGGTTCAAAATATAATATTATTTATCTTAACATGAGTATATATATTTTTTACCGGCAGCCTTTCAGTAATAGGAGTTATTTAACCTTTTCACTACCGGCGACGTCTGTTGTATTATTTCAGCTATGTTTAGACATTTGTATGAAGCTTAGGAAAGATGTATGGGAGGTAAAATTATTAATTTATATAGTTTGAAACCTTTTAATGGGTAGACGTTCTTCCTAAGCTGAATGAAATAGTCTAATAGTTGCCAGAATATAATGAAAAAGACGTCGCCGGTTCAGAAGGGGTTAAATTACTATGTCTGGAGGTAAAGTTGCAACATGAAAACATAAATAAATGAATAACAAAAAATAAATGAAAGATCTTCTTGACACCTTCTTGACAGTCTGACATACGGAGCCCTGTATGTTAATTTAAGACTTAGAATTAGAGTTGAAGGAGTGCCAAACTACACAGGCGGCGAAGCAGACCAGCGAGCAAACCAGCGAGGGGGAAACCAGCTCGTCCGCATACCAGCAAACAAGCCTTCACACCTGCGTGCGTCATAGGGGACCCTGCAAACTACTTTGATGACCCGACGCTATGACGTATGATCGACGCCAGGAGACCCCATTGGACCACGCACTTGCTACGCAACTCGAGGAGCTGTGATAGGGGCGCGCACCATCACTCGCCACCTGATTCGTTCCTACACCATCATTGCTTAGTATATAAGACCCGAGTAGTGGGCATTCAAATCAGTCTCATTTGGAGTTGGGGAAGGTTAACTTGCAGCTGGAGGAAGACGGGGTGAAGTATTATAATGGGTTTGTGACGGTCAGTCAGATTATATAAGTGTGTGTTAAGTGTGTTCGGTGTAAACACTTACGTTATGTTGGTTAGTGAGATATGTGATTGGGAAGAATTAACATTAAACGCTACTATTATGTACTTAACTATTTGATTGGGAATTAACGTTAACGCTACTATTATGTACTTAACTATTTGATTGGGAATTAACGTTAACACTACTATTATGAACTTAACTCTTTGATTGGGAATTAACGTTAACGCTACTATTATGTACTTAACTATTTGATTGGGAATTAACGTTAACGCTACTATTATGTACTTAACTATTTTAGTTGACTAACTTGTGGACTAAAACAACTCTTTAAGTAGTTGGGTTATGATGAAAGTAATACTATTGTTTTATATTAATACTTACGAGTTATTTCATTTTCTTTTAATTAAGCTTACATTGCTTAACGGTGCTTAGTACGGTGATGCTATTGTCTCGTATTAGTAATATCGCCTTAGACTAACATGGTTGTTTTAATGTTACTTCTAGTGATTTCCTAAGCTGAAGAAAATTATTTTAGCTTCAAAATATTATTTTTGCTTTTCATATTATTTGAGTGAGACCTGAATCGAATCTATGAAGCGATCCTGTAACTTAATGTACTCATAATCAAACCTCAATGTTACGTGGTTAAGAAATACATTTAACTAATTCTTAAATATATATCTAACTTTTTATGTGACTTTGATATTAATCCTGATGATAATAATAATATAATACTATCAACGTAAGACAAGAACCAAGAATAATTACATTAAATATAAATAAAAGGACATATAAGAAAACTATCTATTCATTTAAAAAAGGGTAAGAGACAGAAATATTCTTACTTTAATATTTATCTTTCAAGACTTTTTATAGAATTAATAGTCCTTCTTTAGATATAACTTCTTCGGTTCATAACCATAGCCTACTAAGCTTCGGTTAAATAATAATTCTTTATAAATACTACATGACTTTAATTAGTTTCAGTATTTTTCATAATTAAAGAGTATCAGTCAATAAAGGATACTAAGTCCTAAGATCCAAAAGGAAAGGAAGCAACAACAGGATTTTTTTTTTTTAGATTTTACTTTTGTTTTGCCTTCAGCTGACTGATACCTTAATATATATCTCTGTGCTATCTAGATTCATCAAGTTAACCACTTGAGGATCAAGATACGTAACAGAAGAGTGGCGACCTCACCAGGATTCGTTTCATACAGTTTCACTCAGTTTCATTACCGTTTCACTACTTAAAAATCAAATATTAATCATGCCTCATTTAATTAATGACGAAGATGCTCGAGTTTTCATAGAATCAGAATCCACAGCCCCTGATATTGACTGTCTGTCAAAATCCGAACTGAAAGTGCTTGCCTCACATCTCCAATTAACTGTCTCAAACATGTCCAAAGTAGAGGTGGCTCAGACCATAAAAACCCACCTGTTCCCTGTAGAAGGCTGGGAGGGAGACGGAGCAGTTGGTGGGATCCCGAGTAAACCTAGCCAACTTGATATACAATTGCCACCTGGTTTGACCGGTGATCAAATATTCGAACTAGAACAAGCCAGACTAAAAATAGAACTAACCAGAATAAATATCGAAGAAGCCAGCATAAAAGCCAGAGCAAATACCGAAGAAGCCAGCATCAAAGCCAGAGCAACGACCGAACAAGCCGGACTAAATATAGAACTAGCCAGAATAAATGCCGAACAAGCCAGAGCAAATATCGAAGAAGCCAGAATAAAGACCGAACATTATGAATATCAATATCGTACGGCTCAACTAAATGTCAATACAAATGCTCCTTTAATTGCTCCCCCTCTGGGATTGACTATGACTAGTGTCATTCCACCTTTCACTGAGGATAATGTGCAGGATTTCTTTGTTTTGTTTGAGGAAGTTGCTGGAGGTATGAAGTGGACAAGAGATCAATGGCCTTTTATGTTACAAACCGTTTTGACAGGGCAGGCTCGAGCCACGTATTTGTCAGAAGTAGCAGAAGTTAGGCAGGATTATGACAATCTCAAAGAAGCTATCCTAAAAACCTATCAATTGCAGCCTGAGGCTTACAGGCAATCTTTCCGTAAAAACCAGAAGAAAGTAGAAGAAACCCATAAGGTATTTGCCAGGACCATGACTAAAACTTTCAATCATTGGGTCAAGAGTAAGAAAGTCACAAGCTACAACGATCTGAAGGAGTTGGTCCTGTTAGAAAATTTTCTATGGAAAATTGATTCTTCTGTATCCTATCATTTAAAGGGGAAAAAGGTAGATTGTCTTGCCGACGCCGCTGACATGGCTGACACATACATGCTCAACAACAAATTTCGTGGAAAGAAGCCCTACGATAATTCTAGTTCTAATTTTAAGTATCCCAATCACAAATCTGACAGACCCAGTCACAAGCCTGTAATGTCTTCCCCAGCTAGCCAAAATAGAATTGTTCCCCCAACTAAAAATGCGACTCAGGGCAATGGTAACAGAGGTGGGCCCAAAGTAATAGTAATGCTCAAAGAGGGAACGTTCCCGTATCCCCTAAAGTATGTACTTTTTGTGGCAAGAGAGGCCACCTTGCTTATCATTGCTGGGCCAAGGAGAGAACAGAGAGATCGGGGAAGACAGTTGCCGCCGTATCTCAAACTCCATATGTGCCTTTAATGCAGGACTCCCGACAGAAGGAGTACCTAGCACCAAAAGTTCCTTTAATGCAGGACTCTCGACAGAAGGAGTACCTAGCAGCTAACGTAAATCATCTAGACAGGGGTGCAGTAGCATGTGTGGTGCAACCCACTAGGGTTAAGCCAATAATAATTTCACCATCAGTGTAGGACAGTTACCGTCTCTTTATTTCATCTGGCAACGTGAGATTAAATGGTTGTATGCATGAGGTAAAAACTCTGAGAGACACAGGTTCTACTAGCACCCTCATGGTGAATCCTTACACTGAGTGCCCACCTGGCGAACCAGTTGTAATGAGAGGTGCTGGAGGCCAATTTTATGCACACTTGGTAAAAGGCGAAATTGAATGTGAGTTACTACAGGGTGAGGCCACCATAGCTTTGTGTAGGTCCCAAGATATCCCTGTGCCCGGGGTAACACTCCTTTTGGGGAATGATGTAGCAGGTGAGAAGGTCCGACCAGACCCCATTTTGTCACTTTTCCCTGTTAACGAGCCACTAACCGGTGAGCTCGAAAAGGAGATGCCAACAGTATTCCCTGTGTGTGCTGTCACACGTTCAATGTCTCAAGTAGCAGTTCCCTCAGACAGAAATGTTCCGAATGTAAGAGTTGATGAAAGGGATGATGAGAGTGGGAATGACGCTCCAACTGTGCCTGATGATGTGACTGAGGTGGATTTATCTGACACCTTTATGGCTCATCTTGACCCTAACGATGACCATGAAACCCCTCCAAATTGTCCTAGTGGCCTGGTAGAGCTACAGAGAGATGATAGTGAATGCAAGGAATTAGCTGCCAGGGCCGTGAGTGAAGAGGAATGTGAGAAGGAGGGTGGTGAATGTTTCTACCTCAAAGGAGGAGTATTGTGGCGTAGATGGAGACAGCCACACAGACCAATCGATGACGGGGCCTGGGACGTCCATCAAGTAGTAGTCCCCAAACCTTGTCGTAGAGATATCTTGGAAATGGCACATTGTATACCATTGGCAGGACACCTAGGTGTGAGAAAAACTCTAGACAGAATCAGAGCCCACTTTCACTGGCCAGGAATGCGTGCAGATGTAGTGGAGTTTTGTAGAGTGTGTCACACTTGCCAGATGACAGGAAAACCCAATCAGAAGGTGCCTGTACATCCTCTGGTGCCCTTGCCCGTCTTCAAGAATCCTTTTACTCGGGTGGTAGTGGACATTGTAGGCCCATTGCCTAAGACTTCCCAAGGTAACAATTATTTATTAACTATTATGGAAATGGCAACTCGCTACCCAGAGGCTATACCCTTAAGGACTACCTCTGCTCCAACTGTTATCAAGGAACTGCTCAAATTCTTCACCAGAATGGGTTTCCCCCATGAGGTGCAAAGTGATCAAGGAACTAATTTTACCTCTAACATTTTCCAGCAGTCCCTGAAGGAGTTGGGTATCGAGCATGTTAAGTCTAGCACCTACCACCCAGAGAGTCAAGGGGTTCTCGAACGATATCACCAGACATTAAAGGGAATGTTACGTAAGTATTGTACAGAGACCGGAGTTGAGTGGGATAAGGGGGTACCTTTTCTTTTATTTGCTACTCGTGAGGTTCCAACTGAATCCCTGGGTTTTTCCCCTAATGAGCTAGTTTTCGGTCACCAGGTAAGAGGTCCTTTGCAACTATTGCAGGATAGCCTAGTTGGCCAGGAGGGGAACCAAAACCTCCTCAAGTATGTTTCAGATTTCAAAACCCGACTGAGATCCTCATGTGAGTTTGCCGCTCAAAACTTGACAGTGGCTAAAAGCTCCATGAAGAACTGGTATGACAGAAAAGCCTGTGAGAGGGAGTTTCAGCCCGGTGATGAGGTTTTGGTCCTGCTCCCCCTTTTTGGCCAACCTTTATCTGCCAAGTTCAGGGGCCCATATAAGATCATTCAGAGGGTGAGCATTACCGATTATCTAGTGACTACCCCAGACAGGAGAAAGCCCACGCAAGTATTCCATATAAATATGTTGAAACCCTACCATAGGTCCCCTGATTCCTCTCCTCCAGATTCTCCCACTGTGGCAGTGAATGTCAGGACCTGTGGACAGCCTGGTGCGGACGAAGTCGTCAGTTCTCTTACTGACCCGCAACAGACTGTTCCAGAGCCTGAAGGTATCCATGCAGACTTGACTTGTCATGTAGCCTATCCAACTTTCAGTATAATTCAGTAGCTTGGGGGGAATTACCATCTAAACTATGTCATCTTCCCTCTGATCAAGCGAACCAACTAATCTCTGTTTTATCTCAGTCTCCCAGTGTGTTTCGTGATACTCCAGGGCTCACTTCTTTGGCCGTGCACGACATCGACGTAGGGGATGCAACTCCCATTAAACTATCCCCCTACCGTGTCTCACCACAACGCAGGAGTATACTGCAGGTCGAGCTTGACTTCATGTTTTCAAACCAGCTGATCACAAGGGCCTTAAGCCAGTGGAGTAGTCCGGTCATACTTGTGCCAAAGCCAGACGGGAGCCATAGGTTATCTATGGACTATAGGCAAGTTAATGCTGTCACAAAGAACGATACCTACCCACTGCCACGGATCAAAGATTGCATTTACCAGGTTGGCCTCATACCGCAGTAAGTTTAACTTAATGAGAGGATTTTGGCAATTAGCTCTCCCTTGTAGCGAGGTAAATATCATGCTTTCGTAGTGCGCTTTCAAGCCTTCAGCTGTGAGATGCCTTGCAGTTCGAATAACGCTCCAGCTACATTCCGGCTATGTTCTGATGTGGTACCTGGGGACGGTGACTACTTTGGGTGATATCATTATTATATCCTCATTATAATCTTGCTGTTGCCAATCTGGTGGTGAATCTATTTATGTATTATGTTTAATATTATGTACTATACTCCTTAAACTCTTTTCTAGGGGGGAGGTCTGACATACGGAGCCCTGTATGTTAATTTAAGAGTTAGAATTAGAGTTGAAGGAGTGCCAAACTACCCAGGCGGCGAAGCGGACCAGCGAGCAAACTAGCGAGGGGGAAAGCAGCTCATCCGCATACCAGCAAACAAGCCTTCACACCTGCGTGCATCATAGGGGACCCTGCAAACTACTTCGATGACCCGACGCTATGACGTATGATCGACGCCAGGAGACCCCATTGGACCACGCACCTGCTACGCAACTCGAGGAGCTGTGATAGGGCGCGCACCATCACTCGCCCGCCACCTGATTCGTTCCTACACCATCATTGCTTAGTATATAAGACCCGAGTAGTGGGCATTCAAATCAGTCTCATTTGGAGTTGGGGAAGGTGAACTTGCAGCTGGAGGAAGACGGGGTGAAGTATTATAATGGGTTTGTGACTGTCAGTCAGATTATATAAGTGTGTGTTAAGTGTGTTCGGTGTAAACACTTACGTTATGTTGGTTAGTGAGATATGTGATTGGGAAGAATTAACGTTAACGCTACTATTATGTACTTAACTATTTGATTGGGAATTAACGTTAACGCTACTATTATGTACTTAACTATTTGATTGGGAATTAACGTTAACGCTACTATTATGTACTTAACCTAACAAGTGCGCATGGGGGTAATTAGACACCTCTCCCTGTGCGCATGTATTTGAGGTGTTTCCGTCACTAAAATATTCATTGTACCATTAATAGCATTAATACTTATCCATATGCGCCTATTATGGGTTGATTATAAAGGTATTAACCTGAAACAACAATAAAACGAGTGAAAACAGCGTTTGGATGGTCAAAATCGGAGATATAGCCCGCGAGTTGTATAATGTATGGGTGAGGCAAGCTGCTTTCCCGCCAATTTCCCCCAAGGCCACTGAGACACAGTCGATCGATACTCTCTCTCTCTTGCATTCGCTTGCTATCAGTGATGACAACTATATTTCTAATGTTAGCACGAAAATATACCTCAGAATAAGGGAATAACAGGGAAAATAGGTGATAACTGAAGGAGAGGAGGAAAGTGGGGAAGGAGGGGAGATTTTACATGGCCCAGGGACCAATTTTTTTTTTTTTTTTTTTTTTTCGATGTCAAAAGTTGATTTTTTTTTTCTGACTCTTAAGAGTCTCCCCACAGTCCGCCGGGGGAACTCTTAAGAGTCTCCCCACAGTTCCCGGGTTAACTCTTTGATTGGGAATTAACGTTAACGCTACTATTATGTACTTAACTATTTGATTGCGAATTAACGTTAACGCTACTATTATGTACTTAACCTAACAAGTGCGCATGGGGGTAATTAGACACCTCTCCCTGTGCGCATGTATTTGAGGTGTTTCCGTCACTAAAATATTCATTGTACCATTAATAGCATTAATACTTATCCATATGCGCCTATTATGGGTTGATTATAAAGGTATTAACCTGAAACAACAATAAAACTAGTGAAAACAGCGTTTGGGTCAAAAATCCAAAATAAAATCGCGCGCGAGTTGTATAATGTATGGGTGAGGCAAGCTGCTTTCCCACCAATTTCCCCCAAGGCCACTGAGACACGTCGATACTCTCTCTCTCTCTCTTGTATTCGCTTGCTATCAGTGATGACCACACCCTGCAACCGGATTTCTAATGCTAGCACGAAAATATACCTCAGAATAAGGGAATAACAGGGAAAATAGGTGATAACTGAAGGAGAGGAGGAAAGCAGGGGAGATTTTGCATGGCTCAGGGGCCCAATTTTTTTTTTTTTTTTTTTTTTTTTTTTTTTTCGATGTCAAAAGTTGATTTTTGTTTTCTCTGACTCTTAAGAGTCTCCCCGCAGTTCCCGGGTTAACTCTTTGATTGAGAATTAACGTTAACACTACTATTATGTACTTAACTATTTGATTGGGAATTAACGTTAACGCTACTATTATGTACTTAACTATTTTAGTTGACTAACTTGTGGACTAAAGCAGCTCTTTAAGTAGTTGGGTTATGATGAAAATAATACTATTGTTTTATATTAATACTTACGAGTTATTTCATTTTCTTTTAATTAAGCTTACGTTGCTTAACGGAGCTTAGTACGGTGATACTATTGTCTCTTATTAGTAATATCGCCTTAGACTAACATGGTTGTTTTAATGTTACTTCTAGTGATTTCCTAAGCTGAAGAAAATTATTTTAGCTTCAAAATATTATTTTTGCTTTTCATATTATTTGAGTGAGACCTGAATCGAATCTATGAAGCGATCCTGTAACTTAATTTACTCATAATCAAACCTCAATGTTACGTGGTTAAGAAATACATTTAACTAATTCTTAAATATATATATCTAACTTTTTATGTGACTTTGATATTAATCCTGATGATAATAATAATATAATACTATTAACGTAAGACAAGAACCAAGAATAATTACATTAATATAAATAAAAGGACATATAAGAAAACTATCTATTCAATTAAAAAGGGTAAGAGACAGAATTCTTACTTTAATATTTATCTTTCAAGACTTTTTTATAGAATTAATAGTCCTTCTTTAGATATAACTTCTTCGGTTCATAACCATAGCCTACTAAGCTTCGGTTAAAATAATTCTTTATAAATACTACATGACTTTAATTAGTTTCAGTATTTTTCATAATTAAAGAGTATCAGTCAATAAAGGATACTAAGTCCTAAGATCCAAAAGGAAAGGAAGCAACAACAGGAAATAATTTTATTAGATTTTACTTTTGTTTTGCCTTCAACTGACTGATACCTTAATATATATCTCTGTGCTATCTAGATTCATCAAGTTTACCACTTGAGGATCAAGATACGTAACAGAAGAGTGTGTAGGTCCCAAGATATCCCTGTGCCTGGGGTAACACTCCTTTTGGGGAATGATGTAGCAGGTGAGAAGGTCCGACCAGACCCCATTTTGTCACTTTCCCCTGTTAACGAGCCACTAACCGGTGAGCTCGACAAGGAGATGCCAACAGTTTTCCCTGTGTGTGCTGTCACACGTTCAATGTCTCAAGTAGCAGTTCCCTCAGACAGAAATTTACCGAATGTAAGAGTTGATGAAAGGGATGATGAGAGTGTGAATGACGCTCCAACTGTGCCTGATGATGTGACTGAGGTGGATTTATCTGACACCTTTATGGCTCATCTTGACCCCAACGATGACCATGAAACCCCTCCAAATTGTCCCAGTGTCCTTGTATCCAACGCGCATTATTTTATAATTATCTACAACAAAACTATTTCCCATATATTACTCCGTTCGTTTAACATACCTAAGTTATTTTTTACATTAAATTTCACAAGTATAATTGATATATCCTCTGGCGCTTAGCTTTGTATTATTTTGACTATGTTATATCTGTAGAGTACTTGCAACACCTTAACCCTATCACCACCATTACGTAAATGTCATCATATTGTTGTTACCATACGACGATGTTCTTTAATTTATAATCTACTTCTACTGCTCAAATGGGTGACTACGATATCAATGAACTCTTGATATCATATAGGTCCTTCTTAAACTGCAAAGTATCATCTAATTTTAGCCAGAATCAAAGGTAGAATGGCGTCATAGTGCTGAAGGGGTTAATAATTGAAACTACACATTTCACTCCTAGTCTTGCCCACAAGATGGAGGTATAGGTAGGAGCAAAAGTTATATAAATCTCGCTACTTTAAGGGGGGTGACCTGCTTTTTGTTATTTCCGTCCTTTTCTCTCTTTTTCTGGCTTGTATTCATTCGGCCCCATTCAGCCAACTATTTTAAGACTTTTATCCCCATCTAGGTGTCGATTTCTTCCTGGGGAGCGATAGCGAGCCAGCATTATACGAAGAAATCCGGCTTCGCCGGAGAAATTTTTCTATCGAAAAATGTACAAATTTAGCCAGCTGTCAAACAAAAATAAAAAATATGCTGGCTCGCTACCGCTCACCAGTAAACAAATTGACACCTGGATAAAACGTCTTAAAACAGTAGGCTGAATGGGGCCAAATGGATACAAGCCAGAGAAAGATAAAAAAGGACAGAACAAAAACAGGTCACCCCCCCTTAAACTGTATTAACTGTGTTATACTAAGATACTAAAAATGTCCTTAGCAAATTTCTCATGTGCATTTGATAACCGGTGCGATTTCATTTACTCAGTAGAAGCGCCGAATTGGAGTTGTGAAGGTGGGTGGTGAATTTTGAGACTGACTGTACCGCTTAATGACCCCCTAAACTCGGTATCACATTTTTGTTTTCATTAACTTTTATGGTCAATTCTGGTCTGGTCATTTATGGTCATATATATATTTTTTGTTTTAAAATTTATTAACATAATTTTAATCTCTCTTCAGTCTATTTCCCGATATCAGTGCAAAATATTTCAGAAAAGTTGCCGGGAAAATGTTGACCATCAGAAATTGACGATGAAAGCCCTTATGTGATCCCACTTAACAAACATGTACAGTTAGCCAAATGAGTCATAACTCAGCACCAAATATATATATATATATATATATATATATACAGTATATATGGAATTCAGCTAAGTCTAGTCTTACTTTCTTCGTGTCGCGGGAGATATCAAAATTTGTTTCTACACATACACACTTTATTCAACATCAGGCAGGCATTAATACAACACAGAACAAGCCAAACAAAGCCATCTGAGACATTACTTATTTGGCCGACTGTACAATGATTCTACAATTATATATGGATGTGATGTGTTGAACAAATTAGCACTAAATTAAGGTATTCAAACTACCATGTAAAACTTATAAGTACAAAGGTAATATTCGTTGGCTGTCTTGTTCATAATATCTATAATTTTACGATACTAGTGTATAACTTTTCATTGATAGTTCTTATGACTTGCCAATAACCCGTAAAGGGGTCTTCACACAGTCAGGAATGCGAGGTAGTCTAACAGGAGTCACTAGGAGTCGCTAGAGTCACTAGGAGTCATCAATTTTCACCGCGAGCGAGTGGGAGTCTAACAGAAGTCGCTAGGAGTTGCTAGAGTCACTAGGAGTCATCGATTATCACCGCAAATAGGCCCGCGAGTCCGAATTGTCCCCTACTCCTACTGACTCTAGCTCGCACTCCTGACTATGTGATGTACCCTTAATTCGTACCAATTGTTTCACGTGGCTGACATGTCGAGTGAAGGGGGGATGGTTGTTTTTTCTGGCCCCCCTTCTCCCTCACGTTTAGCCCCATTAATTTTCTGATTTTACGAATTTTGGCCCATTAGTTTGGCGATTTTAAGACCTTTCATCCTCATATCTTCGTAGAATTTAGGTGTCGATATATTTTCTTGGCGAGCGATAGCGTACCTCCAATGTAATGGTAACCAAGACAGAATAACCAACCATCCCCCCTTAAATGTTATATATAGGACACACAAATTTACAGTGTAGAGAGGCTGAGGAGATGTTACTTTACTATTGCAGGTAACTGTACCGAACCATTAACGCCTTCAGCACGATGACCCCCTATTTACCTTGGCTAAAATGATATGATTTTGGTCTATTACGTGGGTATTAGTTCACCAATATGATGGTGTTCCCAACCGCTCGGGTTAAGGGGACACTGACTGTTTGTTTGGTCTATTAATTAATGTATTCATATTTTTTTTTAGTTTCCTCCCTAGACCTCCATCAAGCTTAGAAAAACACCCCCTAGACCCCCCTTCAAGATAGATTTGTACACTTTGCGCTACAAAAATGTTCCGGCTAAAGGCCGATTCCTCCTAAAATTACAGGCTCGCTATTGCTCGCCAAGAAAAAATTGACACGTAAATGGCACGAAGGGTCATAATATTGACAAATAAATGGGGTGAAAGGTCATACAATCCCCAAACTAATGGAACCAACATCTTAAAATCTAAAAACTAGTGAGGCTAAACATTAGGGTGAAGGGGTCCAGAAAAACGGTCTGCCTCCCCTTAAGTGTTGACTAAGAATACGACCCTTGGCCAGGTTTGGGAGTTTTTATGTATCCACAACTTATACAAATTCAATTAAACTTTTAGTCACTTCGGAAGCCATGGTACGAAATATTGCACTTGTATAGTTAAAACAAAAAGTCACGCCTATTATGGCAATATTTATCGTTTGCTCGCAGTCAAGTATTGTCTGGCAAATGTTAAATAAGATATGAAAATGTGGAATATTTATTTATATAACATACACTTGCAATACATTGAATGTTATATTTTCCTATATGATCACAGGTGGTTGGGACTCATTAGCCACGGGTAGATGGGACTGTTAGCCTTTGTCGGCAACTCATCTAGGGGAGACACCCTTACACAATACGGGTAGACAGGGCTCGTCAGCCGTGGTCGGCAACCTGTCTAGGGGAGAAAACCTCACACAAACTGCTACACCTGCTGCCTTGCAGGTTAAGCCACTTTGGTCAAAGGCATGGTCCACAGCCAGCAACTGTGGTTGGGGGCTAGCTAGAGCAAGCACCCCATGTAAAATATGCTTCAAATTCACCAAATGGTGGCTCGCTGACGTGGATGGACCTACCTACTATACAGCCCAGCTCTGGCCCTCTGGGGGTTCATCCTAGCCAGGAGGACCTAAATGGTACAGGGCATAGTGTCTTTACAGACTGGCACTTTCCGTCTAGTAGTACAGGGGCCTGAACCCGGTGGTAGCGCACCAGGAGGCTACCCTATATCACTAGGCGTATAATTCCGGGCGAGCCGTAGTACCGTGTACGCGCAAGAATTGCATCCTTGTGGTTGGTTCTGGTGAGGTGCCTTGAGGTCCCTAGGTCCCACCCCTATAAAGATCTTGGGATGGTTTCTGGATGACAACCAACCGGGGCAGCTTGGAGCTGGATACCTGGGGATAGTGACCTTCAACGTCGGCAAACTATACCGAACATGACCGAAATCTATGAGAGCCATTGCAAGTCTGTTAGTACAAAATTGCAAAAGGACACTACTGCGGATCCTTCCTCCAAGTTCAGGCTCGGAAGTGTGAATATCGGCACAATTAGAGGTTGAACAGGTGAGGTTGCGGAGAAGTTAGAGAGAGACAGAGTGGATGTATGTTGTGCCCTGAAGGCCCGGTGGAGAAGGGGGAGTGCAAGGTGGATAGCTAAAAAAAATTAACGTTTGTAGTTCATATGGAAGGGAAATGAATATGGCGCAGGAGGGGTGGGTTTCCTGGTGGCAGAGAGGTGAGCAGATTGTGTGATAGAAGTTAGGTTTAATCAAGATGGATTTTGCTAAGACTGAAAGTTGGAGCGAGAGTTATACATGTTCTATCAGCAAATGACCCCCAAGTAAGCTTAGGTAGAGTTGTTAAACAGGAGTTCTGGTATGAAATACTAGGGGTGGTTGCCGGATGCAAGGAAGGGAAGGTTATAATTGTGGGAGGAGACTTGAATGGGCATGCTAGGGCATATGCTGACGGATATGAGGGCGTGCACGGAGAACAAGGATAAGGCCGAAGGAACCTGAAAGGTGAATACATACTGGAGCACTGTGCTGACACGGGGATGATGATGTATAACACCATATTCAGGAAGAGGAAGAACCATCTAATAACATATGAATGAGGTAGTTCCAGTAGCCAGATAGACTACTTCCTGATCAGCAAATCTGAGAGGAAAGGGGTTAGAGATATTAAGATCATACCAGGGGAAGAATGCATCCCCCAACACAAGTTCATAGTGTATGATATGTGTGTATGCAGAGTTCCTTTGAGAAAGAAAGTACATTTGCCAAAAAGGAAAGTATGGTTGTTAGAAAAAGAGGAGTACAGAGACAGATTCCACAAATGAGGGAAATTGAAAGAAGTGTGAGTACTTGACCAGAGGATGTTGATAGCAAATAGAACTTTATAGAATGTAGCCAAATGGGCCACCCAGACATAAGTTCTCCTGTTGGTGGAACAACGATGTCGAAGCTGCAGTCAGAGAGAAGAAGAGATGTTTCAAAGCATGGCAGGAGGGTGGCAGCAAGGAAGAATACCTGTCCACCAATCTTAATGCTAGAAAAAGAGGTCTACAGGGCAAAGAAAGTCATACAGGATAGTGTGATAGAACAAGTTTGTAGCACTACTAATACCAATGGGTTTTATAGATTAAGCTAAGAATATGAGGGACTGTAACAAGGATGTCATGGGTGTAAGATGCATAAATTATGACAGTGGCATGACAGTTTACTCAGAAAACGAAATTAGAGAGGCATGGAAGGAGCATTATGAAAGGCTGCTAAATGAGGAGTTTGAATGGAACAGAGAACAGCTCAGCACTGCAGTCCCAGTACAAGGCCTTTGATAGGGTACGACGCCGTTAAAAGTTCTATAGACAGAATGGAGTCCGGGAAAGCCACTGGGAGCTTCAACATTGTCGAAAAGATGCTAAAGGCAGCTGGTGATATTGGGTTAAAATTGGTCACAGAGCTGATTTATGCTATCATAAAGGAGGAAAACATTCCCAATGTATGGCAGAAAATGTGATAGTAAATATATACAAAGACAAGGGTGACTCCTTAGACAGGGGAAATTATAGGGGTTTGAAAATGCTTGACCAAGTCATGAAAGTCAACGAAAGGGTCTTTGAATGCGTGATCACAAAAAGTGTTGCCATCAGCGACATGCAGTTTGGATAAACCCGAGAATGGAGAGGAGACTCTTAAGAGGTTTTGGTGGTGGAAGCCGACGGGACTTTTAAGATCCAAGGCCTAAGAAAAGCATTTTAAAAGAACCTAGTAGCACTCAAAACAAAGGAATATGTGATTAAGTGAGATAATTCCCCTCCATACCTACTATCACTCCTTCACATGTGTCAAAACCCTCTCCTTCCCCTCTTTCTCCCCCCCCCCTTCAATTATCACCTATTTTTCCTCTTATTCCCTTGTTTATCGGTGTATTTATCGCGGCAAAATCTCCAACCCTGTTCCAAGGTCGTCTAGTGCACATATAGAGAGCGTGGGAAGAGAAAGAAAGCGAGAGAGACATCAGTCTTCCTTCAGGCCTCGAAGAGGGAAGATATAAGTCTCGTTCGCCTCTCACCTCATGACTGGAGGGTCGGCAATAACTCATCTTTTTCACCCCCCATATACTATTCCCACTTGTTTTATTGCTGTTACATGTTAATATCTTCATATTAAACATAAAATAGGTGCATATGAATAATTAATAGCGATATTTATGGTATAATGACGATTTTAGGCGGGAATGAACCAAAATTTATCGCGCCACTCTCTGGTTAATGCCGGGACGTGACACAACTGATGCCATCTTTATTCCTAGGTAACTGGAAGAGTGGTTCTTAGAGAAAAACAGGGAGTTATACTTAGTTTTTGTAGATCTGGAGAAGACCTTTGACCGGGTGCCATGGGAAGTAATGTAGTGAGCTATGAGGAGACTCTGAGTAGAAGAATGGTTGGTGCGTGTGATAATGAGAATGTTTCAGGGGTCACAGGCAGCAGTTATAGTGAATAGGGTTCTGAGGGAAGACTCCCAGTGAAAGTTGGAATTCACCAAGATTCAGTGCTGAACCCATTACTGTTTGTTTTGGTCCTGAAGGCTCTGTCAAGGGACTTTAGAACAGGACTCTCATGAGAGTTGTTATATGCAGATGACATAGTTCTTATCACAGATAGTGCGCAGGATGCAGAGGCAAAATTCAATAGATGGAGGGAGGGTATGACAAACAAGGGCTTAAGAGCAAATATAGATAAATCAAGATCATGATTAGTGTAGTAGGGCACGGATCTATGAAAATAAGCTGCGACTATCCATGTGCAGTATGTGGGAAGGGGGTGGGAAGTAACTCAATTCAATGTTGCTGTGTAATAATTGGGTACTCAGAGATGTAGTGGGGTAGAGGACCTTTGACAAGAATCATAGACTTTGAATGTGCAGTGTGCAAGGGAGAACTTTTGTAAAGTGACCCACCTGTTAGTGTTGATTTTGATTATGTAGCAATGGAGTGTGTGAATAAATTCTATTATTTGGGCGATATGGATTCTGCCGGAGGTGGCGTTGAAGCTGGCTTCATTGCTAGAGTCAGAAGTAGCCGGGGGAAGTTTAGAGAGCTGTTGCCACTTCTAACCATGTGAGAACTGCCACTTCACATTAAAGGGAAGGTGTATACCTCGTGTGTTAGGAGTGCGATGACCTATGCCTCGGAGATGTGGCCGGTTAATGCAGAAGATATAAATAGAATGAAACGGAATGAGAAGAGAATGGTGAGATGGATATGTGGGAATGGTGTATCGAGTGAGGAACTAGGGCATCTGGTCATTAGGAGCATCAATGAAGTGACGCACACGAACCGACTTGGTTGGTTGAGTGAAGAAATGGTTGACAATGAACGTGGGAGGAGCTGCATGTAGGGGTAGACCTAGAAAGAAGTGGGATCAGGTACTCTAGTCCGATCTCAAATTAAAGAACTTGACAACAGAGGCAGCCCTTGACAGGGTCGCCTGGAAAGCCGTCATTTAGGACGTGAGACAGTAACCACACTCTTTGGACAAAAGATCTTTCAACTTGTATGTATGTATGTACGTATGTATGTATGTACGTATGTATGTATGAGACATAAGGCAAAGTCACCTATAATAAGTGTCCTCCAAAAGTTAAAAGAGTGATAGAGATCCAAATTCCAGATACGATAGAGGCAAAATGTCTTGGCACACATAACTTGAAACAGCTTAATTCACAGGATGAAAGCAAGACAGATTTGGGGAGCAAGTTCCAAACCTTACGTGTTGAGCAAAAAGAAAGATTTGGAAAATCGGTTCACTCTCGGGTTAGAGAGTTGGAAACAATATGGGTGGGAATGTGTTGAAAAGCGGGTTCCCTCCTCCCTCCATAAGGGAGAAGGCATATACACTGAGAAACCTTTGAAGAAAAAATATTATTGTAATAGCGGTAGAAGCGTAAGAGAGATGCAACATTGCAGAGAGATTGTAGTCAATTAGAAAGAGGAGGTGAATTGAAGAGACAAAATGCGTACACATATACTGTATATAATTATATATATATATATATATATATATATATATATATATATATATATATATATATATATATATATATATTCTATTACTAAATAACATATGTAGTCTGTTGTAAGAGAAGTATGTAATATATGTTAATCCTATATTATTATGTTCCTTCCAACAAACAACTCTACTCCTAAAATCGATTAATGAAATTTACAAACACATGTGGCAGTCCGTGGATTCGAACCCAGAACGCTCACACCGAAAATCAACACCTTATGCATCGCACCACGAAGACAGTTAAACTAACAGTTGTTTGAAATTCACAAAGTCAGTTAGACGGTGTCAATGAGTTTTTGAAATATATTGTGGTATGTTATGTTAGTTACGTGGCGGTTAGGTTAGTTCAGCCCCTGTTAAATCTATGTTAAGTCTTGGTTAATGTGAAAGATATATAACTCTAAGTATTGTTTGTTTCGTTAGTTTAGTCAAGGTTTGGTTAGGGTAGGTATGAGATAAATGACTTGAGCGAGTGAAACGGCATTAAACTATTCATGTATATATTTTGTGCTTAAGGGGAGATGGGTCGGGGTTTTGGTCCCCCCTTCTTCCTCATGTTTAGCCCTATTAGTTTTTAGGTTGTTACGACTGAGGTTTAAATATATCAGGGCTTTTATTAATTGGACTAGTAATGGCATAAATGCTACAACGGAAAGCGCTAGATCCAACCTCTGATGTATATTCCCAGTGAACAAAGAACACAAATACTCTCCAGAGTTCTATATGCAATAAAAGGTTATTAAACTCTCAATAAATGTGTGTCTACTCTAGGCTTAATGTTATGTGAAACAGCCTATTACTACCTATAACCGAAGGTGCTTGGTTATGGTATGCAAAGTAAGGTGGTAAGAGAAGTTACAGCTTACGTTACTTTAATCAATAAATGTCAGGAACTCCTGCATGAAAGAAAGTGCACTAAAGTCCTTCAACACCAACAAGGAATCTTCTTTAAATGTTAGATGCTATCAAGATGCTCGAATCGGAAATGGAACCCCAAAAGGCAGGCAACGGAACAATGATCGTGCAGGCTATGCACACAAAAAGGCAGGAGATATAATGCAGTCGGAGCCAAGAATATCCTAAACGCCACAACAATAATAATAATTGCCACGACAATGCAGTATTTCTATCAACAAAAAGAGCCTAAGTCGTTTGTGTCTCAATACATCAAACTAGGCTGCGAAATACTTGTGTAATCATAAACGGGTATGCATAAAAAGAGTAATTGGTTTAATATACTTAATGTCTACTATGACTGATAAAGTCTAGCTAGAGTCAATGATACGAGATACTGGTGCGCATGGCATGCCGCATAGCCTAGTGCAAATCTCAAGTCTGTGCGTCAAATATTACGTTATAATGAAGGGTAGCTCTCTTGAGAAACCTTAATACCGAAGTATTAAGCGTTCTCCTGGCGTACCTCAAAGACAAACAACGAGCTTAGAACAGTGCAGAATGGTATAGGCAAAAAGCCCTCATTCGTGCATGCTCTATTCTCAATGGCACACAGACTAGAATTTACCCAATCAACTCCAGTTCTCAGGTATGTCGTGCAGCTTTTAACTAAAGCTAACACCCATCAGAAACAATACCTTATAGTATCAGACTCCTAGTCTAGCATTATCTAATCCAGCAGAACACTAATAATTATAGGAAGCGGTACTGAACAATATGAATGCCAACCAATGCTTCGTGATCAACTTATCTTAACAACTAACATACATGGGTTATATCAGACCTTAACGCACAATACAACTGGCCAGCATGAAGCTGATTATGCAGAGTTAACCAGAGGGGGTATAATATTAATAAAAGGTGGTGAAAGATATGGAAAATGAGAGAGATAGGCAGAGGAAAAGGTTCTCAGGTGCAGAGGGGGGAGACTGGTATCAAAGGGATAAGAGGGATGCGTTCTAGAAACCAGATGTGAGGGAGAGAGTGGCGAGAGAGCTGTATATATACTAGCACTAGCTCGAGCTGCGTAGAAAAAGCGGTAACAATTCCCTCAGCCAATGACAAAGAAGCCAGCCAAACATGACGCCACCAAGCATGGTAAAAAACTCCTCCAAGAGGCCAGCCAGCTGTGACATCATCAAGCATGGCAAAAAACACTGCGCGCCTCCTCTCACTCTGTTCTACTCTCTCTCTCTCTCTCTCTCAAATCCTATCATTACTACTTAATGATAAAACATATACTTTGCAATTAAATATATAAAGCCTTGACATGGGCGAAAACAAAGAGCCTTTCTGGACTGCCCATGACACAAGCTTTCATATGAAATAAAGCACACAATAATACATCAACTGTAGCCCCATCCACTGCCCTGGCGATCCTAGCGAGTCACTGTAGGACAAGCCATGCGGTTCTAACGGAGTGGTTAACGTCACCCCCCCCCCCAAGATTTTTCTCAGAGGCCCAAAGCTAAAAAAAAATCTGATGGTTAGAACCCATGCTATATCTCTACTTCCCATCACCCAGCGGCAGTAAAATATCTGGCACAGTTCTTCAACAAAACATTTTATAAAATTATAACCCTCCCCAACACAATAGGTTAAATCATATGTAGTTATGCTCCTCAAGAGCGAGCTTCTCTAGCCCAGCATTCTGCGAGGAGTGCAACTCAGAATTACTGCTATAACATACTGAAAAAATTCAACTATCAAAGAAAGAGTTTTTATTTGATTTTTATGTTTTTAATTTGTTTATTTCGGCTGCACTATAGGGGCAAGCCTAGTTTTTCTTCTATACCAAACGCTCAACTCCTGCTTTACGACCCAATACGCTGGGCTACAACCGCAAGCCAACAAGCACCAAGCGCAAAATACTATTCAAACTAAAGCAGGAGGCTACCCTTGTGTCAATCTACCCAGGATCATATACCCTTGAAAGACAATCTGCAACCACGTTGTCACAACCGGCAATATGGCGTATGTCCAGGTTATATACCAATAACCTTAGTGACCACCTGGTCAGCCTCATATTCCGATTGTGAAACTGGTCCAAGAACTTGAGAGGGTGATGATCAGTGTAAACTACAACGACCGGACCATAGGCTGGAACATAGACCTCGAAATGCCTCAGTGCAAGCACAACTGCCAGCAGCTCCCTCTCGACAACAGAGCAGCTTCCCTGGGCTGAATTGAACTTCTCCCAGAAACTAACAGGATGTTCCAGCCCATCATCGTCCATTTTCAAAAGGACGGCACCAGCCCCCACACCACTAGCATCCGTTGCTAGTTGGAAAGGTAGGCTAAAGTCAGGGGCCCTGAGGATCGGGTGAGTGCACAACAGGTGTTTTACTACACTAAACGCCTCCTCACACTCAGGCGCCCATTTGACTTTCTTATCCTTCCAGTTATCCTCCACCTGAGCTTGACTGTCCCATTCTCCTTCTCCACCTTGACTGCTAAACGTCATCACAGGCACAGTGAGAGGCTCAGGGGGGTGCCTCACATACTCCTTCATGAGATTAACGTGACATAACTGATTGCGCTTACGTCTGTCTGGAGCGGCCACCAAGCAATCCAGGTCCGATAGCCTCTCAACCACCCTATAAGGACCAGTGTACCTCGCGGATAAGGGATGACCTACAAGGGGCAGTAGAATCAACACCTACGCGAAACTCCCTGAGTTCAACCTTGAGGTCGTACCTGTCCTTCATGAGGGCCTGAGAGCTAGTCGGATTACGGCCGGCAACTCCAGACTGCGCAACATCCGTTCTCGACTGTCGAGGACATACTTGAGCATAGAACAAGGTTTTTCTGCGCCCTCCCATATTTCTTCAACCATATGGAGAGGCCCTCTGACACGGTGTCCAAAGACGAGCTCATTAGGGCTGAATCCCAAACTTTCCCCAGGTACCTCCCGTGCAGCAAATAAAACACATGGCAGGCCAAGATCCCAACCACTCCCACTCTCAAAGCAACAACAACGAAGCACAGATTCCAAGGCTGAGTGCCATCGCTCTAACACACCCTGGCTCTCCGGATGATACGCAGATGACACAACCGTGACAATCCCATGCTGCGGCATTGCTTGAACAAAGAGGCCAGAAGTGAAGTTGGATCCTTGGTCTGACTGAATTACCTGCGGGTAACCATACCGGGAAAAATACACTAGCAAGTTTCGGACCACCGTCTTCGCTGACCCATTTCTCATAGGGTACGCGTCAGGGTACCTTGTTGCTACCTCCATGATGATCAGGGGATACTTGTAAAAATCTCCCGACTGTGCATCACTGTCCTCCTTCAACTCGACAGCACCGGTACCACATTCAAGAACCTCCGGGTCTTTTAATTGCAATTTACGAATGTCCGAAGGAGCAAGCTTATCTAAGTGTTTGCGAAACAACTCATGCCCCCCTCCTACACTGAATTTAGCCTCCCGTTGCTCTCTCTCTGTGTATCGTTGCTGTCTCTTCGTCTTTTTAAGCCCATCCTCTGCCTTCTTAGGAACAGTTAATGGGTCTTCTCCAGACTCAAAAATTGGTCCTAATAATGAGTCCCCGACAATGTCCGTTGATACTAAACTCTCAACCGCATCAACTTCCAACCCCTTCTCGGTACCTTTCCTCCGCTTGTCTAAAGACTGTTGACCAGAATGTGACTCCCTGGATGCAAGAGATCTGGTGACAACACACGCCATAGGTTGCACCGGACACTTCTCAACCCACTCCTGCTCCTCCCTACTCACGTCGGCCGGCTTCTCGGCAACGACTAAGGGTGGAGCCTCAGAAGTAGGCCCCGCAAAGTCGTTGCCGAGAAGGAGGTCGACGCCCCCAACAGGTAACTTCTCCACAATTCCTACATCCAGGTCACGAGTCACACCATCAACTTCCATCTTCATTCTTACAAGCGGGTATGACCTTGTTGCATTAAACTCCCTGAACCACAACCACCCGCGCCGTATTTACAGGTTTACCAGTGAAATTTCTCAACAGTGTTTGCGATGCCCCAGTGTCACGCAAAATTCTCACCTCATGTCTTCTACCCCCCCACTCCACACAACCGAGTCCCCTGTGGTCACTAAAGGCATCACGGACAGGGAATAAGCCTTCCGGATCCTTCTGCACTGGCAGTGTATTTACCTCGGAAGAATTGCCTCTAACAAACTCCGATGTCCTCTTGAACACTCCAATGCCGTGAGCAAAAGACACGGCTGCCGGAGGAGGTCGACTAGGGTACTCATTTGCCTTATGACCCTCCTGGTGGCACTTAAAACATCAATTTCAGTCTCGGCTTATACTGTGATGTAAAAGGCCCCTGACTTTTCTCATACGGCGTGGTGTTAGGTTTGGATTCAGTTTTAGTTTCATTGCTCTTTTGTTTAAATGTGTCATTGCTACGGGGAGGGGGAGGATAACGGTCCCTAGCACTTGCATCGTACTTCTGTGAGGACCCGCATCCCCGAATCAACGACAGCCGTCGATCAGCTATTTCTGCTGCTTCGACTAGAGTTCTTGGGTTTTTCTCCTTTAAGTTCAAAGTTAGATCACCGCCCGTGCTCTTAAAGAACTGCTCCAACATCATTAACTGCTTAACTCCATCAAATGTTGTTACCTTCTCAGATCGAAGCCAGTTCCCCTTAGCATCGGACAAGTCCCGGGCATGTTCCAAAAAGGTGCTATCTCTTCCCTTAGTTACACCCCGGAACTTCAAACGGTACGTTTCTGGTTGCAGTTCGTAAGCACTCAGGACAGCCTCCTTGAGATCCTCATACACAATACATGACTCCAAAGGTAACGCATCGTAGGCTTTAAGACCCTTGCCTATTAATCTAGAGGATACAAGTACTGCCCAATTATTCTCTGGCTGTTGCTGTTGAATCTTAGCTAATTCGAGCCGAAGCAATAATTCTGGAGATAACCCTTGAGGAGGTGAAGGTGCTACAATGTTTGAAATTACCGGTGGTCCCCCCAGGGGCAACCCACCCTGCCAGCCACCACCCAACTGTGGAAGCGTACTCGGGGTCGGCAAACTACTGGGATGGCTGGGAGTCGAGTGTAGGGGAAGCATGGCAGAAGGGCTCTGAGCACTCAACCCATCTCGCTCACCAGTCACCCTGCCCAGTACACACGTTATCAAGTTATCCCTGGTCATGCTGCTAGTACCCGCATGACCGATAGCTGTGGCCAGGCATTGAAGACCGTACCGATCCATACCCTCCAACCGCTCGGCAGTAACAGGCCATTGCAAAAATATCCTAGCATCCTCCTCACAGTTCACCTGATTAACCCTTTCATCATGCTGCTGTTCCTCAGTTTCGACATTACGTACTGTGTCTCCATTCTCCTCTGATCCGGTATAAGACATGATGCTCACAAACATTTCCCACCTCAATATTCAGAAAAGAAGCACCCCAAACTCTTATACCACAATATACACACAAAAATTATTGGAAATACTCAAGGGCTATACTATGTTGCAAAAAAAAATTATTCTTGCTGATCCCCGCAAAATATTTCCCAAAACAACAAATGTTCCCTGCTAATAAATGTAGGTTCACCAAATCCTAGGTAAGGTCGCCATTTGTTACGACTGAGGTTTAAATATATCAGGGCTCTTATTCATTGGACTAGTAATGGCATAAATGCTACAACGGAAGCGCTAGATCCAACCTCTGATGTATATTCCCAGTGAACAAAGAACACAAATACTCTCCAGAGTTCTATATGCAATAATAGGTTATTAAACTCTCAATAAATGTGTGTCTACTCTAGGCTTAATGTTATGTGAAAACAGCCTATTACTACCTATAACCGAAGGTGCTTGGTTATGGTATGCAAAGTAAGGTGGTAAGAGAAGTTACAGCTTACGTTACTTTAATCAATAAATGTCAGGCACTCCTGCATGAAAGAAAGTGCACTAAAGTCCTTCAACACCAACAAGGAATCTTCTTTAAATGTTAGATGCTATCAAGATGCTCGAATCAGAAATGGAACCCAAAAAGGCAGGCAGCGGAACAATGCTCGTGCAGGCTATGCACACAAAAAGGCAGGAGATATAATGCCGTCGGAGCCAAGAATATCCTAAATGCCACAACAATAATAATAATCACCACGACAATGCAGTATTCCTATCAACAAAAAGAGCCTAAGTCGTTTGTGTCTCAATACATCAAACTAGGCTGCGAAATGCTTGTGTAATCATAAACGGGTATGCATAAAAAGAGTAATTGGTTTAACCCGTACAGCCCCGGCCGGTTTTATTATTTTTGTGCACCAGAACCCGGGCAATTTTCAATTTTTTTTTTTTTTATAAATATATCAGAATGTGTTAGAAAATAATGATAGACATGAAGAAATGTGAAAAAAGTACTTACCTAGGCCATTTGGGGGTCCTGGGAGGTAGTGGGGGTCCCCAGCCTCAGAGGAGCCTTAGCGCCATTTCAAATCTCCCGCGCCAGCAGCCAGTTGCCAGCCGCCAGGCAGCATGACTTATTTCGCACCTCTCGGACATAAAGTGCGCTTCAGAGTTCATAGAATGTCTTTGTATATCACATAATGTAAATATAACTGAAGTTGTAGTGTGATAAGTGTCTTCATTCAAGTATTACAAGTGCGCACGAGTGTTAGCGTCCCCGTTGCCATGGTGATGGCGGCCATCTTGGGCGGCCATCTTTGCTCAGGACAATAACAAAACGCACGTACGAACACACGGCCATACAGCGGAGCGAGTGACCCACATTCCACAGCACCCTCCCTCTTTCTTTCTCTGTCTGGCTGTCACTTTCACTCAAGGTCACTCTGTCTCTCCTTTTCATTGAATTATTTGTACTTGTTCATTGTTTTACCTAAGATTATGAGGTGTATATACATTGTTTTACGCACTTATTGTCTCTTATTCTTATAATTATTTGCACACAGTTTTATAAGTTTAGAATTTACTTAGTGTTTTATATTGTTCGGTACTTTGCACTTGTAAATTATATATATATACACACTGTTTTATATTCACTTTTTGCGTCTTTTATATACACTGTTAGTATTACATTATAGCGTCTTTTATCGCAGTCTTTGAACACTTTGAACACTTAGAAGTGCTCGAGGGTGTGATACTCCCTGAAGCAGGTGGGAAAACACAGTCCCACATCACATTCTTCACACATCGTCCGGGTGTCTTGCCGTTTTGGTGTGCGTCTGCCTGTGTTGCGACACACATGACACCGTCTGCGGGGGTTGGGTTTTACTTCGTTGGGCGGGACAAAATCGCAAAAGTGGCGTTGTGTCAGTCTGGCGGGGCCTTCTGGTGCTTGAAAACGAGCTGCGGGACGTTGCTGGCGGCGTGGACCCTCCCTGAAGAAGAACAGAAGCTCCCGTGCAAGTTCGATGCAGTACGACTCCATCGTCTCAACTTCACCTGTTATTTCATGATATTGGATGTGGCAGTTGTAGAGGGTGAGGTCGAGTAGGTGGAAAAATAGTTTTTTATACCACCTCATCGTCTTCCTGGCACACTCGACCGACGATATGACAGAGTCTGACTTGTCA
This sequence comes from Paralithodes platypus, assembly GCA_032716605.1. NCBI lineage: Eukaryota > Metazoa > Arthropoda > Malacostraca > Decapoda > Lithodidae > Paralithodes > Paralithodes platypus. Next base: position 29,869,874 of record CM064485.1, on the reverse strand, counting down.
ACCAGCCGCATGTTGATGTTGTAGTCAATGATTGCAACAGGTTTGTTTGACCGCCTCACCTGTGGCTCTATCACGGCGTTTGGTGTCCTCTAAGCGGGGCAGGTGGATACTGGTGAGGATATTGACGTCACGATTGTCCATCCACGAGAGCATCAAGATATTATTTGCCTGGAGGTGGATGATGGAGCCCTTCTCCCGCCTTTCGGGTAGCTCTGGCATGTATACACGATTCCTCCTGACGGTGCCACAGACGCCAGTGTTTCTGCTATACAGGAATTTGGCAAGGGAAGGGCTGGTGTACCAGTTGTCGAGGTACAAGATGTGTCCCCTGTCCAAATATCCCTCCAACATGGTGATGACAACGGCCCCAGATATCCCATATGTCCTCTCCTCCACCAGTTCAGTGACCTTGCCCATGTAAAGGATGATGTCCTGGATGTAACCGGTCTTGCAATCGCACATCACGAAAAGTTTCAGGCCATAACGGTGACGCTTGCTGGGGATGTACTGTCGGATGCTAATATTCCCCCTCCATAGCACCAGACTCTCATCAATGATTAGTTTTTGGTAAGGTTTGAAGGAGGCTGCAAACTTTGTTTTGAGGTATTCAAATATAGGTCTTATCCTCTCCATCGGGTCTTTGGTATTCCTGGGGCGTTCCTGGTTCCTGGTGTGGCTTGCCAGGCTATCAATAAAGTGCAGGTTTCCCATGATTGCCGTGAATCTATTCCTGCTCATGACTTTCCCAAAGAAGGGGGTTGCGATGAGGGGATCACATGACCAGTACTTCCTGAGAGACGTCTTCTTGGTGACCCCCATCAGGATGACCAGTGCCAGGAATGCGTAGAACTCATCGGAAGACAAATCCACCCATGAGAGACGTGCCGAGTTCCTCTTCTGCTCCTTCCCTGCCATAAATTAATGTTTGTACCAGTTCGTCTGGTCAACAATCAAGCCGACAAGGTTGGCAGTGAAGAACTGCAGAAAAACACCCAGTCTTGTGGTGTCAGGTCCACGATTGGGCATGGTAGGGCCGGCCTCAGCTGCCCCCAAAAAGTGGTATTGTCCTGGTAGATAGTTATCCCCATCCACCCAATCCCACCTATCAGCGCCTTCGTCGTCGCTAGATGGGGCATCGGGCTCATCAGGGTCATCGTCAGGGGCACCGGGGCGGGTTGGGCGGGTGCGGGTGGAGCGTGGGCGGCGTGGGCGAGAGGTGGACCTGGGTCTGGAGCTAGACCCCGAACTTGATCGAGAGCTAGATCTAGAGCTCGATTCGTTGCTGGGGCGTCTTATTTGTTTGACCTTCTGCATTCGGCCGCGGGTGGCACGCCCGCGAGATATGACACGCCCACGTCGTTTGCTTGCAGGGCGTTGGGGCAGATCGGGGCGTTGTGGAGAGGCTGGTGATAATGCAGTGGCGCAGGAGGGGCCTGGTTCAGGTGAGGGAGACATTCGTGGGGGGGTGTACGGGATGGAGCCTGAAGGTGATAGTGGGGGGGAAGAATGGCGAGGCGGAGAGTCTGGTAGTAGTGGTGGTGGTGGTGATGGTGGTGGTGACTCATCCCCCCCCTCGTGCTCTGGGTCAGGAGGGAAGAGGGAGCGTTTTGGGTCACGTGACCGCCTTTGTCTCGCACCACGTTGTCCCATTTCTCCATCACCAGGTTTGTTCGTCACTAGGTTTGTGACGACCATAGAACCTCCCCGGGGTATTTTTCTTGAGTGGGGAGATTATGGGAAGTGGGGGAGAAGGCAGGCGGGGTTGTGGGGGTACCTCCTCTTCACTCCCAGACTCGCCCCTTCTTCTCTTCAATCCCTTACGTTTCTTCCCCAGGTACACGCACGTAATTTTGAGGGTCAGCAGGTTTCGTCTGCAACAACAACCTCTTCCCCACTTTCTGAGGATTCAGTGGGGTCTTGGGGAAGTGGGCGGCGGGGAGGTGCACTTGCCCCTTGCTGTCTTTGTGACGGCCTACGCCGCCTGACAGGAATCTGAGCAAGCTCTAGCTCTCTTATTTCTGCTTGGGAGGGGGCATACTCGTCTCCAGACTCGTCCAATGCCGAGTCAGTGTCACTATCAGGGCTGTCAGTGTCGTACAGTATATCCATGACCTCCTCTGTACTGCAGGGGCGGGTAAGGCGGGCACTATAACGACGAGACATGGTGTTTCACTCGAGAGGGTGCGCGGTAAACTGACCATGAGGTGTGAGAAGGCGGGTGCCCTCTCCCGTCCCCGCGCGCGCACGCGTTTGGACAAAACGTTTTGGAAGTAGTCCGCCGGATCCCAAAGTAGTTCCCATATAAATCTAGAGCCATTCTGAGACTTACGACTGAAGCTATAAGGGTGACGCGTTAGGCGCGTCTCTGGGGCTGTGCGTTACATACATAGCCGACGCGTCAGACGCGTCGCTGGGGCTCCACGGGTTAATATACTTAATGTCTACTATGACTGATAAAGTCTAGCTAGAGTCAATGATACGAGATACTGGTGCGCACGGCATGCCGCATAGCCTAGTGCAAATCTCAAGTCTGTGCGTCAAATATTACGTTATAATGAAGGGTAGCTCTCTTGAGAAACCTTAATACCGAAGTATTAAGCATTCTCCTGGCGTACCTCAAAGACAAATAACGAGCTTAGAACAGTGCAGAATGGTATAGGCAAAAAGCCCTCATTCGTGCATGCTCTATTCTCAATGGCACACAGACTAGAATTTACCCAATCAACTCCAGTTCTCAGGTATGTCGTGCAGCTTTTAACTAAAGCCTACACCCATCGGAAACAATACCTTATAGTATCAGACTCCTAGTCTAGCATTATCTAATCCAGCAGAACACTAATAATTATAGGAAGCGGTACTGAATAATATGAATGCCAACCAATGCTTCGTGATCAACTTATCTTAACAACTAACATACATGGGTTATATCAGAACTTAACGCACAATACAACTGGCCAGCATGAAGCTGATTATGCAGAGTTAACCAGAGGGGGTATAATATTAATAAAAGGTGGTGAAAGATATGGAAAATGAGAGAGATAGGCAGAGGAAAAGGTTCTCAGGTGCAGGGAGGGGACAGGTATCAAAGGGATAAGAGGGATGCGTTCTAGAAACCAGATGTGAGGGAGAGAGTGGCGAGAGAGCTGTATATATACTAGCACTAGCTCGAGCCGCGTAGAAAAAGCGGTAACAATTCCCTCAGCCAATGACAAAGAAGCCAGCCAAACATGACGTCACCAAGCATGGTAAAAAAACTCCTCCAAGAGGCCAGCCATCTGTGACGTCATCAAGCATGGCAAAAAACACTGCGCGCCTCCTCTCACTCTGTTCTACTCTCTCTCTCTCTCTCTCTCTCAAATCCTATCATTACTACTTAATGAGAAAACATATACTTTGCAATTAAATATATAAAGCCTTGACATGGGCGAAAACAAAGAGCCTTTCTGGACTGCCCATGACACGAGCTTTCATATGAAATAAAGCACACAATAATACATCAACTGTAGCCACATCCACTGCCCTGGTGATCCTAGTGAGTCACTGTAGGACAAGCCATGCGGTTCTAACGGAGTGGTTAACGTCACAAGGTCATATTACGTTCAGCCTGTTTGGCGATTTTAATACCATTCACCCCATTTCTTTGTCAGTATTAAGACTTTTCGTGTAATTTAGGTGTCGATTTTGTTCCTGGCGAGTGATAGAATGCCTGTAGTTTTAGGAGGAAGTGGCACTCAGTAGGGACAATTTTCTATCGAAAACTGTTCAAACTTATTTTGAAGGGGAGTCTAGGCGGTGATATTTTTTAGCTTCATGGAGGTCTTGGGAAGAAACTAAAATAATAATATACAGTATGTATATATTGTTACGTACCTTGATCCTCAAGTGGTTAACTTGATGAAACTAGATAGCACAGAGATATATATTAAGGTATCAGTCAGCTGAAGGCAAAACGAAAGTAAAATCTAATACAATTATTTCCTGTTGTTGCTTCCTTTCCTTTTGGATCTTAGGACTTGGTAACCTTTATTGACTGATACTCTTTAATTATGAAAAAATACTGAAACTAATTAAAGTCATGTAGTATTTATAAAGAATTATTATTTAACCGAAGCTTAGTAGGCTATGGTTATGAACCGAATAAGTTATATCTAAAGAAGGACTATTAATTATAATCAAGTCTTGAAAGATAAATATTAAGGTAAGAATATTTCTGTCTCTTACCCTTTTTGAAATGAATAGATAGTTTTCTTATATCATGTCCTTTTATTTATATTTAATGTAGTTATTATTCTTGGTTCTTGTCTTACGTTAATAGTATTATATTATTATTATCATCAGGATTAATATCAAAGTCACATAAAAAGAGATATATATTTAATAATTAGTTAAATGTCATTCTTAACCACGTAACATTGAGGTTTGATTATGAGTAAATTAAGTTACAGGATCGCTTCATAGATTCGATTCAGGTCTCACTCAAATAATATGAAAAGCAAAAATAATATTTTGAAGATAAAATAATTTTCTTCAGCTTAGGAAATCACTAGAAGTAACATTAAAACAGCCATGTTAGTCTAAGGCGATATTACTAATATGAGACAATAGTATCAACGTTCTTGTTCTTACCAGCAATGTAAGCTTAATTAAAAGAAAATTAAAGAACTCGCAAGTATTAATATAAAACAATAGTATTACTTTTATTATAACCCAATTACTTGAAGAGTTTCTTTAGTCCACAAGTCAGTCAACTAAAATAGTTATGTACAAAATAGTAGCGTTAACGTTAATTCCCAATCACATATCTCACTAACCAACATAACGTAAGTGTTTACACCGAACACACTTAACACACACTTATATAATCTGGCTGACAGTCACAATCCCATTATAATACTTCACCCCGTCTTCCTCCAGCTGCAAGTTCACCTTCCCAACTCCAAATGAGACTGATTTGAATGCCCACTACTCGGGTCTTATATACTAAGCAATGATGGTGTAGGAACGAATCAGGAGGCGGGGGATGGTGCGCGCCCCAATCACAGCTCCTCTAGTTGCATAAGAGGTGCGTGGTCCAATGGCGTCGATTGGCGTCGATCATCGTCATAGCGTCGGGTCATCGAAGTAGTTTGCAGGGTCCCCTATGACGCACGCAGGTGTGAAGGCTTGTGTGCTGGTATGCAGACGAGCTGGTTTCCCACTCGCTGGTTCGCTCGCTGGTCTGCTTCGCCGCCTGGGTGATTCGGCACTCCTTCAAATCTGAATTCTAACTCTTAAATAAACATACAGGGCTCCGTATGTCAGACCTCCCCCCTACAAAAAGAGTTTAAGGAGTATAGTACATAATATTAAACATAATACATAAATAGATCCACCACCAGATTGGCAACAGCAAGATTATATTGAGGATATAATAAGGATATCACCCAAAGTAGGCAAGGTCTCCAGGTACAACATCAGAACATAGCCGGAACGTAGCTGGAGCGTTATTCGAACTGCATGGCATTATCTCACAGCTGAAGGCTTGAAAACGCACTACTAAAGCATGATATTTACCTCGCTACAAGGGAGAGCTAATTGCCAAAATCCTCTCATTAAGTTAATCTTACTGCTGTATGAGGCCAACCCGGTAAATGTAATCTTTAATAGATACGTGATAGGCAATCGGCTAGCACGTTCTGGACCCCCTTAATATGTTTAACATCCAGGGAGTATTCCTGCAGCAACAAACTCCACCTGGTCAGTCGTTGGTTTTTATTTTGGAACTTATGCAAAAATTTTAAGGGGTGATGGTCAGTATACACAGTGATGGCACCAGAGGCAGATTGCACATAGACAGCAAAGTATTGAAGGGATAAAATTAATGCTAACAGCTCCTTCTCAATGGCTGAATAGTTACGTTGAGCAGAATTTAATTTTTTACTAAAATAGCACACAGGATGCAATACTTCACAGTCGTCTTCCTGTAGCAATACTGCACCAACCCCGGTATTGCTCGCATCCACTGCTAGGGAAAAAGATCTGTTAAAATCAGGAGCTCGGAGTACAGAATAATTAGATAAAATATATTTGGTAGCATTAAAGGCCTCCTCACATTCGGAGGACCACTCAAACTTCACATCCTTACGGAGAAGATCTGTCAGGGGAGCTGTTAACCTAGAAAAGTTTAAGATGAAATGCCTATAATAACCAATCATTCCTAGGTACCTCTGGATATGTTTCTTAGTGCTAGGAGTTGGGAATTCTAGAATAGACTCTACCTTTGCTTGAGGAGGTGCAACCTGCCCCTGACCTACCGTATATCCTAGATACTGGACCGTACTCAAAGGTGCATTTCTTAAGATTAACCACCAGATTGGTATCAGCAAGATTTAAGAACAGCAATCTAAGTTGGTAAAGATGCTCCTCCCATGACTGTGAAAAGATAAGAAAATCATCGATGTAGACAACGCATCCAGGTACTCCTTCAGTCACCAAATTCATGAGGCGCTGGAATGTAGATGGAGCGTTTTTCAAGCCGTAGGGCATTACGTTACAGCAGAAAGCTTGATTATTGACTACAAAGCATGATATTTCCCTCGCTCTAGGGGTGAGAGCTACTTGCCAATATCCCTTCATTAAGTCAATCTTGCTGATATAGGTGGCTGTACCAATCTGGTCAATGCAGTCGTCGATCCGTGACAGTGGGTAGGTATCGTTTTTGTGACAGCATTAACTTGCCTATAGTCCATACATAACCTATGGCTCCCGTCTGGCTTTGGCACAAGTATGACCGGACTACTCCACTGGCTTAAGGCCCTTGTGATCAGCTCGTTTGACAACATAAAGTCAAGCTCGACCTGCATTATACTCCTGCGTTGTGGCGAGACACGGTAGGGGGATAGATTAATGGGAGTTGCATCCCCTACGTCGATGTCGTGCGCGGCCAAAGAAGTGAGCCCTGGAGTATCACGGAACACACTGGGAGACTGAGATAAAACAGAGATTAGTTGGTTCGCTTGATCAGAGGGAAGATGACATAGTTTAGATGGTAATTCCCTCCAAGCTACTGAGTTATAATTAAAGTTGGATAGGCTACATGACAAGTCAAAGTCTGCATGGATACCTTCAGGCTCTGGAACAGTCTGTTTCGGGTCAGTAAGAGCACTGAAGACTTCGTCCGCACCAGGCTGTCCACAGGTCCTGACATTCACTGCCACAGTGGGAGAATCTGGAGGAGAGGAATCAGGGGACCTCAACATATTTATATGGAATACTTGCGTGGGCTTTCTCCTGTCTGGGGTAGTTACTAGATAATCGGTAATGCTCGCCCTCTGAATGATCTTATATGGGCCCCTGAACTTGGCAGATAAAGGTTGGCCAAAAAGGGGGAGCAGGACCAAAACCTCATCACCGGGCTGAAACTCCCTCTCACGGGGTTTTCTGTCATACCAGTTCTTCATGGAGCTTTTGGCCACTGTCAAGTTTTGAGCTGCAAACTCACATGAGGATCTCAGCCAGGTTTTGAAATCTGAAACATAATTGAGGAGGTTTTGGTTCCCCTCCTGGCCAACTAGGCTATCCTGCAATAGTTGCAAAGGACCTCTTACCTGGTGACCGAAAACTAGCTCATTAGGAGAAAAACCCAGGGATTCAGTTGGAACCAAACGTGTAGCAAATAAAAGAAAAGGTACCCCCTTATCCCACTCAACTCCGGTCTCTGTACAATATTTACACAACATTCCTTTCAATGTTTGATGATACCGTTCGAGAACCCCTTGACTCTCTGGGTGGTAGGTGCTCGACTTAACATGCTCGATACCCAACTCCTTCAGGGACTGCTGAAAAATGTTAGAGGTAAAATTAGTTCCTTGATCACTTTGCACCTCATGGGGGAAACCCATTCTGGTGAAGAATTTGAGCAGTTCCTTAATGACAGTTGGAGCAGAGGTAGTCCTTAAGGGTATAGCCTCTGGGTAGTGAGTTGCCATGTCCATAATAGTTAATAAACAATTTTTACCTTGGGAAGTCTTAGGCAATGGGCCTATAATGTCCACTACCACCCGAGTAAAAGGATTCTCGAAGACGGGCAAGGGCACCAGAGGATGTACAGGTTCCTTCTGATTGGGTTTTCCCGTCATCTGGCAAGTGTGACACACTCTACAAAACTCCACTACATCTGCACGCATTCCTGGCCAGTGAAAGTGGGCTCTGATTCTGTCTAGAGTTTTTCTCACACCTAGGTGTCCTGCCAATGGTATACAATGTGCCATTTCCAAGATATCTCTACGACAAGGTTTGGGGACTACTACTTGATGGACGTCCCAGGCCCCGTCATCGATTGGTCTATGTGGCTGTCTCCACCTACGCCACAATACTCCTCCTTTGAGGTAGAAACATTCACCACCCTCCTTCTCACATTCCTCTTCACTCACGGCCCTGGCAGCTAACTCCTTGCATTCTCTATCATCTCTCTGTAGCTCTACCAGGCCACTAGGACAATTTGGAGGGGTTTCATGGTGATCGTTAGGGTCAAGATGAGCCATAAAGGAGTAAGATAAATCCACCTCAGTCACATCATCAGGCACAGTTGGAGCGTCATTCACACTCTCATCATCCCTTTCATCAACTCTTACATTCGGTACATTTCTGTCTGAGGGAACTGCTACTTGAGACATTGAATGTGTGACAGCACACACAGGGAAAACCGTTGGCATCTCCTTTTCGAGCTCACCGGTTAGTGGCTCGTTAACAGGGGAAAGTGACAAAATGGGGTCTGGTCGTACCTTCTCACTTGCTACATCATTCCCCAAAAGGAGTGTTACCCCGGGCACAGGGATATCTTGTGACCTACACAAAGCTATGGTGGCCTCACCCTGTAGTAACTCACATTCAATTTCGCCTTTTGCCAAGTATGCATAAAATTGGCCTCCAGCACCTCTCATTATAACTGGGTCGCCAGGTGGGCACCCAGTGTAAGGATTCACCATGAGGGTGCTAGTAGAACCTGTGTCTCTCAGAATTTTTACCTCATGCATACAACCATTTAATCCCACGTTGCCAGATGAAATAAAGGGACGGTAACTGTCCTGCACTGATGGTGAAATTATTATTGGCTTAACCCTAGTGGGTTGCACCACGCATGCTATTACACCCCTGTCTAGATGGTTTACGTTAGCTGCTAGGTACTCCTTCTGTCGGGAGTCCTGTATTAAAGGAACTTTTGGTGCTAGGTACTCCTTCTGTCGGGAGTCCTGCATTAAAGGCACATATGGAGTTTGAGATACAGCGGCAACTGTCTGCCCCGATCTCTCGGTTTTCTCCTTGGCCCAGCACTGATAAGCTAGGTGAAATTAGAGAGTAAAAAAGAGGTATCTTGCCACAAAAAAAAAGGGGCAAAGAGGTATCTTGCCACAAAAAGTACATACTTTAGGGGATACGGGAACGTTCCCTCTTTCAGCATTACTATTACTTTGGGCCCCACCTCTGTTACCATTGCCCTGAGTCGCATTTTTAGTTGGGGGAACAATTCTATTTTGGCTAGCTGGGGAAGACGTTACAGGCTTGTGACTGGGTCTGTCAGATTTGTGATTGGGATACTTAGAATTGGAACTAGAATTATCGTAGGGCTTCTTTCCACGAAATTTGTTGTTGAACACGTATGTGTCAGCCATGTCAGCGGCGTCGTCAAGACAATCTACCTTTTTCCCCCTTAAATGATAGGCTACAGAAGAATTAATTTTCCATAAGAAATTTACTAACAGGACCAACTCCTTCAGATCGTTGTAGCTTGTGACTTTCTTACTCTTGACCCAATGATTGAAAGTTTTAGTCATGGTCCTGGCAAATACCTTATGGGTTTCTTCTACTTTCTTCTGGTTTTTACGGAAAGATTGCCTGTAAGCCTCAGGCTGCAATTGATAGGTTTTTAAGATAGCTTCTTTGATATTGTCATAATCCTGCCTAACCTCTGCTACTTCTGACAAATACGTGGCTCGAGCCTGCCCTGTCAAAACGGTTTGTAACATAAAAGGCCATTGATCTCTTGTCCACCTCATACCTCCAGCAACTTCCTCAAACAAAACAAAGAAATCCTGCACATTATCCTCAGTGCAAGGTGGAATGACACTGGTCATAGTCAATCCCAGAGGGGGAGCAATTAAGGGAGCATTTGTGTTGACATTTAGTTGAGCCGTACGATATTGATATTCATAATGTTCGGTCTTTATTCTGGCTAGTTCTATATTTGCTCTGGTTTGTTCAAGTTCGAATAATTGATCAACAGTAAAACCAGGTGGCAATTGTTCATCAAGTTCGCTAGGTTTATTCGGGATCCCACCAACTGCTCCGTCACCCTCCCCGCCTTCTACAGGGAACAGGTGGGTTTTTATGGTCTGAGCCACCTCTACTTTAGACATGTTTGAGACAGTTAACTGGAGATGTGAGGCAAGCACTTTCAGTTCGGATTTTGACAGACGGTCAATATCAGGAGCTCTGGGGTCTGATTCTATGAAAACTCGAGCATCTTCGTCATTAATTAGATCAGGCATGATTAATATTTGATTTTTAAGTAGTGAAACGGTAATGAAACTGAGTGAAACTGTATGAAACGAATCCTGGCGAGGTCGCCACTCTTCTGTTACGTATCTTGATCCTCAAGTGGTTAACTTGATGAAACTAGATAGCACAGAGATATATATTAAGGTATCAGTCAGCTGAAGGCAAAACGAAAGTCAAATCTAATAAAATAATTTCCTGTGGTTGCTTCCTTTCCTTTTGGATCTTAGGACTTGGTAACCTTTATTGACTGATACTCTTTAATTATGAAAAAATACTGAAACTAATTAATGTCATGTAGTATTTATAAAGAATTATTATTTAACCGAATCTTAGTAGGCTATGGTTATGAACCAAATAAGTTATATCTAAAGAAGGACTATATATTATATATCAAGTCTTGAAAGATAAATATTAAGGTAAGAATATTTCTGTCTCCTACCCTTTTTGAAATGAATATATAGTTTTCTTATATGTCCTTTTAATTATATTAATGTAATTATTCTTGGTTCTTGTCTTACGTTAATAGTATTATATTATTAATATCATCAGGATTAATATCAAAGTCACATAAAAAGTTAGATATATATTTAATAATTAGTTAAATGTATTTCTTAACCACGTAACATTGAGGTTTGATTATGAGTAAATTAAGTTACAGGATCGCTTCATAGATTCGATTCAGGTCTCACTCAAATAATATGAAAAGCAAAAATAATATTTTGAAGCTAAAATAATTTTCTTCAGCTTAGGAAATCACTAGAAGTAACATTAAAACAGCCATGTTAGTCTAAGGCGATATTACTAATATGAGACAATAGTATCAACGTTCTTGTTCTTACCAGCAATGTAAGCTTAATTAAAAGAAAATTAAAGAATTCGCAAGTATTAATATAAAACAATAGTATTACTTTTATCATAACCCAATTACTTGAAGAGTTTCTTTAGTCCACAAGTCAGTCAACTAAAATAGTTAATTACATAATAGTAGCGTTAACGTTAATTCCCAATCACATATCTCACTAACCAACATAACGTAAGTGTTTACACCGAACACACTTAACACACACTTATATAATCTGACTGACAGTCACAATCCCATTATAATACTTCACCCCGTCTTCCTCCAGCTACAAGTTCACCTTCCCAACTCCAAATGAGACTGATTTGAATGCCCACTACTCCGGTCTTATATACTAAGCAATGATGGTGTAGGAACGAATCAGGAGGCGGAGGATGGTGTGCGCCCCAATCACAGCTCCTCTAGTTGCGTGGTCCAATGGCATCGATTGGCGTCGATCATCGTCATAGCGTTGGGTCATTGAAGTAGTTTGCAGGGTCCCCTATGACGCACGCAGGTGTGAAGGCTTGTTTGCTGGTATGCAGACGAGCTGGTTTCCCACTCGCTGGTTCGCTCGCTGGTCTGCTTCGCCGCCTGGGTGATTCGGCACTCCTTCAACTCTGAATTCTAACTCTTAAATAAACATACAGGGCTCCGTATGTCAGAATATATATACAGTATGTATATATATATATATATATATATATATATAAATAACGACCATAATATATACCCTATCCCCTTGAGTAAGTGAAGGATAGCCTGAATAGCTCAAAGAACAATATTTATATTTTATTCGCACACAAAAGCAGATACGATGACATTGGTGTTGATAACTGTACAGGGAGGGTTTTGGGCCATTATCATGTTTGAACAATATTATGTGAAGGCTACCAGTCATATTAGACAACGAAAATACTCGCATTCAATACACGCACAACCACAGGCGCACTGACACACACACACACACACACACACATTGAAAGCAACACATGGGCATGCTCAATACCACTGTATACATATTCCCCTATTCAAAATAGGCTACAGGGGGACAATGCCTAGTTAGTGCATTGCTCAATAGGTGGCGTTCCGAGAGTGAGGGTCCGAGTCTGGGAGTCAGACAGTGAAGCACTGGAGCGAGGCACCTTCAGAGATAGGGCTGCTTTGAGCCGTGAGTGGGAAAATATGCCCCATGCAACCTGCGAAGGCAAGATGTTAAGGGCTGGTTGCATCTAAAAGTGCTTCACATATTTCACCCCTAAACTGGAACGAGACCCCACGGGCTTCACCGTTTAATGTGTAACGGTTGAATGTACAGGCTCTCAGCCTATGCCCGAGAGGGAGTAGGACTAGTTGGAATATAGAAGAAAAACAAATATATAATATATACTATATATAAGACGCAAGTCAGCACATACACAGACATATTCCTTCTTTATCTTTCTCAAATCTACACAGATACACCCGAGCAAAAAAAACGAAAAAAAACGACTCCCACACATTCATAAACATATTCACTCAACACACACGTTCACACTCAGTATTATATTCTTGTAACACATATATAATATAACAGACACATAGTAGCATATACACATAACCATTATCTCTCTCTCTCTCTCTCTCACTGTAGACACACATACACGGAAGCCAAGAGAAGTAATGCACAATAGAGAACGGAATGTGACCAAATCAATCACCGTGTAACCAACCTCTGCACAAGAAACTCACTTTACACCCATTGTTTATTTTGGCTGGGAGAGAGAGAGAGAGAGAGAGAGAGAGAGTGTGTACAAAGGAGTACAAAGGAAATCAAGCAACAACAGGTCTACTGACCCTTCTAGGCTGCTTGCCCTCCAAAACACTGAGGATCAAGTGTCCAAACAGTGGTTTAGAGTGGGTAAGGGAACATTGGAAAGGGAACTACTGCCCTGGAACTAATGTCCGTGGCAGGACTAGGAAGTTAGTAGGGGACATATGGGTTAGTAACTGAGGGGAGGATAAAGTAAAGTTATTCATTTACAGACGCAGTCAGTCGCGGGTTTGATGCGAGATATTTGTCTAGGCGGAGTTTAAATGAATCAACGGTGCTGCAGTCTATAACTCTCGGGGAAGCCCATTCCACAAGTTGACAACTCGATTGAAGAAGAAATTCTTAGATTCGTGTGAGTTAAAAGATTTACCAATAATTTTGCAACCGTTTCCCCGCGTGTAATTAGATTGGTCGATAGTGAAGTACTTACTACAGTTCATATTGTCGATGCCTTTGATGATTTTGAACACTTGAATTAAGTCACCTCTTAATCTGCGCTGGGTTAAAGGAAATAGATTTAATTCTCTAAGACGCTCTTCGTATGGTTTGTTCTTTAGGCTAGGTATCATTTTGGTAACTCTACGTTGAACTCGTTCTAGCTTGTTTATGTCTTTTTGGTAATAAGGGCACCAGCATTGAACGCAGTATTCCAGAAGAGGGCGGACTAAGGAATTGTAAAGGGTTAGGATAACGTCTTTGGATTTATGCTCAAATGACCTGCCTATAAAGCTAATTATTTTGTTTGCCTTCTTAACAACTTCTGAACATTGTTGACTCGGTTTTAGGTTACTCGATATTGTTACTCCCAGATCGTTTTCTGTTTACATTCTTAAGCTGAGTGCCATTCATCGAATAGTTTGCTTTCTCATTTAGGTATCCGATATGTAGTACTTTACATTTATCCGCATTGAAACTCATTTGCCAAATTTGGGCCCAATGTGACAATTTATCTAGATTGTGTTGCATATAGTCAACTTGATCTTTTGAGAGTATGCTATTTGGAATTTTTGTATCGTCAGCAAATTTTGAGATTGTACAGGTGAGACCCTCATCTATGTCGTTGATGTAAATTAGAAAGAGAATTGGTCCTAGTACCGATCCCTGGGGTACCCCGCTACTTACATTGGTCCATTTAGATGCCTTACCGTTTATGACTACTCTTTGCTTTCTGTCGCTGAGCCAATTTCTATCCATTTCAACACACCGTCTTGTATTCCATGCGCTTTTAGTTTTAGCAGTAAACGTTTGTGGGGAACTTTGTCAAAGGCCTTTTGAAAATCAAGGTATATAATATCTACAGCTTTACTCTCATCGTAGAGGTTGAGGATATCGTGGAAGAAGTCTAAGAGGTTTGTTAAACAGGAACGTTTTTTACGAAAGCCGTATTGAGTATCTTTAAGTATGTTATTTTCCTCTAAGTGATTTACGAGTCTGTCTCTTATGACCGTTTCTAGCATTTTACATACAACTGAGGTTAAGCTAATTGGACGATAGTTACTGGGTAGGGATTTGCTGCCTTTTTTTGAATATCGGTGTTACGTTGGCTATCTTCCACTGATCAGGCATAGTTCCAGACTGCAAGGATTTATTGAATAGTAATGTCAGTGGTTTGGAGAGCTCATCCTTAGCTTCCTTTAGAACTCTAGGCGAGATTGTATCAGGTCCAGGCGTTTTATTTACCTTGAGTTTATCTAAACAATTCAATACTTCTCTCTCTGTAACGGTGATATTGCTTAGAACATCTGAATTATCAATCTGAATCGGCGATGGTGTAGGGATATCACTGAGGTCTTCTGTTGTAAAAACTGATGCAAAGAAGGTATTGAGGGCATTACTCATTTGTACTTCGTCTTTGGTGTATTCTCCATTTTCATCGACCTAACGGTCCAACAGTTGAAGTAACTACTTTTTTCTTTCTGATATAACTATAGAATTCGTTCGGGTTTGTTTTACTTTGATTCGCAATATGTAACTCTAGGGTCTTTTTACTTTGCTTAATTAACTTTTTGGCTTTGCGTCGTAGCTCTACAAATTTCACCCGTTCTTCGTCATTTTGTGAGAATTTTAATCTATCATTAGCAAATTTTTTAGCAAGCAGGCAGTTTGAAATATCTTTATTCCACCATTTGGGCTTATTATTATGGCCTGGACGCCGTATTTTCGATGGTATGCAGTCTTGCACTGCTTTTAGGTAAGTGGTTTCGAATAACTTCTAAGATGTATTTATGTCGTTATTGTTAATTAAAAAGCTCCAGTCAGTTTCTTTAAACATAGCTCTAAGTTTATGAAAGTTTGCTTTCTTGAAATTAGGGACTTTTTCGATGCTACTATTTGGTTCGTTACTAGTAAAGTTTAAAGTGAAAGTTATCGTACGATGGTCGCTGTTACTGAATTCATCACCAACATTCAAATTCTCTATTAATTCTTCTTTTGTTGCAAGTACAATGTCAAGAACGTTATTACCACGGGTCGGTGTTCGAACAAATTGATAAAGCGAACTCTCTTGCAAGTTCGTATACAAGTCATGTCCGGAGTGTGAAGTAAGAGTATCGCCCCACTTGGTCACAGGTAAATTAAAGTCGCCAATAAATACGGTATCTTGTGAGTTACTTACATCTGTAATTTGTTCATAAATTTCTCGGTCAGTTTGCACTGATTGAGCTGGAGGTCTGTATATTAATGCAAGTATTATTTTTGTACCTTTATTATTCTTTATTAGCACAAAAGATGTGTCGACGTTCACAATTTGAGGTTTTGACAAGAGGGTCGGGTTAAGACTTTCTTTGATATAAAATAAAACGCCACCTCCATTTTTATTTATTCGGCTTTTCTCAAACATTACATAACCGGGAAGTGAATACTCTGCTAAAAAGTCTCTATCTACTGTATTGAGCCAAGATTCTGTTATACCAATCACATCATAATTTTCAGTAAACACTAGTTCCTCTAAATCTGAAAATTTATTGCGTATGCTACGAGCGTTTGCATAGAAAACCTTTAAAGTTGCGGTTTTAGAACTCGCAGAACGTTCTTTAATCAAATTTTTGGTTCTGGTTGGATCTACATTTACATTCATGGCTGACATCGGTCCTCGGTCGTTATCCCTGGCGGTTTTGAATTTGGGTCGTGTTGTTGGAGCTTTATCCAAATTCGCGGTTCTTGACAGATTAGCATTTAATTCCTTCGCAGGTTGCCGCCTTCGCTGTCTTCGGTCCTCCTTCCTGGTTGTCCTGTGCTGAGTCGATTTCTTCTCCGAAAATCCTTCACCGCATCGTTGAGAAGACGCCCAAAACGTGCTGCTCCCACCTGGTTCAGATGAACTCCATCGTCCGAAAACAAATAGTCATCGTAGTAGAAATTGTCCCAGGTGTCGACGAATCCCACGTTTTCCTTCCTGCAGAGGTTTGCTAGACAACGATTTGTGCTGGTGGCTATGTTGTAAAATCGGCTCTCTACACCAAGCCGGGGGACGATTCCTGAGACGATGATCCTTGATGACTTCTCCTTAAACGACTTGATCAGCTGCTGGTACTTTAAAAGCAAATCTTCCGACCGGGTTCGCTGTACATCGTTGGATCCAACGTGGATGACGTACATTGTATTAGCAGGGGCCAGCTTAGATACTTCGTCAACTGCAGCAACTACGTCGTCCACACCACCACCAGGGATACAAAAACGCTTCCTGGTCTTAGGTGCTCTGGCGCAAAACTCTGTGAGCTGACCACGTATCATCGAGTCTCCCACGAGCCGGACTTCTTCTATTTCCGCTTCGTCATCTGAGTCTGCGAGTATCTGGAAGCGGTTTTGACACTCGGTAATCGGTATGGGTTTCCTGGTCTTGGGGCAAACGTTGTGTGTGTGTGTGTGTGTGTGTGAGTTTGTATGTACTGTATGTGTGTAGGTTAATTATGTGTAAAAGCGCAAGTTTTACAATATCAGTTAGTATCTCGAAAACCAAGCGGTCCATTACAGAGATATGTATTAAATAACTATAAGAGAGATTACCTACTGTAGACCAGTTTACACATTGTCAAGTATGATAAATTATTTGTCATCATTTACTAGATTCCTCATATCAACTTCCGACAGATGCATGTTCAACTCATATGTAAACGAAAGTCCTCATACATTTGTGTAAAACCTCATCCTTTATAACTTTCTACCAAAATAATATTTTCATTTCAAATTGATATAGTTCTTATATATATACTAAAATGCCGCCTCTCAGTCTATAAGTTTCGAACAAAATGAGGCCAAGCTAGAGCTCTTAATCGATTGGCTCATAGTATTTTCTTCTAATCGGTGGGCTAAGCTTTTTAGCCATAGCTTCTACATATTGTAAGCGATCTATACCGTTCCTGAGCATTAAATATTAGATTTGGCGAGCATATTCCAGTAGTGTTCTCATAATAGCATTTTAAACTTAATAATATGGAAGCTATAGCCCAGTTTTCGCAACACTAAAATGCTGATAAGTGAGAAGTTTCTTTAACTATTTGACTGACTAGCAGGATATATCCAACCCTCGTACTAGTAGTAACTAGGTTAGAAGATAGTGAAACATAATCGGGTCAGCTATAAAATGTTTTATGTGTATTCTGGAATATAGGTCAACTGAATGGGTTGGGGCGGGTGCCCGACCCCGAAAGGGGTTGAAATAGGCGAGCTATCCCCCAACCAAAGGCGGCTTTCTAGGGCCTTTCCTAGCTGATGCTGAGAGGATTGGGTTCTAGCCATGTGGTGATGGGCTGGTCTATCAGAGTGAGAACTGAGCGATCTCTGCCATACCCATAGCTTACTCTGACTGTTCCTTTAACTTATATATTTTCTAGATCTCAAGTGACGGCGTCATTTCCGTGGATTTTCCCAATCTACCAAGATTGGAAGCCAAAGCATCACATTTTTCCCTTGCCCCTCAACTTTCTCTTCATAATTGCTGAGGGGCACAGGGCCCTGGGTGGGGCTTTGGTTTCCCGGGCGTTTCCGCACCCTCCTCAGCTCCCCGCCATGGAGTGGCTTCAGTCACCCAGGCTTTATTGTGGTCGGCAGGGAGGGTTCTGTGGGGGCGCTCGGTTATGGCCTTGGAATTGCTCGGGGCCTTGGGGCTGTTCGGCCAGGCAGCTTGTGGAACAACAACAACAACAACAACTGAATGGGTTGCTATCACACTTTGATTTAGCAGTAATGTACTATGTGGATTAACATTTGGAACACATAGAGGTTAGCCAGACAGGTGCAACCTGTATATGTTTTGATGAAACCTTTGGTTAAGAACAATGAATTCTGCAACACGTTTGAACAATATTGGCAACCTTAACACAATTTTAAATCTATGTTTGCCTATTTAGTTGTATATATGGAACTTATCTAATGAAAAGTAATTTATTAGGGTAATTTCTTGTAGAAACTTTGTACTTCAGAAAATATCTTTGTTTATCATGACGCATTATTGCATGGCATGTTGGTTATTGATACAAACAAAGTTATGCTTAGGAAGGAACTGTGACCCTCAAAGTTCACCTTATTTATTGGTATACGTCGTTTCTAATTTGTTGAAAATTGTATAGAGTTAGCAGAAATACGATGGATAAGACGATATATTAGCGAAAGGTTAAATTCTCCTCTATATTATTCCCTGGATCACATAAAAGTATCTGTCTTCACCTCTAAAGCTCTTCGATAATATATTGCATGGTTAGAGGTATGGGACACACGAAACAGCATTCGACTGTGATAACAAGAATGCTCTAGTCGTTTGTAAGACATCTACTTAATATCTAGAAACGAGCCATCGTAAGCATACATACTCCTTGCGAGCATACATAAAGGTAATTTAAAACCCTTACCTATTCTACCTATTGACCATTAAGGGGGGTGACCTGCTTTTTGTTATTTCTGTCCCTTTCTCACTTTCTCTGGCTTGTATCCATTCGGCCCCATTCAGCCAACTATTTTAAGACGTTTATCCCCATCTAGGTGTCGATTTCTTCCTGGCGAGCGATAGTGAGCCAGCATTATATGAAGAAATCCGGCTTCGCCGGATAAATTTTTCTATCGAAAAATGTACAAATTTAGCCTGCTGTCAAACAAAAATAAAAAATATGCGGGCTCGCTACCGCTCACCAGTAAAAAAATGACACCTGGATGGGGATAAACGTCTTAAAACAGTAGGCTGAATGGGGCCAAATGGATACAAGCCAGAGAAAGATAGAAAAGGACAGAACAAAAACAGGTCACCCCCCTTAAAGCTATTACTTCTTCCATCTATTGATTTTGTATTACATCAATTGGTAAATGTACCTTTTTGCATGGCCTCAATAAGAACCCGACTCTCCTTCCAAGTAAGTCAGCACAATTGACCACTTGGGAGTTTCAGGCTATAAGGAAGTTGGAGCCGTGAACATCGATATTAAAGAGAAATGCGATAACAATGTGGGCTTCTGATGGATAACAAGTATGATCAATTTGGTTTTATGTATTTATGTACTGTATATATGTTTTATGACCGTATTTATGTACTGTATATATGTTTTATGACCGTATTTATGTACTGTATATATGTTTTATGACCGTATTTATGTACTGTATATATGTTTTATGACCGTATTTTAGCTGATAATTCTGTTAAATATTGATGGCCACAGCTCCAACTTCCTTATAGACCCAAACTCGCAAGTGGTCAATTCAAGCAAACTGTCCGCAACTCCGAGGACGTATATTAGGTCCTGAGAGGCTATATCAAGGTCCCTTAAGTCCACGTCCAACAGTAAGATACACCACCATCAATGATTCCGGTTAAGGGGGGTCACCTGCTTGTTTTCTCTTTCTCTCCTTTTCTCTCTTTCTCTGGCTTGTATCCATTCGGCCCCATTCAACCAACTGTTTTAAAACGTTTATCCCCATCCAGGTGTCGATTTCTTCCTGGCGAGCGATAGCGAGCCAGCATTGTATAGAGAAATCCGGCTTCGCAGGAGACATTTTTCTATCGAAAAATTTACAAATGTAGCTTGCTGTAAATAAAAAATATCTATAGGTCTATATATATACCGGGTATATATATAGTGTTACGTATCTTGATCCTCAAGTGGTTAACTTGATGAATCTAGATAGCACAGAGATATATATTAAGGTATCAGTCAGCTGAAGGCGAAACAAAAGTAAAATCTAATACAATTATTTCCTGTTGTTGCTTCCTTTCCTTTTGGATCTTATGACTTGGTATCCTTTATTGACTGATACTCTTTAATTATGAAAAATACTGAAACTAATTAAAGTCATGTAGTATTTATAAAGAATTATTATTTAACCGAAGCTTAGTAGGCTATGGTTATGAACCGAATAAGTTATATCTAAAGAAGGACTATTAATTCTATAAAAAGTCTTGAAAGATAAATATTAAAGTAAGAATATTTCTGTCTCTTACCCTTTTTGAAATGAATAGATAGTTTTCTTATATGTCCTTTTAATTATATTTAATGTAATTATTCTTGGTTCTTGTCTTACGTTAATAGTATTATATTATTATTATCATCAGGATTAATATCAAAGTCACATAAAAAGTTAGATATATATTTAAGAATTAGTTAAATGTATTTCTTAACCACGTAACATTGAGGTTTGATTATGAGTACATTAAGTTACAGGATCGCTTCATAGATTCGATTCAGGTCTCACTCAAATAATATGAAAAGCAAAAATAATATTTTGAAGCTAAAATAATTGTCTTCAGCTTAGGAAATCACTAGAAGTAATATTAACACAGCCATGTTAGTCTAAGGCGATATTACTAATATGAGACAATAGCATCACCGTACTAAGCACCGTTAAGCAATGTAAGCTTAATTAAAAGAAAATGAAAGAACTCGTAAGTATTAATATAAAACAATAGTATTACTTTCATCATAACCCAATTACTTAAAGAGTTGCTTTAGTCCACAAGTTAGTCAACTAAAATAGTTAAGTACATAATAATAGCGTTAACGTTAATTCCCAATCACATATCTCACTAACCAACATAACGTAAGTGTTTACACCGAACACACTTAACACACACTTATATAATCTGACTGACAGTCTCAATCCCATTATAATACTTCACCCCGTCTTCCTCCAGCTGCAAGTTCACCTTCCCCAACTCCAAATGAGACTGATTTGAATGCCCACTACTCGGGTCTTATATACTAAACAATGATGGTGTAGGAACGAATCAGGAGGCCAGTGATGGTGCGCGCCCCTATCATAATTCCTCAAGTTGCATAGCAGGTGCGTGGTCCAATGGGGTCTCCTGGCGTCGATCATACGTCATAGCGTCGGGTCATCGAAGTAGTTTGCAGGGTCCCTTATGACGCACGCAGGTGTGAAGGCTTGTTTGCTGGTATGCGGACGAGCTGGTTTCCCACTCGCTAGTTCGCTCGCTGGTCTGCTTCGCCGCCTGGGTAGTTTGGCACTCCTTCAACTCTAATTCTAACTCTTAAATTAACATACAGGGCTCCGTATGTCAGACCTCCCCCCTAGAAAAGAGTTTAAGGAGTATAGTACATAATATTAAACATAATACATAAATAGATTCACCACCAGATTGGCAACAGCAAGATTATAATGAGGATATAATAAGGATATCACCCAAAGTAGGCAACAACACCAGGTACCACATCAGAACATAGCCGGAACGTAGCTGGAGCGTTATTCGAACTGCAAGGCATCTCACATAATGAAGGCTTGACAGCGCACTACTAAAGCATAATATTTACCTCGCTACAAGGGAGAGCTAATTGCCAAAATCCTCTCATTAAAATAATCTACTGCTGGATGAGGCCAACCCGGTAAATGTAATCTTTAACAGATACGTGATAGGCAATCGGCTAGCACGTTCTGGACCCCCTTAATATGTTTGACATCCAGGGAGTATTCCTGCAGCAACAAACTCCATCTGGTCAGTCGTTGGTTTTTATTTTGGAACTCATGCACACATTTTAAGGGGTGATGGTCAGTATACACAGTGATGGCACCAGAGGCAGATTGCACATAGACAGCAAAGAATTGAAGGGATAAAATTAACGCTAACAGCTCCTTCTCAATGACTGAATAGTTACGTTGGACAGAATTTAATTTTTTACTGAAATAGCACACAGGATGCAATACTTCACAGTCGTCTTCCTGGAGCAACACTGCACCAACCCCGGTATTGCTCGCATCCACTGCTAGGGAAAAAGATCTGTTAAAATCAGGAGCTCGGAGTACAGGATAATTAGATAATATATATTTGGTAGCAATAAAGGCCTCCTCACATTCAGAGGACCACTCAAACTTCACATCCTTACGGAGAAGATCTGTCAGGGGAGCTGTCAACTTTGAAAAATTTAAGATGAAACGCCTATAATAACCAATCATGCCTAGGTAACTTTGGATATGTTTCTTAGTGCTAGGAGTTGGGAATTCTAGAATAGACTCTACCTTTGCTTGAGGAGGTGCAACCTGCCCCTGACCTACCGTATATCCTAGATACTGGACCGTACTCTTTACAAAGGTGCATTTCTTAAGATTAACCACCAGATTGGCATCAGCAAGATTTAAGAACAGCAATCTAAGTTGGTAAAGATGCTCCTCCCATGACTGTGAAAAGATAAGAATATCATCGATGTAGACAACGCACCCAGGTACCCCTTCAGTCACCAAATTCATGAGGCGCTGGAATGTAGCTGGAGCGTTTTTCAAGCCGTAGGGCATTACGTTACAGCAGAAGGCTTGATTGTTGACTACAAAGCATGATATTTCCCTCGCTCTAGGGGTGAGAGCTACTTGCCAATATCCCTTCATTAAGTCAATCTTGCTGATATAGGTGGCTGTACCAATCTGGTCAATGCAGTCGTCGATCCGTGACAGGGGGTAGGTATCGTTCTTTGTGACAGCATTGACTTGCCTATAGTCCATACATAACCTATGGCTCCCGTCTGGCTTTGGCACAAGTATGACCGGACTACTCCACTGGCTTAAGGCCCTTGTGATCAGCTTGTTTGACAACATGTAGTCAAGCTCGACCTGCAGTATACTCCTGCGTTGTGGCGAGACACGGTAGGGGGATAGTTTAATGGGAGTTGCATCCCTTACGTCGATGTCGTGCACGGCCAAAGAAGTGAGCCCTGGAGTATCACGGAACACACTGGGAGACTGAGATAACACAGAGATTAGTTGGTTCGCTTGATCAGAGGGAAGATGACATAGTTTAGATGGTAATTCCCCCCAAGCTACTGAATTATACTGAAAGTTGGATAGGCTACATGACAAGTCAAAGTCTGCATGGATACCTTCAGGCTCTGGAACAGTCTGTTGCGGGTCAGTAAGAGAACTGAAGACTTTGTCCGCACCAGGCTGCCCACAGGTCCTGACATTCACTGCCACAGTGGGAGAATCTGGAAGAGAGGAATCAGGGGACCTATGGTAGGGTTTCAACATATTTATATGGAATACTTGCGTGGGCTTTCTCCTGTCTGGGGTAGTTACTAGATAATCGGTAATGCTCACCCTCCGAATGATCTTATATGGGCCCCTGAACTTGGCAGATAAAGGTTGGCCAAAAAGGGGGAGCAGGACCAAAATCTCATCACCGGGCTGAAACTCCCTCTCACAGGCTTTTCTGTCATACCATTTCTTCATGGAGCTTTTAGCCACTGTCAAGTTTTGAGCGGCAAACTCACATGAGGATCTCAGCCGGGTTTTGAAATCTGAAGCATACTTGAGGAGGTTTTGGTTCCCCTCCTGGCCAACTAGGCTATCCTGCAATAGTTGCAAAGGACCTCTTACCTGGAGACCGAAAACTAGCTCATTAGGGGAAAAACCTAGGGATTCAGTTGGAACCTCACGAGTAGCAAATAAAAGAAAAGGTACCCCCTTATCCCACTCAACTCCGGTCTCTGTACAATACTTACGTAACATTCCCTTTAATGTCTGATGATATCGTTCGAGAACCCCTTGACTCTCTGGGTGGTAGGTGCTAGACTTAACATGCTCGATACCCAACTCCTTCAGGGACTGCTGAAAAATGTTAGAGGTAAAATTAGTTCCTTGATCACTTTGCACCTCATGGGGGAAACCCATTCTGGTGAAGAATTTGAGCAGTTCCTTGATGACAGTTGGAGCAGAGGTAGTCCTTAAGGGTATAGCCTCTGGGTAGCGAGTTGCCATGTCCATGATAGTTAATAAATAAATATTACCTTGGGAAGTCTTAGGCAATGGGCCTACAATGTCCACTACCACCCGAGTAAAAGGATTCTCGAAAACGGGCAACGGCACCAGAGGATGTACAGGCACTTTCTGATTGGGTTTTCCTGTCATCTGGCAAGTGTGACACACTCTACAAAACTCCACTACATCTGCACGCATTCCTGGCCAGTAAAAGTGGGCTCTGATTCTGTCTAGAGTTTTTCTCACACCTAGGTGTCCTGCCAATGATATACAATGTGCCATTTCCATGATATCTCTACTACAAGGTTTGGGGACTACTACTTGATGGACGTCCCAAGCCCCGTCATCGATTGGTCTGTGTGGCTGTCTCCATCTACGCCACAATAATCCTCCTTTGAGGTAGAAACATTCACCACCCTCCTTCTCACATTCCTCTTCACTTACGGACCTGGCAGCTAACTCCTTGCATTCACTATCATCTCTCTGTAGCTCTACCAGGCCACTAGGACAATTTGGAGGGGTTTCATGGTCATCGTTAGGGTCAAGATGAGCCATAAAGGTGTCAGATAAATCCACCTCAGTCACATCATCAGGCACAGTTGGAGCCGTCATTCACACTCTCATCCCTTTCATCAACTCTTACATTCGGTACATTTCTGTCTGAGGGAACTGCTACTTGAGACATTGAACGTGTGACAGCACACACAGGGAAAACTGTTGGCATCTCCTTTTCGAGCTCACCGGTTAGTGGCTCGTTAACAGGGGAAAATGACAAAATGTGGTCTGGTCGGACCTTCTCACCTGCTACATCATTCCCCAAAAGGAGTGTTACCCCGGGCACAGGGATATCTTGGGACCTACACAAAGCTATGGTGGGCTCACCCTGTAGTAACTCACATTCAATTTCGCCTTTTACCAAGTGTGCATAAAATTGGCCTCCAGCACCTCTCATTACAACAGGTTCGCCAGGTGGGCACTCAGTGTAAGGATTCACCATGAGAGTGCTAGTGGAACCTGTGTCTCTCAGAATTTTTACCTCATGCATACAACCATTTAATCTCACGTTGCCAGATGAAATAAAGGGACGGTAACTGTCCTGCACTGATGGTGAAATTATTATTGGCTTAACCCTAGTGGGTTGCACCACACATGCTACTACACCCCTGTCTAGATGGTTTACGTTAGCTTTTAGGTACTCCTTCTGTCGGGAGTCCTGTATTAAAGGAACTTTTGGTTCTAGGTACTCCTTCTGTCGGGAGTCCTGTATTAAAGGAACTTTTGGTTCTAGGTACTCCTTCTGTCGGGAGTCCTGCATTAAAGGCACATATGGAATTTGAGATACGGCGGCAACAGTCTGCCCCGATCTCTCAGTTTTCTCCTTGGCCCAGCACTGATAAGCTAGGTGGCCTCTCATGCCACAAAAAGTACATACTTTAGGGGATACGGGAACGTTCCCTCTTTGAGCATTACTATTAATTTGGGGCCCACCTCTGTTACCATTGCCCTGAGTTGCATTTTTAGTTGGGGGAACAATTCTATTTTGGCTAGCTGGGGAAGACGTTATAGGCTTGTGACTGGGTCTGTCAGATTTGTGATTGGGATACTTAAAATTAGAACTAGAATTATCGTAGGGCTTCTTTCCACGAAATTTGTTGTTGAGCACGTATGTGTCAGCCATGTCAGCAGCGTCGGCAAGACAATCTACCTTCTTCCCCTTTAAATGATAGGATACAAAAGAATCAATTTTCCATAGGAAATTTTCTAACAGGACCAACTCCTTCAGATCGTTGTAGCATGTGACTTTCTTACTCTTGACCCAATGATTGAAAGTTTTAGTCATGGTCCTGGCAAATACCTTATGGGTTTCTTCTACTTTCTTCTGGTGTTTACGGAAAGATTGCCTGTAAGCCTCAGGCTGCAATTGATAGGTTTTTAAGATAGCTTCTTTGAGATTGTCATAATCCTGCCTAACTTCTGCTACTTCTGACAAATACGTGGCTCGAGCCTGCCCTGTCAAAACGGTTTGTAACATAAAAGGCCATTAATCTCTTGTCCACTTCATACCTCCAGCAACTTCCTCAAACAAAACAAAGAAATCCTGCACATTATCCTCAGTGAAAGGTGGAATGACACTAGTCATAGTCAATCCCAGAGGGGGAGAAATTACGGGAGCATTTGTATTGACATTTAGTTGAGCCGTACGATATTGATATTCATATTGTTCGGTCGTTGCTCTGGCTTTTATGCTGGCTTCTTCGGTATTTGCTCTGGCTTGTTCGGCATTTATTCTGGCTAGTTCTATATTTAGTCTGGCTTGTTCGGCATTTGCTTCGGCATTTATTCTGGCTAGTTCCAGTACTTGATCACCGGTCAAACCAGGTGGCACTTGTTCATCAAGTTGGCTAGGTTTACTCGGGATCCCACCAACTGCTCCGTCTCCCTCCCCGCCTTCTACAGGGAACAGGTGGGTTTTTATGGTCTGAACCACCTCTACTTTAGATATGTTTGAGACAGTTAACTGGAGATGTGAGGCAAGCACTTTCAGTTCGGATTTTGACAGACAGTCAATATCAGGGGCTGTGGGTTCTAATTCTATGAAAACTCGAGCATCTTCGTCATTAATTAGATGAGGCATGATTAATTATTATGTTCCTTCCAACAACCAACCATACTCCTAAAATCGATTAATGAAATTTACAAACACATGTGGCAGTCCGTGGACTCGAACCCAGGATGCTCACACCGAAAATCAACACCTTATACATCGCACCACGAAGACAGTTAAAGGTTGGTGGACACTGCCTACGATTTATTATGCAACTTCGAATCCTGCATATCAATCTAAGCATGTACACACATCCCAACTGCAACTCACGTAGGCTATGCATATGTGAATGGAAAGAGCAATTAATGGGGCCTTAACCACTTAGGGAAGTCCTCTCGATAAATTACTCCTGAACCAATATCAATTATTATGTTCCTTCCAACAACCAACCATACTCCTAAAATCGATTAATGAAATTTACAAACACATGTGGCAGTCCGTGGACTCGAACCCAGGATGCTCACACCGAAAATCAACACCTTATACATCGCACCACGAAGACAGTTAAAGGTTGGTGGACACTGCCTACGATTTATTATGCAACTTCGAATCCTGCATATCAATCTAAGCATGTACACACATCCCAACTGCAACTCACGTAGGCTATGCATATGTGAATGGAAAGAGCAATTAATGGGGCCTTAACCACTTAGGGAAGTCCTCTATAATTACTCCTGAACCAATATCAATTATTATGTTCCTTCCAACAACCAACCATACTCCTAAAATCGATTAATGAAATTTACAAACACATGTGGCAGTCCGTGGACTCGAACCCAGGATGCTCACACCGAAAATCAACACCTCATACATCGCACCACGAAGACAGTTAAAGGTTGGTGGACACTGCCTACGATTTATTATGCAACTTCGAATCCTGCATATCAATCTAAGCATGTACACACATGCTTTGATTTTTTAGTAGTGAAACAGTAATGAAACTGAATGAAACTATATGAAACGAATTCTGGCGAGGTCGCCACTCTTCTGTTACGTATCTTGATCCTCAAGTGGTTGACTTGATGAATCTAGATAGCACAGAGATATATATTAAGGTATCAGTCAGCTGAAGGCGAAACAAAAGTAAAATCTAATAACATTATTTCCTGTTGTTGCTTCCTTTCCTTTTGGATCTTAGGACTTTGTATCCTTTATTGACTGATACTCTTTAATTATGAAAAATACTGAAACTAATTAAAGTCATGTAGTATTTATAAAGAATTATTATTTAACCGAAGCTTAGTAGGCTATGGTTATGAACCGAATAAGTTATATCTAAAGAAGGACTATTAATTCTATAAAAAGTCTTGAAAGATAAATATTAAAGTAAGAATATTTCTGTCTCTTACCCTTTTTGAAATGAATATATAGTTTTCTTATATGTCCTTTTAATTATATTAATGTAATTATTCTTGGTTCTTGTCTTACGTTAATAGTATTATATTATTAATATCATCAGGATTAATATCAAAGTCACATAAAAAGTTAGATATATATTTAATAATTAGTTAAATGTATTTCTTAACCACGTAACATTGAGGTTTGATTATGAGTACATTAAGTTACAGGATCGCTTCATAGATTCGATTCAGGTCTCACTCAAATAATATGAAAAGCAAAAATAATATTTTGAAGCTAAAATAATTTTCTTCAGCTTAGGAAATCACTAGAAGTAATATTATCACAGCCATGTTAGTCTAAGGCGATATTACTAATACGAGACAATAGCATCACCGTACTAAGCACCGTTAAGCAATGTAAGCTTAATTAAAAGAAAATGAAAGAACTCGTAAGTATTAATATAAAACAATAGTATTACTTTCATCATAACCCAATTACTTAAAGAGTTGCTTTAGTCCACAAGTTAGTCAACTAAAATAGTTAAGTACATAATAATAGCGTTAACGTTAATTCCCAATCACATATCTCACTAACCAACATAACGTAAGTGTTTACACCGAACACACTTAACACACACTTTATAATCTGACTGACAGTCACAATCCCATTATAATACTTCACCCCGTCTTCCTCCAGCTGCAAGTTCACTTTCCCCAACTCCAAATGAGACTGATTTGAATGCCCACTACTCGGGTCTTATATACTAAACAATGATGGTGTAGGAACGAATCAGGAGGCCAGTGATGGTGCGCGCCCCTATCATAATTCCTCGAGTTGCATAGCAGGTGCGTGGTCCAATGGGGTCTCCTGGCGTCGATCATACGTCATAGCGTCGGGTCATCGAAGTAGTTTGCAGGATCCCCTATGACGCACGCAGGTGTGAAGGCTTGTTTGCTGGTATGCGGACGAGCTGGTTTCCCACTCGCTAGTTCGCTCGCTTGTCTGCTTCGCCGCCTGGGTAGTTTGGCACTCCTTCAACTCTAATTCTAACTCTTAAATTAACATACAGGGCTCCGTATGTCAGAATATATATGCTGGCTCGCGAAAATATTGACACACCTGGATGGGGGTAAACGTTTTAAAACAGTAGGCTGAATGGGGCCGAATTAATACAAGCCAGAGAAAGAGAGAAAAAGGAGTGGAAAAAACTGGGTCACCCCCCTTAAAATTGAAAATGAGATACACTCGACTAAGGGATTTTCCAACCTATTTATTAATAACGATAGAATAAATGGTCACTCTTAAAAGGACATACACCCCAATGGTTGATATACTGCTTAAGAGGAGATCGGCCGTTTTTCTGACCCCTTTTTCCTCATGTTTAGCCCCATTGGTTTTCAGATTATAAGACGTTCGACCCCTTAGTATGGCGATTTTAAGACCTTTCGGCCCATTTGTTGTCGCTATATAGACTTTTCGTGTCATTTAGGTGTCTATTGTTTTCCTGGCGAGCGATAGCGAGCCTGTAATTTGTGAGAAACCGGCCTTCGGCCGGGAATTTTGTTTAATGAAAAATTTACACATTTATCTTGAAGTAGGGTCTTGGGTGGGTGTTGTTTAAGCTTGATGGAGGTCTACGGAAGAAACTAATAACACCATAAAGATATTAACAAAATCAATAAATACACCCAAATCCCCTTAATAACCTCTCCTATTAATTTGCCAATGCATACATCACACGACAAAGGCTGCACATTTAACCACATGTAGCAAAGGTAATGTCGAATGATCAATATTACTACATAGAGAACACCAAATAATAGGTATTAAGAAGTATTACTAGATCCATAATTCCTATTCAGTATATGGTCTGATGTTTACCTGAAGAACCGTGTTCTATTGACGGGGGCTTAAGGGAGGATGCGCGTATTTAATTGTTAATTTATTTATATTATTTTATATATATATATATATATATATATTTTTTTTGTTATTAGTTTCCTCGCTTGACCTACATCAAGCTTAAAACAACACCCCAAAGACCTCCTCCCCCCCCCCCCCTCTTCTCTCTTCGAAATACATTTGTACATTTTTCGGTAGAAACATTTCACGGCCGAAGGCCGGTTCCCTCCTAAAATTACAGGCTCGCTATCACTCGCCAGGAAAAAAAATAGACACCCAAGTGGCACGCAAGGTCATGAAATTGACAAAGACATTCGGTGAAATGTCTTAAAATCACCAAACTAATGAAACAAACATGTTATCATCTCAAAACTAACGTGGCTACAGCTGAGAGAGAAGGGGTAGGGGCAGAAAAAACAACCATCCCCCTTAAATGCTAGTTTTCTGGTACACATGCTGCACACATCTCAGGCAGGTCACAGTTAGGTCATTAACCCCTTCTGTACCGCTGCCATCTGTTTATCTTTATTCTGGCTACTATAAGTCGATTTCATTCAGTTTAAGATGGGCCTTCAGCAATTAAAAGGCGTCGAACTATCTTAACCCTTTCAGACTCATATGACGCAGAGGTTGCCAGATTAGCAATACGAAATAGAGTTCTCTCGCTCTTATAATTACCTCTCCAATATTAGTTTTCTGCCGACAGCTAACTCAAAGACAAATGCAGAGGTTGAAGTAACTAAACTAAAGGTTTATAAATACCCCTGATGGTAACAAAGGCTTTAAAGTTCGGTATCCCTAATAGGCTCAAAATCGCGTCATATGTCGGAGAGGGTTAATTAATCCTTTTTAGTATCATAGATCCTTCTGAAGCTGCATAATATCGTCTAAATCGTCTAAATATAGCTAGAATCAAATTAAAAAGACAGTGCCGGTACAGAAGAGGTTAATCCCTTCCTAAATTGTTGAATGTGATTTGCACCAGATTGATTGCTTACTTTAATAAGGCCAACGCAAGTTATATAATATCGACAAACAGCTAGACTTAGTTGGTATTATATAAACCTAAGACGTTTACGACAACAACATAATTAATATATATATATATATATATATATATATATATATATATATATATATATATAGAGAGAGAGAGAGAGAGAGAGAGAGGTTAAATTACAAATACGTGTGATCAAATTATGTAGTAAAACTCGCTAGGAAAATTGAAACAATGGAACACCAAGCTTTCGTCTATTCTCTCAAGACATCTTCAAGGAAATACTGAATAATGTAAGACTTGCACTGATTACTGATAGAACATATCTTGGCTTCAAGAGATACAGCTTTGCAAAACGGTTGTCTATGATCGTTGTATGTACAATCGCGGTCATTAATTCTGATACACTTTTGGGACTAGAATTGATTAAGGGGGAATTGACCGCTTTTCTGGACCACTTTCTCCCTCATGTTTATCCCCATTAGTTTTCAGATTTTAAGACCTTTCGCCCCATTTGTTCGTCCATATTTAGACCTTTCGTGCTATTTAGGTGTCGATTTTTTCCCTGGCGAACGGTAGTGAGCCTGTAATGTTGGAAGAACCGGCCTTCGGCCGGGAAATTTTTCTAGCGAAAAATGTAAAAAATAATCTAAAAGTGGGGATCTGATGGATTTTATTTTTTTTTAAATTTGATGGAGGTCTAGGGAGGAAACTATAAAAATAATTAATACATGCAAAAATCGCCCAAAACGTGAACCATCCCCCCTTAATCAAACCTCCGAAATGCAAACATCGGGTAAAGATATAATTCAATGCAAGACAGCTTCCAAACTTTATAGACAACATTATCGACTGGGCGTATGTACAATCGTGGTCATGTATTCGTTGCGATACTACCGAACGATACACACATGGGGCAGATTTCGCTAAGGAGGGAAGGTTGCTTTTTCGGGCCCCCCTTCTCCCTCATGTTTAGTCTCATTAGTTTTTAGATTTTTAGACGTTCGGCTCATTAG
Organism: Paralithodes platypus; assembly: GCA_032716605.1. Taxonomy (NCBI): domain Eukaryota; kingdom Metazoa; phylum Arthropoda; class Malacostraca; order Decapoda; family Lithodidae; genus Paralithodes; species Paralithodes platypus. The sequence continues at coordinate 29,837,645 of CM064485.1, read as the reverse complement.
TTTGGCGATTTTGAGACTTTTCGCTCCATTTCTTTGCCAATATTAAGACTTCGTGCTATTTAGGGGAGCGATAGCAAGCCTGTAATATAGGAGAATCTGGCCTTTGGCCGAGACATTTGTGTAACGAAAAATGTGCAAATTTATCTAGAAGGGGGATCGTGGGGATGTTCGTGGGGATGTTTTTGTTTATCTTATTTAGTTATAGTCTTGGTGGGGGTCTAGGGAAGAAACTACACAAATAATATATACATACATTAATCGACCAATAAATAAACCCATCCCCTTTCATGAATGAAACACACTTCATTGATTTCTGAAGCCCAGCAAATATTTCCAAAACACATTTCCATCGTATCTGAAGTATTCCACAGAACGTTTACCACAAATTCTTGATCATAACTTCACGTGTGTTGTGTTATTGCTGTCATGTATCTTTTTCTTGTGTATTACGTGTATGACTATTCTGATTAAAGTATTGCACCAGGAAAATAAATGTACTAAGTCATTGGCGTTTCTTATATAATATATTTATTATTGTTGTAGACAAAACCGATTAAGATATGTTGCTTATTATTATCAACTAGTGTAAATATTACCTTACAAACATAAATTGAATATCAATCATTGTATATGTGTTAAATATCATTGCAAGTTTTTGGTACATTTAAATTTACAATTTTGTGCGTTTAAGATTATATATATATATATATATATATATATATATATATACAGTATATATATATTCAGGCGAATGTATGTAAGCAAAACAATGATCAAAGACCCAGGGTCGTGTACACAATCACTTACACACACACGCAGAGTCAGCCAAAGATATATATGTTCATAAGTTCAGACTTTATATTATATCGACTTACATAAATATTATACTCTGCAATTGTTTATAGAACAAAAAATTAATTTGAATTAAATATGCTTGTTAATATATAACTATGCGCAATATTTTACGCATACAAATGCACACATATGGAAGAGCACACACATAGCTACACGCACAGCCTCCATTGACAAGTATACATTACACTACACAAAGGCACCAAGAACCTTCTCGTCAAGAACATGACTATACAATTGGACAAATATGTTATTCCTTGGTGTCAGAAACTCTAATATTTGAGTTGAAGATCAAACACAAACGTTGTAACTAAGCTGGTACAAATAATCGGTGCGTAATGATCGTTTTCGGCATAGTAACATGAAAACTTTTTTTGCACTTACCGGTACTATATTTGAATATGATTGGATTGCTGCAATAGGACTTCAGAGGCTATCAACCTTACTGGATTATTAAGCCAGCACACAGTAAGTCCAGATTTCAGAATAGCGTCAGGTCTGGAGCCCCTTTCCGAGACCTTCAGTCACTGGTCTGATTTGTGTATGCTAATAGAATCTTATATTATTGAACGTTTCAAACTATTCTTATACGTGTATCAATGTTGATCGATAGTCTGAATGCGTTTATATTGAATGCACAATTTCCACAATGTTCCTTTTCATCCTTTTAGTAACAGTGTCGTCCTTTTAATTTTATGCTAGCTACTATTAAACAATATTAGTCAGTTTAAGAAGGACCTCCAGCAATGAACAAGCTTTGACCTATCTTAACCATTTTTTGACTACCACAAATTTGTACTAAACTGCACAAAATCGTCTAAAAGTACCTCGAGGAAAAAAAAAGACGTCTCCCGTACATAATGGGTAAATAACAAAAAGACGTCTCCCGTACATAATGGGTAAATAACAAAAAGACGTCTCCCGTACATAATGGGTAAATAACAAAATGGCACCAATCACTTAGCAGAGACGATGTACTTCAAAGCAGGTCGTTAAGGGGGTAGTACTCGCTTTTTTTGGACACCCTTCTCCCTCATGTTTAGCATATTAGTTTTGAGGTTTTAAGCCGTTCGTTCCATTAGTTTGGCGATTTTGAAACTTTTTGCCTCATTTTGTTATCAATATTAAGACCTTCCATGCCCTTTACGTTTCTATTTTTTCCTGGCGAGCGAAAGCGAGCCTCTAATTTTAGAAGGAACTGGCCTTCGGCCACGACATTTTTCTACCGAAAAATTTACAAATTTTTCTTGAAAGGGGGTCTAGGGGGTGTTTTTCTAAGCTTGATGGATGTCTAGCGAGAAAACTGAAAACTAAATTTATGTTGATATATATAGACAAAAAACCAAGCACTGCCCCCTTAATCAATATTGTACGACATTTGCAACACCTGGCGGACACTATAGTAGGTTTATTTCCAGCAGACGGTAACTTGATAGGTCTTTATCTTGATTATTACTGTGTTGGTGGTGTAATGGTTTAGGTGTTTATGTTCTGGGTGTGGTGTCCCGAGTTCGAATCCCGGGAGGACCATATGCTTTCATTAGTTTATTCAAGTACATTGGGGTTTGTAATTGATGATTCATGTTAAGAACGGGGTGTTACTTATTAGGACGAATTTGTAGCAAAATTTTCTGTTAATTATGAAAACTTGTCACATTCTCCCAGTAAATATATTTAGAAATAAGTGGTTAAAGGGGGATGGTTGTTTTTTCTGGACCCCCTTCTCCCTCATGTTAAGCCCCATTGGTTTTCAGATTTTAAGACGTTTGGGCCATATTCTATCGATTTTAAGACCTTTTGACGCATTTATTTGTTAATATTAAGACCTTTCCTGCCATTTAGGTGTCGATTTTGTCCTGGCGAGTGATAGCGAGCCTGTAATTGAGGAAAAATTAGCCTTCGGCCGGGAAATTTTTCTACCGACAAATGTACAGATTTATCTAGAAGGGGGATCTTTGAGATGTTTTGTGTATGCTAAACAAGTAATCTATCTATCTATCTATATGCTCAGGCCCAATCCCCATTTTGGGGGTAGCCGACTCAAGACAGAGCAAGAACAGGGAAAACACAAAACCAACATAAAACAATGAATAAACACAGATAAAAAGCACCAACTCACACACATCCAGGTCACCCAGGAGAAGACCCAGAGACCAGGGTCACCAAGGTCGCTCCCGCACTCCCCTGGCCCCCGACCACCCGGAGAGGTTCCGATCTCGGCAGGCAGACATGCAGCGGAGCCAAAGCCACACGCCCTCCCACCACACTTCCAGGCGCACCCTTCATATTAATCGTCTCCCCGGGCCAGGCGCCTGATGGACTATTATCTAGTCCAACTTGCGCCCGACCCCTTACTCCAAATGACCACGTGTTCACTCAACTATTCACAAGCATTCTCCATTCACTCCTGTCCACCACCACTTCCCCTGCCTGATCTATAGTCATTCCTCTATCATCCAAAGCTTTTCTTACACAGTCTCTCCATCTCAATGGGGGTCTTCCTGCCCTTCTATCTCCCCTTGTACCTGACTCACATATTCTCTTTGTAAGCCTTTCATCTCCCATTCGTTCAAAGTAATAGTAATACACAAATAAATACATCGACCAATTAATAAACCTTTCCCCCTTAAGGTATTGATTTTATTGTCAGATGAAAACAAAAATACTATAATCCTGTAAAAGTATATTAAAAACTAAGACACGGCTTAGAGAAATTATACCCACATATTTAACCATTATTTGCAGCATGAGTATATTTAAGGGGGTAGTGCTTTGATTTTGGTCTATACAGTATATTTATTGATTAATTTATTTTGAGCTTCCTCGCTAGACCTTCATCAAACTTAGAAAAACACCCCCTAGACGCCCTTTCAAGATAAATTTGCAAAACATTTGGTATAAAAACGTCCCGGCCGAAGGCCGATTCCTTCTAAAAGTAGAGGCTCGTTATTGCTCGCCAGGAAAAAATTCGACACTTAATATTGACAACAAAATGAGGCGAAAGGTATCAAAATCGTCAAACTAACGGAACGAATATCTTACAACCTCAAAACTAATATGCTACACATGAGGGAGAAGGGAGTCCAGAAAAAAGCGAGTACTACCCCCTTAACACATGACATAACTTTATAACAATACTGTATATCTATCTTTGCTCCCAGGGCTGTACCGAACAAACTAGTCGGTAAATTGAGAGTTCTAGCAACCATTTATCAAGACGAGACCTTGGGGGGTGATGGAATTCCTCAACACAACATTTTCTCTCTGTCTAGATGTGTGTGAATTTGTATTTTGTTTTTGTCTGTTCATTGTTTTCTGTTGTGTTGTCCCTGTTCTGGCTCTGTCTTGAGTCGGCCACCCCCCAAAACAAGAAAAACAAAAGGATAAGAGGAAAACAAAATAATAGAGTGGGCCTGAGTGTGTGTATATATATATATATATATATATATATATATATATATATATATATATATATATATATATATATATATATATACAGTATATACTGTATATATATTTACTTATTTATTTTATCTCAACCATTTGATATAGTTTGAAATTGTACTTGTGTTCATATATGAGTGCTTAAATCTGCACATGTCAAACAGTTATAGGTGTTTGCTTGATCTGCAATAGATACATTGGCTTTCTTAAGGGGGTAGTGCTTGGTTTTTGGTCGATATATTTATCTATTAGTATATTTTTTAGTTTCCTCGCTAGACCTCCATCAAGCTTAGAAAAACACCCCATAGACCCCCATTCAAGATAAATATGTACATTTTTCGGTAGAAATATTTCCCGGCCGAAGGCAGGTTCCTTCTAAAATTGGAGGCTCGCTATCGCTCGCCATGAAAAAATCAACACCTAAGGGCCACGAAAGGTGTCAATATTAACAACAAAATGAGGCGAACGATCTCAAAATCGCCAAACTAACGGAACCAACGTCTTAAAACCTCAAAATGAATATTCTAAACATGAGGAAGAAGGGAATCCAGAAAAAGCGAGTAATACCCCGTCAAGCTTTGTGTGTAGGACTATTCCATTGATTGATTTATAATAGTATGGACAGTCTTTGTTTGTAGGACTATTCCATTGATTGATTTATAATAGTATGGACAGTCTTTGTTTGTAGGACTATTCCATTGATTGATTTATAATAGTATGGACAGTCTTTGTTTGTAGGACTATTCCATTGATTGATTTATAATAGTATGGACAGTCTTTGTTTGTAGGACTATTCCATTGATTGATTTATAATAGTATGGACAGTCTTTGTTTGTAGGACTATTCCATTGATTGATTTATAATAGTATGGACAGTCTTTGTGTGTAGGACTATTCCATTGATTGATTTATAATAGTATGGACAGTCTTTGTTTGTAGGACTATTCCATTGATTGATTTATAATAGTATGGACAGTCTTTGTTTGTAGGACTATTCCATTGATTGATTTATAATAGTATGGACAGTCTTTGTGTGTAGGACTATTCCATTGATTGATTTATAATAGTATGGACAGTCTTTGTTTGTAGGACTATTCCATTGATTGATTTATAATAGTATGGACAGTCTTTGTTTGTAGGACTATTCCATTGATTGATTTATAATAGTATGGACAGTCTTTGTTTGTAGGACTATTCCATTGATTGATTTATAATAGTATGGACAGTCTTTGTTTGTAGGACTATTCCATTGATTGATTTATAATAGTGTGGACAGTCTTTGTTTGTAGGACTATTCCATTGATTGATTTATAATAGTATGGACAGTCTTTGTGTGTAGGACTATTCCATTGATTGATTTATAATAGTATGGACAGTCTTTGTTTGTAGGACTATTCCATTGATTGATTTATAATAGTATGGACAGTCTTTGTTTGTAGGACTATTCCATTGATTGATTTATAATAGTATGGACAGTCTTTGTGTGTAGGACTATTCCATTGATTGATTTATAATAGTATGGACAGTCTTTGTTTGTAGGACTATTCCATTGATTGATTTATAATAGTATGGACAGTCTTTGTGTGTAGGACTATTCCATTGATTGATTTATAATAGTATGGACAGTCTTTGTTTGTAGGACTATTCCATTGATTGATTTATAATAGTATGGACAGTCTTTGTTTGTAGGACTATTCCATTGATTGATTTATAATAGTATGGACAGTCTTTGTTTGTAGGACTATTCCATTGATTGATTTATAATAGTATGGACAGTCTTTGTTTGTAGGACTATTCCATTGATTGATTTATAATAGTATGGACAGTCTTTGTTTGTAGGACTATTCCATTGATTGATTTATAATAGTATGGACAGTCTTTGTTTGTAGGACTATTCCATTGATTGATTTATAATAGTATGGACAGTCTTTGTTTGTAGGACTATTCCATTGATTGATTTATAATAGTATGGACAGTCTTTGTTTGTAGGACTATTCCATTGATTTATTTATAATAGTATGGACAGTCTTTGTGTGTAGGACTATTCCATTGATTGATTTATAATAGTATGGACAGTCTTTGTGTGTAGGACTATTCCATTGATTGATTTATAATAGTATGGACAGTCTTTGTTTGTAGGACTATTCCATTGATTTATTTATAATAGTATGGACAGTCTTTGTTTGTAGGACTATTCCATTGATTTATTTATAATAGTATGGACAGTCTTTGTTTGTAGGACTATTCCATTGATTGATTTATAATAGTATGGACAGTCTTTGTTTGTAGGACTATTCCATTGATTTATTTATAATAGTATGGACAGTCTTTGTTTGTAGGACTATTCCATTCATTGATTTATAATAGAATAGTATGGACAGTCTTTGTGTGTAGGACTATTCCATTGATTTACTTATAATAGTATGGACAGTCTTTGTGTGTAGGACTATTCCATTGATTTACTTATAATAGTATGGACAGTCTTTGTGTGTAGGACTATTCCATTGATTGATTTATAATAGTATGGACAGTCTTTGTTTGTAGGACTATTCCATTGATTTATTTATAATAGTACGGACAGTCTTTGTTTGTAGGACTATTCCATTGATTTATTTATAATAGTATGGACAGTCTTTGATTGTAGGACTATTCCATTGATTGATTTATAATAGTATGGACAGTCTTTGATTGTAGGACTATTCCATTGATTGATTTATAATAGTATGGACAGTCTTTGTTTGTAGGACTATTCCATTGATTGATTTATAATAGTATGGACAGTCTTTGTTTTAGGACTATCCATTGATTTATTTATAATAGTATGGACAGTCTTTGTTTGTAGGACTATTCCATTGATTTATTTATAATAGTATGGACAGTCTTTGTTTGTAGGACTATTCCATTGATTTATTTATAATAGTATGGACAGTCTTTGTTTGTAGGACTATTCCATTGATTGATTTATAATAGTATGGACAGTCTTTGTTTGTAGGACTATTCCATTGATTTACTTATAATAGTATGGACAGTCTTTGTGTGTAGGACTATTCCATTGATTTACTTATAATAGTATGGACAGTCTTTGTGTGTAGGACTATTCCATTGATTTACTTATAATAGTATGGACAGTCTTTGTGTGTAGGACTATTCCATTGATTTACTTATAATAGTATGGACAGTCTTTATTTGTAGGACTATTCCATTGATTTACTTATAATAGTATGGACAGTCTTTGTGTGTAGGACTATTCCATTGATTTACTTATAATAGTATGGACAGTCTTTGTGTGTAGGACTATTCCATTGATTTATTTATAATAGTATGGACAGTCTTTGTGTGTAGGACTATTCCATTGATTTATTTATAATAGTATGGACAGTCTTTGTTTGTAGGACTATTCCATTGATTGATTTATAATAGTATGGACAGTCTTTGTGTGTAGGACTATTCCATTTATTTATTTATAATAGTATGGACAGTCTTTGTTTGTAGGACTATTCCATTGATTTATTTATAATAGTATGGACAGTCTTTGTTTGTAGGACTATTCCATTGATTTATTTATAATAGTATGGACAGTCTTTGTTTTAGGACTATCCATTGATTTATTTATAATAGTATGGACAGTCTTTGTTTGTAGGACTATTCCATTGATTTATTTATAATAGTATGGACAGTCTTTGTTTGTAGGACTATTCCATTGATTTATTTATAATAGTATGGACAGTCTTTGTTTGTAGGACTATTCCATTGATTGATTTATAATAGTATGGACAGTCTTTGTTTGTAGGACTATTCCATTGATTTATTTATAATAGTATGGACAGTCTTTGTTTGTAGGACTATTCCATTGATTTATTTATAATAGTATGGACAGTCTTTGTTTGTAGGACTATTCCATTTATTTATTTATAATAGTATGGACAGTCTTTGTGTGTAGGACTATTCCATTGATTTACTTATAAGAGTATGGACAGTCTTTGTTTGTAGGACTATTCCATTGATTTATTTATAATAGTATGGACAGTCTTTTCATTACTGCACAACATCACTAGTTAAATGTTTAGCTGCATCAAGTTAACTCTCTAAAGCAATAGTTGTAAATAATTTCGCAATGAGAAAATGTCGTTGTCTGCTATAAATTATGTGTAAATATCGTTGCAAATTTGCCTATATAATTTATCCTGTAATTTCTATTCAGATATAAATGACTAGACTCCCTCCCTTAATATTCAGTTGCATTGTTTTTTTCTTAGGTGCATAACGTTGAGTGAATTTAATATGAACGTTCGTCGAGAGGTATGGATATCTAAATTGTACTGTGTACTTTAAATGAGGCTTTATTATGACTATACACGATAAACCGTACATTTTCCTAAATAAATGTTAATATTTTCAACAATGTTACTTGCTTTGCACGCTATTTACAAATTGCAAGTACATGCAAAAGTGTTTTGTCTCTAGCTGGGAATCGAACCCAAGTTCTTTCGATTATCCCCCGTAGTATATAAATATGAGGAGGGTGCCACCAACGCAATATTGAACGAAGATCAAATGTCTGAGAGCTAATTTGTGATGAAGGATTAAATCACATTCAATTTCAGAAAGATCACTATTTGTTTCTGCTCATTTCGTTCATGAAGGTTGAAGGCCTCACGTGATTGAGGTTTAATATTAATATGATAAGCCAGGCGTTCTACTAACCACGCTATAACCTCATAAAAGCAGATACACTAATGATGTATAGTTTCTAAGGTTATATGAGACATGGTTAATAGATTACCTGGATCTTATGTGGAGATGGGACTTTTTCTGGCCTCCCTCCTTCCTCATATTTAGCCCCAATAATTTTCAGATTTCAAGAAGTTTGCCCCATTAGCTTGTCGATTTTAAAAACATTCGTTCCATTTTTATATGAATATCAAGACCATTCGTACCATTTAGGTGTCGACATTATCCTGGCGAGCGATAGAAAGCCTGATATTTTAAGAAGCCGGCCTTTGGCCGGGACATTTTTCTATCGAAAGATGTACAAATTTATCTTGCAGGGGTTCTAGGGAGTGTTTTTTTTAAAGTTTGATGAAGGTCTAGCCAGGAAACCAAAAAATAAACTAATAGGTGAATAAATAGAACCCCCAAAACAAATAAATAGAACCCCCAAAACAAATAAATAGAACCCCCAAAACAAATAAATAGAACCCCCAAAACAAATAACCACTGACCCATTATAAGGTTTAACCCAAAGATCGTAGGCTCGATTTCTGGCTAGAGACAAAAACATTTGCATGTACTCGCGTGCATATGTGAGCTTCCAGACACATCAGTAACGCCAAGTAAACGTCAGGATAGATTAAAATATATCTTCATGCTTGTGTTACCTTGGCCGCAGTGTTAAATATCGAGGTACAGTCATTCCTAACAATTCGTGGACCTCGCCTATTATTAATTATGGAAGTTTATCTCTGGAAACGAATTTATGAATATATTGTCTATACATCAACTACACAACTATATATACTATTTATTGCAAAGCAGGTTACATACCAAAATCAATTTAGAGAGTAATAATTGCGTAAAGAAAATCATAAGGGGTCCACGCCCTTTCTTGAGTGACTATTGTCACATCCCTCGCCACTGTGAAGCTTCGAGAGTTTCTGCTGTGCTCGACCCCTTTCGACTCTCTATAGCTCGGCACTCAGAGTTGTTTTGTTGTGCCAGCCAGGGTCGACTATGACGTCTCAGTTGAGTGCGTCAATTGATTTATTTTGTATATTATTTAATGTTCTTAATAATAGATGGCGCTGTACTTGCCAATCTTCTGTTTTCTAGTTGCCTTTCTGTACATGTATAAGGGGTTCAGGCTGTGACGGAGGGTGTTGTAATTCATCTTGAGTTCATATGCAATCAGTATATACTCAACCAGCGTCTTGGATATATCGGCTCCTGGAGATTTGTGTGGAGGTGTTATCCTGTATTGTGTGCTACTAAATACCGCTAGCTGTGCTGATAACCAGGGAGTAGTGTCTTGTCTGTCATAGCCTGATTCCTATTATTACGTGTGTCATTAGTTTACATTAGTATATAAGGTTCTTTTCTTTTTCCCTTTTTTGTTTGTTTGTTCATGGAGATAAATTATTATAATTTATATATTAATATTTATATAAATATATTATTTTCCTTTTTAATCTATTTACTTGCAATTCTTTTTATAATATAAACTCTTTTCTTTTATAATTAATTATATATATATATATATATATATATATATATATATATATATTATATATATAAATTTTTTTTTTTTTCTTAACCATAATATTATGTGCATTAGTTTGGTACAAAGAGGTTAGTGGTGTGGTAAAGTTTATAAGATCAAAGTGGCTTATGATATAATAACTTACATAAATAAACTGCTATATAAGCTATAACTACCATCTCTAAAATAGACTACCAAGTCTTGGCATAAGTCTGTTAAACAGACTATTACTCTCTTCACTTAATTCACTTCTAATCTATTCAGTCTAGTGTGACAATTTGGGAGTTACCATACCCGTAGTGTTTACCAGGCCTAATTAAAACTTCTCATAACGTCCGGGTTGTAACAAATGGGGGCCTGTCCGGGATTTGTTTTTTGCCATTTTACTTGACTTCCATTGCGGACTTCCGTTACCTTACTGATCATATATTTGTAATTTAATTGATATTTCATACCACGTCGTAAAGGAATCTTGACTATTATATCTTGTTTTCTTGCTTATGTTGTTTAAATATTCATTCCTATCTATAATTTGGTTTGTACAACAAGGTAAGATTACAAAAGTAGCTCTCTCACAATTACAGGGAACATTGATACATAATACTAGGACGTGTTCAGGCGCTCATCTCATTCCTCATACTCCTTCATACTTGTATCACATTTGGCAGACGGTACCAAGTATATCCTAGAGTATCTCGTGATAGATTACAAATCATCACTGGTCATCCCCTGAGTCACCCTTAAATAATTTATTTCAGAGTAGGACTGACCTCATCATATGTCAACCATAGAACAATATAACTATAGGTTAGACCATACACGATTACTATAATTCCTAATCTTAGTAGTATTGATGATCCATAGTCTCTCCTACTTCTTATCCTCTCTATAGAATCGTGTGTCCGTGTATCACTGCTGAACAGGTCTCCTTTGATAAAGTAACGGTAGCTTTGTCTTGGGTTTCTTTCTGCCCTCAATTAACGTTGTTTAATAGGGAGTTCACATTAAAATCAAAAATAGATTGGTATTTAAATGTCCCTCTACCTGTATCATGATGTACACGTCTATACTAGGCAGATCATAATTCTCCTAGATATCTATAACCTCACCTATGCATGTCAACTCGTCTCTTGATTCCCAGCGGAACGAGTCATTCCCCGCCTGTTATCTCGTGACTATCCTAACCTTGGAACAGATTAAAGGGTAATTTTCTCTTCAGAGTATTCTGTAGTTACGTTTAGACATGACGGAACCTTTTAACTTAAAACACTTTTGTAATGAGCCTTCCATTAGTCTTCTCAGGGATCGAGTGATTTCGAAAGACCAGTGGAAGTTTATGGCCATCACCTTTGACATTCCTTTTGAAAGTTCCCACACCAAATGAAAAATAAAAAACCTTATCGTAGAAGGTTTGGTTAGGAGACTACATTTACCTCCAGAAGCTATAGATGAATTCACACCCATGACTTTTACGACGCAGTTGTCTCCCCAGTCTGACTCTGATGATAGCCAAGCTTATAAGGTTCTTCCACCACCTCCAGCACACTATCTTGAAGAGACTTGCCTTAGAAAAACTCAAACTTCAATATGAATATGAATTTGAACAAATCAAACTTTACCAGAACCAGGAATTTGAACGAGCCAAACTGGAACATGAACGAATCAAACTTGACCAGAACCAGAACTTGAACGAGCCAAACTGGAACTTGAACGAGCCAAACTTTAAGAAAGAGGGAAGGACCGGGAACTTGAACGAGCCAAACTTCATCAACAAAGTATCTCTCACCAGAAGCCGACGACTCTTAACTTGGCTAAGAACATCCCACTACTACCAACTTTTCAAGAGGACAATCCTGATGCTTTTTTCGTCACCTTCGAGAAGACAGCCCAGCATCTTCAGTGGGAGAAGCAGGAATGGCCTTGGTTACTACAACCTAAGTTGGTTTTTTCGAATCTGGACACCTTTGATGATTAAGAGTTTAAGAAGGCCATACTTGATGCCTATGCAGTCACCCCTGATAGTTATCATAGAGTTTCGTAACTATGCTAAACCTGAAAAACACACCTTCTTGGAGTTTGCTAGGGAGAAGTTCCGCCTGTGTAAGAAGTGGCTAGACACCTCTGATATCACTACATATGCTAAGCTAGTTAATTGTGTTGTTTTGGAGGAATGAAAGGGGAAGTTACCATTTAGTTTGTTAGTTTACCTAGAAGAGAAAGGAGAGACAGACTTGATCAAAGCAGCACAGCTGGCGGATGCATATGCACTTATCCACAGGAATCTCCATTGCAAAGATAAATCCAGGACCCTTAATGTAAAATCATCCTCTAACTATAACCCTGTGAATGTGGCTGGTGGACAACAGATCTAAGTTCAATAGGAAAATGAATAGCACTACTGATTTCTGTACCTATTGTAAGCAGTCAGGTCATGATATCCTGAATTGTCAACACCCTAAGTGTAGGACTTCATCTGCATATAAACTTACTCTCACAACATCTAAGAATAATCCTACACCAAAAAACCCAGGAACATCTAATGAGAGACCGATCACATGTGTTGCTACTAATTCTCCTAAAGATGTATTCTCTGCATTCAAGGTATCGGGTACTGTCTCTACAGGTAAGGGTTTTCCCCAATATCCAGTTACCATTCTTAGGGATACAGGGTCAGCTCAGAGTATATTGTGCAAGAAAGCTTTACCATCAGTAGAACACACATTCACTGGGGAAAAAAATAAACTATCTCTAGATGCAGGCAAAGGAGCACCTATTGCTAAAGTGGTACTAGACAGTGGATTACTCAAAGGGGAGGTAAAAGTAGCCATTCGTGATAAGATCCCTGTTGCTGGTGTGACTTTTCTTCTGGGGAATGATTTGGCAGGGAACGGTCTGATTCCAGAATTGGTCCTGTCAAACAAACTCATGGAGAAGAGTCCCACTGAGCCACTCTATCAAAAACATCCTCCTGTCTTCCCCGTATGTGCAGTTACCCGCTCACAAACTGTTACTGCTCCTTGCCCAAACCTATCCTTGCCATCACCTTGTGATAACTTATATCAAAATCTGAACAAGGATAATCTGATTCAGGCTCAAGAGATAGATCCTACACTAGCTAAAATCAGATGTGTAGCAGACACACCCACTGCAAGAAAAAACCCATGTTTTTACTATCATGAAAGTGTGCTTATGAGAAGTTTCCATCCTCCAGATAAGGCTGATGCTGATACCTGGTCCACTATTCATCAAGTAGTCATTCCCACTTCTATTCGCAGTTATGTTATGGAATTGGCTCATGACGGTTTAGCGGGACATTTGGGACAGCAAAAACATATAAAAAGGTACTTGCTCATTTTTACTGGCCAGGAGTCAAGAAGGACGTTGCCCAGTATGTTAAGACCGGTCATACGTTCCAAGTCGCAGGTAAGCCTAATGAAGTCATTCCCCCTGCTCCTCTTAAGCCAATTCCTGTCACTACTGAGCTGCTTGAGCGCATTGTTATAGATTGTGTTGGACCTCTTCCCAGGACTAAAAAAGGTAATCAGTATCTCCTTACTGTCATGGACACTTCTACTAGGTACCCTGAGGCTTTCCCTCTGAAGGACATCAAGGCTGGACAAGTGGTAAAACACTTCCTGCACCTCTTTAGTAGGGTGGGTATTCCTAAAGATATTCAAACTGATCAAGGTACAAATTTTACAAGTAACATGATGTCAAAAATCATGAAAGAGTTGAATATTCACCACCATTTTGCCACAGCCTACCATCCACAGTCCCAGGGTTGCCTTGAAGGATTTCACCAGAGCTTTAAGTCACTTATTAAAAAATATTGCATTGAAACTTAGAAGGACTGGGATGAAAACATAGACTTTCTCCTGTTTGCCATAAGAGAATGCCCACAAGAATCACTAGGCCACTCACCCTTCGAGCTCTTGTATGGTCGCCAAATTAGGGGCCCTCTTAAAGTACTTAAAGATGTTTGGTTTAAGACTGTTTCTGATCACCCTCTACGCACAGTTTCAAAGTACATAAATTCTTTAAAGCTGAAACTATCTTCTGCGAGTGCTCTAGCTTTGGAAAATCTTTAACGTAGTCAGTCAAAAATTAAGTACATTTATGATGCTAAAACTAAACCTCGTGTATTCTCTACAGGTGACAGGGTTCTGTTGTTTCTAACTATTCCAGGTCGGTCATGCCTTGAAAAGTAAGTACTCTGGTCCTTCTATAGTCTCTCAGAAATTGACACCACTCAACTATGTTATTCAAACTCCGGATAGATGGAGAGCTCAACAACTAGTTCACATCAATCAAATCAAATCAAACCATATTATGAAAGGTCTTTAGAGGATGATTCGCAACAGGTTAAACCCTGTCTTTTAACCAATTCTGAAAATGTACAACCTGGTAGACCTGATATAATTGAGGGTACTGACATTCCATCACCTATAGGAAATCCTAAAAACAGTCAGGTCTTGCGCCATTTAGATGATTACCTTCCTGGCTCTACATCATCTCAGAAGGCAGATCTTAAATTGTTACTCCTCAAGTATCCCTCAATTACTTCAGATGTCCCAGGGTTTTATAACTCACAACAGCATGATGTCATTCTAACATCTGATATGGTTACACCTATTAAGCAACAACCAGATAGGCTAAATCCCCAGAAGCAGTTGATCATGAAGAAAGAAATTGACTTTATGTTGGAGAATGACCTGATAGAAGAGAGTTGCTCTCCTTGGGCTTCACCCAGTCTGTTGGTCCCTAAATCTGATGGTAGCAGTAGACTTTGCACAGATTACCGTAAGCTCAATAAGGTCACTGTACCTGATGGTTTCCCTCTGCCTCATATTGATGATTTAGTTGATAAGGTGGGTAGGGCTAAATTTGCTTCTACTATTGACCTACAGAAAGGTTATTATCAGAGAGGTATGACAGACAGGGCTCAACTCACTTCAGCATTCACCACCCCTTTTGGTCTCTATCAATATAAAGTAATGCCATTCGGAATGATCAATGCTCCCGCCACTTTCCAACGAATCATATCCCATACTATTCTTGGTTTAGTTGGCGTAGACTGCTACTTGGATGACATTGTTGTAATTGCAGAAACTTGGCCTGAGCATCTGGTACAGCTGGAGATGCTCTCTCGTCTCTCCCAGGCTGGCCTCACCATCAACCTTGCGAAATCCTGTTTTGGCCGGGCCACGGTCACTTATCTCGGCCATGTGGTGGGCCAAGGCATGGCACGTCCGAAGTCCGCCAACATCGAGAGCATCTTGGACTATCCCCAGCATAAGGACCACAAGTCTCTGATGAGGTTCCTGGGGATGTGTGGCTTTTACCGGAGATTCTGCAGCAACTTTGCCACTATTGCCGCCCCTCTCACCGACCTAACCAGCACGAAGGTGGCGTTTGTGTGGTCCCCCGCGTGTATGGCAGCCTTCCACCACCTGAAGACTCTGCTGTCCATCTATCCAGTGCTCTGTGCCCCTGATCCTGCCAAACCTTATCAACTGCAGGTAGACGCCAGTGGTGAGGGTGTTGGAGCCGTCCTCCTACAGTACCATGAAGATATCCTCCACCCAGTCTCTTATTTCTCCACAAAGTTGAAAAGACATCAGCGAGGGTACTCTACTGTAGAGGAGGAGTCTTTGGCTCTGGTCCTGGCAATAAAGAAATTTGATTGTTACCTTCCTCAGCATTCGCCCCACATTGACGTGTATACGGATCATAACCCTCTTACTTTCATTGACCGTATGAAGAACAACAATCAACGGATTTTAAGATGGGCTCTACAGCTTCAGGAGTACCAGCTGGTTGTGCTTCACATACGAGGAGTTGACAAACGGATCGTTGACACACTGTCAAGGGACCTACCATCCTCCTTTCAGTCGGCTTCTTGTGCTTCTTCGCCCTCCTCTCCCTGTTCGGAGATCTTCCAGGGGGAGGTGTCACATCCCTCGCCACTGTGAAGCTTCGAGAGTTTCTGCTGTGCTCGACCCCTTTCGACTCTCTATAGCTCGGCACTCAGAGTTGTTTTGTTGTGCCAGCCAGGGTCGACTATGACGTCTCAGTTGAGTGCGTCAATTGATTTATTTTGTATATTATTTAATGTTCTTAATAATAGATGGCGCTGTACTTGCCAATCTTCTGTTTTCTAGTTGCCTTTCTGTACATGTATAAGGGGTTCAGGCTGTGACGGAGGGTGTTGTAATTCATCTTGAGTTCATATGCAATCAGTATATACTCAACCAGCGTCTTGGATATATCGGCTCCTGGAGATTTGTGTGGAGGTGTTATCCTGTATTGTGTGCCACTAAATACCGCTAGCTGTGCTGATAACCAGGGAGTAGTGTCTTGTCTGTCATAGCCTGATTCCTAGTATTACGTGTGTCATTAGTTTACATTAGTATATAAGGGTCTTTTCTTTTTCCCTTTTATGTTTGTTTGTTCATAGAGATAAATTATTATAATTTACATATTAATATTCATATAAATATATTATTTTCCTTTTTAATCTAGTTACTTGCAATTCTTTATATAATATAAACTCCTTTCTTTTATAATTAATTATATATATATATATATTATTTTTTTTTTTCTTTTCTTAACCATAATATTATGTGCATTAGTTTGGTACAAAGAGGTTAGTGGTGTGGTCAAGTTTATAAGATCAAAGTGGCTTATGATATAATAACTTACATAAATAAACTGCTATATAAGCTATAACTACCATCTCTAAAATAGACTACTGAGTCTTGGCATAAGTCTGTTAAACAGACTATTACTCTCCTCACTGAATGCACTTCTAATCTATTCAGTCTAGTGTGACAATTTGGGAGTTACCATACCCGTAGTGTTTACCAGGCCTAATTAAAACTCTTCATAACTTCCGGATTGTAACACTATGTACTATGGAACATGGGACTACACTGTGTGATGGATTGGAATAGTATTCTCAAGCGATATACTATGTACTATGGAACATGGGACTACACTGTGTGATGGGTTGGAATAGTATTCTCAAGCGATATACTATGTACTATGGGACATGGGACTACACTGTGTGATGAGTTGGAATAGTATTCTCAAGCGATATATTATGTACTATGGAACATGGGACTACACTGTGTGATGGGTTGGAATAGTATTCTCAAGCGATATATTATGTACTATGGAACATGGGACTACACTGTGTGATGGGTTGGAATAGTATTCTCAAGCGATATACTATGTACTATGGGACATGGGACTACACTGTGTGATGAGTTGGAATAGTATTCTCAAGCGATATTATGTACTATGGAACATGGGACTACACTGTGTGATGGGTTGGAATAGTATTCTCAAGCGATATATTATGTACTATGGAACATGGGACTACACTGTGTGATGGGTTGGAATAGTATTCTCAAGCGATATATTATGTACTATGGAACATGGGACTACACTGTGTGATGGGTTGGAATAGTATTCTCAAGCGATATATTATGTACTATGGAACATGGGACTACACTGTGTGATGAGTTGGAATAGTATTCTCAAGCGATATACTATGTACTATGGAACATGGGACTACACTGTGTGATGAGTTGGAATAGTATTCTCAAGCGATATACTGTATATCTAGATAAAGTAACAAATATTGGTTTCTAAGATTTCATGAAGTCTTAACATTATTTGTTGGATGCCTGGCTCTTAATACTAAGATCGTGGGTTCGATTCCCGGATAGGGACAATATATATATATATATATATATATATAATCAGTATATATATATATATATATATATATATATATATAGTATATATTATATAATTCATGTGTGTGCTCTGTATGTTAGTGAGCAACAGTGTATGTGTATAGTATGTGTGCGTGTGTTTTGTAATTTCGTCGGTGTTCTTGTGAAGGTGTGTGACTGTGTTAATGTACATATTTTCTTATCTGACTTTGGTTATTTTGAAAATGGGAGCAGTTTGCGTGGTCTGGGTATGGGCACACAGTACATTTAAGGGCTACCTGTCGGGGTATTTGGTGCATGAAGTTGTTCAAAGTGCAAGGAAATGTTGAATGCCGGTGCAAGAAAGCTGTTTGCACGTCAGTGTATGAGGACATCTCAGCAGCCAACGAGTGGTCGCTTTCTCTAGTAAATACAGGAATGTAAAACAATAGTTGTTGTAATTTTTGGCATATTATTTAGTTATTTAAATAAATAAATAAATAAATATTAAATATATATATATATATATAAATATATAAATACAGGTATATATATACAGGTATATATATATCACAGGCAAAACTGCCTGTGACGAGTGCTTCCTCCATAGTTGAATGAGTGACCGGGCCAAAATGTCTGGACATACGGAGTTTGAAGCAATTTAAGTCATAGGATGAGGGAAAGAAGGATCCAGGGAAAGAGTTTAAGAGTTCAGCTGTTGAATAGAAGAACGATTAGGAGTATTGTTTCACTCATGAGTTTCAGAGTTACACAGAGTAATAGTGGGATTGTGTTGCAAGACGGGTACTACATACCCTACGTAGAGGAAGTGGTATACACTGAGAGAGCTCTGAGGAACACTGATTATTGTAGTAGCGATAGAATAGCAAGAGATTCAACATTGCGGCGAAGAGAGAGAGATTGCAGAGAATCAGTGAGTGGACGGGAGTTAATGATACGAAAGGCTTTCTTTTCTACTTTGTCTAGAAGAGCTGTGGGAGAGGATCCTCCCCACACATGCGAACAATACTCAATACAAGGACGCACTGTGCCCCAGTACAAAGCAAGAAGCTGTGGAGGGGTAAAAAATCCCTTGAGGCGGCTGAGCACTCCCTGCTTCTGGGAAGCTGTTTTAGCAAGATTGGTAATATGGTCCTTCCCTGAGAGATCAGAAGAAAAAGTCACACCAAGAATACTGAGAATAGATGAGGGGTTGATTTTTGTATTGTTTAAGTATAAGGGATAGTCCTCTGGATGTTCTCGACGAGTAGATTTGTGTTCATCAGAGCTCTCTCAGTGTATGCCACCCCCTCTTCGTAGAGCACGTAGCACCCGTCTAGAAACACAATCCCACCCCTACTCTGTGCAGCTCTCCAACCCAAGAGGGAAATTTATTCTCAATTGTTCTTCTATTCAACAGTTGAGCTATGGAACTCTCTCCCAGAATCAGTCTTTCCCTCTTCCTATGACTTAAATTGGTTAACACTCCGTGTGTCCAGGCATTTTTGCTCGAACGTCCATTGATTTTGGCCTTGTCACTCTTTCAACTCTGGGGGAGGCACTCGCTACAGGCAGTTCCTGCTTTTGTCTCCCTCACATAGAAAAACAAAACAAAACAAAAATAGATAGATGGAGAAATTGGGTATTGGAAGCATTAAAGGCAACAAGGTGTTCTCTGCCCCAATTAGAAATGGTAGTTAAATCAGAAAATAAGCGTCCTATAGCTTCATTACGTTTATTTTTGAGGGATTGCTTGCTGGGGCGTTCTGGAAAACTAATTGAATAGTGTAAAGTAGAGTCGTCAGCATAATTATGAATGCATATTATGATTGGAGGTACAGTTGCGAATATATTATAAATATATATATATATATATATATATATATATGTATATATAATTATATGTCGCATATGTGTAATACAAAAGAATACATAAGAAGTATTCGCTAAGCTGCGTATTGTCATGAAGCGTATCTCAATGGGGTTCACCTACCCTGGACTCTGTATTAAGTGAAATGTTTCACGTATCTGGTACACAAGGGCGGCTACATTTTCCTAATGATCTCGATTTACCTTTTCCAGTATTAACTAAAGTTCCTCAATTAACATTTATCTTGCATTAAATTATTTTGTTATATCTAACGTCGAAGCTATCCTCGCGCGAATGATTTACAATTCCCTAAGGTTTAATAAATATCAAATAGGATATTAGTTTGGTGGCAAAGCTGTAAAGAAGATGAGTTATTTAATCAGCTCAGAAGCAACGTAGATTGAATGAATATACATGAGTTCTACCACGCTAGTCAATCGACATTTTGGTGTTAAATGTAGTTTAACATCCATAGTATGTTCCTATTTTGGGATCATAGTTTCGCCGTGGCACGAGTTAGCGCGTTAGCATCTTTACGCAATACTGGTAAGAAACAAAATTAATCTTGAATCTTACCTACCAAAATATTACGTTACTATACCACATATAAACTTTAAGTTTAAAATAAAAAAGAACGTTGCATGTCATTAGTTATTATACATTACCTGCTCTTATAGCTAAAGTATAGCTGATAATTATGAAATGAAGTTATTATATCGTAAAAATGCTAATCAAGATAATTTCCAACCGTAATATAGTAATCGTACAATAATTAAGTTAGAATTGTTTGACTTAAGTAGCTCATAGTTTTTTGTTTTTCCTATTTAATTCATATACACAGTACATGAACACGTCTTTTAACATTCTATACATTGAATACAGATAATTTAATAAGAATGAAGAAACACCATGTGTGCATAGGCCTACAGATGAGTGACCAAATAACAATGAATATGAAAATAGTGAATGAATGAGGATCTGTAAACAAAACTGACTGAATCATGAGTTTGTATAACCCAGAGAATCCTGAGAGAAATAGCTCATTCACAAAACGATTATGATTGAGATTGAAAATGGATGAAATAATATGTTAATCAATGAATAATAACAAGTCCATTTTAGTGAATAAATGACTGCATGTAGTTATACGAATGCAAGCGAGAAATTGTAAGTAACTGAACGAATGAGATATTGAATACATGATTGAGTAGATTAAAATAAATTAGTGAGAGCCATTTCGTGAAAGACGATGAATGAGTGCATAGGAGTACAATATATAATGACAATTATTCAGAGAATGGATGGAAGAAAGTCATTGGAAAACTCAACTTATGATACAAAGATAACCAAGTAGATAAAAGAAAGTCAGTATTTGAGAGGATAAAGTGAAATTCCATCTTTGTAATATTCGCTATTAGTTCAAGACAAATAATTTCTCAGACTGCACAGTACTATACAACCACACACTCAATTAGACTCACTTAAATGAAAAGTTTATGAAAATCGGCCACTTAACTTAAATGAATACTGAACACAGCAAAAAAAACACTCAAGTCCCAACACAAGAAATAGCAAAACAGAATCGCATTATGTGAAAAATTACAATTAGTTTAGCACAAAAATAATAAAATAAATGTAAAACGAATATTATTTAACTCAGGCCACCACCTGGTCATATATATATATATATATATATATATATATATATATATATGGAACAACTACGTTAATAGTAAAACCAAAATTAGTACAGAAATACACAGGCAGGCAATTTTAAAAAAATCAAGACAAATATAAAACACATGCATAGACAAACGCACACACACACGCTCTCTCTTGATGTGTGTGTGTATGTGTGTGTGTTGTGGGGGGGGGGTCAATTAGACTCCTTGCACCGCTCAATGAAATTTATGAACCACAATGAATAAAAGAGCTTACTTTCAACTTTTACGTACACAATATAATGCCAAAATAATGTCATATGTTTGCATAGAGCTCCTTCAATCCTACTTTGACAAAGGCATTCACCACAACACAAATTAAACTTTGAAAACGCAATATTACATGAGGTTTGGAAATACACATAGCAACAGCCCTTATCTGCATGATATTGGTTGTCAATCAACTTAGTCATGCTTCCTTTCTTACCAAAGCACCTGTCAGGACTCTGCCTTAACTCTTTAATGGGATATACTGTATGACATTCTTATTATTAGCAACTTTAGTAACACTCTCACACACAAGCTTTAAACACAGATGAAGTTATTGATTGTAGTGTTCCAGTGAATTTTGTGGTTTATAGCGATGATAAATGTTACTACCTATGAGAAGTAACTGAGCTACTTCAGTACAAGATGAATTGTGTATGTAATGATAGTACGCTTAGTGTACAGTATGTGATAAACCTTTGGTAGGGAGCGGCAGTCAACTCTCCGTAAAATTGGATGTGACTTTCCCGTTACTAGTTGGTGTTGTAACAGTAAACAAAGTGTACATTCACATATAACATTCCCTGGAACCCCTTCAGATTTCCTTTATGCTATTATAACTATTGATAATTATTTTTGAATGGAACTTACTTTTCAATAAATAGTATACATAGTTTTGTAGCTGATGTATGGACAAATATATTCATAAATTAGATTCCAGAGATATGCTTCCACAATTAGAAATAAGGGACGTCCACGAATTTGTATGAGTGTCTGTACATTGAAAACAGGAGTGGCAACGAGCGTAAACAAATCGTTCAAGCTAACAATGAACCATGAACTAGTGCCTATTCAACGACCAGCCCCTGAAATGCTTGCAAGTTTACACCGACACGAAAGGGTCGAACATATGTCACTTATCAGAAGGGTACGTAGCTATAGTTTTCTTTATTCCAGCTGAGAGTTAACATAAGCTTTCGGCATTTGATTTTTCGATTCTTTGTGGACAATCATGATACTTCTATGTGTAGTCATATTATGCCAAGTGTTCATATTAGCAACACATTACGCTACAAAATCTTGGTAATAGCCAAGTAATCAAGATGGCAAGATAAGATATTCACCATCATCTGGAAAAAAATTAGACTATAGTGCCGATTCAACGACCAGCCCCTGAAATGTTTGCAAGTTCATACCGAAATGAAAGGATCAAACATTTGTCGCTTCTCAGAGGTCTACACCTAATTGTTAACGCAATCGGGGGGTCAGGGTGGATATAATGCATACCGCAGTGGACCTGCACAGTTATAAGGATAGTGATGATGGTGGGGGTCTGTATGGAGTAGAAAGAGAGATGGGGTAGTGCAGATTAAGTAGATGATAACGATGGGGTAGAAGAGATGGAGGGAAGGTTTAATAGTTTAACCCATTCAGTACCAGGGACGTCATTCTTATCATATTCTAGCAACTAGTACACGATTGTATTCAGCTTAGGAATGACCTCTGGCAATAATAAGGCTTCAGTATATCTTAACCAACCATTTTAACTACCACCAATCCTTCCTAAGCTGCATAATATCGTCAAAATATACCTAGAATAAAATATAAAACACGTCTCTGGTACTCAAAGGGTTAATAGGAAGTGGAGTAGTGGAGAAAGATGAGGAGAGATGCAGGGAATACTAACATAAATTATCCAAGATAGAGGGGTGGTAGAGTCGTAGAGAGGGTGGGAAATAGAGATAAGAGATAGATGAAGCAGATACGATAGAGGAGATATGAAGTAGCGGAGATGAGGGGGAAGTATAGTAATCGAGTTTAAGGGGGGATGGTTCGTTTTTCGGGACCTCCTTCTCCCTCATGTTTATCCCAACTAGTGTTGAGATTATAAGACGTTCGACCCATTAGTTTGGCGATTTTAAAACTTTTTGCCCCATTTCTTTGTCAATTTTAAGACCTTTCGTGCCATTTAGGTGTCGATATTTTCTTTGCGAGCGATAGCGAGCCTGTAAGTTTAGGAGGAACCGGCCTTCGGCCGGGACATTTTATCTACCGAAAACTTTACACATTTATCTTGAAGGGGGCACTAGGGAGTGTTTTTTTAAGCTTGGTGGAGGCCTAACGAGGGAACTAAGCAGTAAAATGAATAACTGACAAAAACGGCCAATAGCCCCTTAATGGGAGGTGCAGCTGTACTAATGGAGAAATGTATGTATGTATGTATGTATGTATGTATATATACTCGGGCACATACTCTATGGCTGGGGGTGGCCGACTCCAGACAGAGCCCGAACAGAAACATTTCAAGTTATTTGTATTTAGGGTACGAGACCACTTACGCATTCCCCCGCCCCTTACTCGCCTCGTCTAGTAGATTGATTTCCCAAGGGGATGAGGATTCCTAGCCCCCTGCCCCTAAAAGGATAAGTAGGACAGTAAAAGCGACAGACAGAAACGGCTAAGGTTTGGTAGAGGCAAGCTTGTATATATAGATCTTGGGTAGAGGATAAGGAAGGATAGCTAATGGAGATGTATGAGCTGTACAGTAGTGGAGAAGGAAGGTAAATGGAGCCAGAGGGAGGAGAAATAGAGATGTATGAGCTGTACAGTAATGGAGAGGGAAGGTAAATGGAGATGTATGAGCTGTACAGTAGTGGAGAGGGAAGGTAAATGGAGCCAGAGGGAGGAGAAATTGCAAGTAAGTGCATTAGTGGATATTAACGTTGCATAATAAGTTTTATTATGTTCTCTCCACTAACCAACTTTACTCCTAAACTCGATTAATGAAATTAACAAACACATGTGGCAGTCCGGGGATTCGAACCCAGGACGCTCACACCGAAAATCAACACACTTATGCATTGCACCACGAAGACCGTTAAAGAATGTCGCACAAGCCTACGATTTATTATGCAGTTTCGAATCCTGCATACCAATATTAGCATGTAGGCTACAACCATTCCAACTGCGCTATCGGAGGCTATGCATACATGTGAATGGAAATAGTAATTAATGGGGCACTTAACCCTAAGGAAGGCCTCTCGATAAACTACTACTGAACCAGAATTAATTATTATGTTCTCTCCACTAACCAACTTTACTCCTAAGCTCGATTAATGAAATTAACAAACACATGTGGCAGTCTGGGGATTCGAACCAAGGACGCTCACACCGAAAATCAACACACTTATGCATTGCACCACGAAGACAGTTGAAGAATGTTGCATAAGCCTACGATTTATTATGCAGATTCGAATCCTGCATACCAATCTTAGCATGTACAACCATTCCAACTGCGCTATCGGAGGCTATGCATATACAAAAGGTGAGATCACAAAGCTTCAAGAGATTTCATGCTTGGATATAATTCCAAGCTAACTAAAATTCAAGAGTAATCAATGGGTCTAACCAGTCCTACATTTTTTGTTTTCACTATGTAAAAGAAAACAAGAATATGCCTGGACACACGTGTAGGGTTTATTTATTAAGTTATATATTCATATATTTCATTATTTTAATCTCCTCCGTAGACTTCGATCGAGCTTAAGAAATTATTCTCAAGATTCCACTTTGAGATAAACAATTACATATATCGACACTTAAATAGCACAAAAGGTCTTAATGTTGATAAGAAAATAGGACAAAAGGTCTTGAAATCGACAAACTATTGGGGCGAACGTCTTAGAATCTCCAAACAAATGGGGCTAAACGAGAGAGAAGGGGGCCCGGTAAAAGCAACTACCTCCCCCATAACTGAGTTGCAATTAAGACATATGGAAGAGTGATCCCAAGTTTAACGGTTAAATACAAAAATGGCTATACATTGACAGGAAATATATTTTACCCTGATGGGTAAAGGTGGTGAGGTAGTAATCTTTCAGGCCAGCGTGAGAAACTTATACTATATTGTAACATATGTTTATATGTATAACTTGTAATGCCAATTCAATTTATTTACAATGACTTGCCGTTCTCATCATAGATTAAGAAATACTACAATTGTAGGAGGAAATACATCTTAACGTATAATAACTACAATAACTTACAACAGTGCATATTTTCTTTCCGTACCTTTGAAGTTCTGAACCATATTATATTCGTACTAGGGTAGGTGCAGTGATGTGGCCTTTATATTATATTCGTAATCTTAAAGTCCTGGGCTGAAATCCCGATTTATCAATGAGAAAATATTATTGGGATGGCATTTGTGCTGCACCAAGTTTCACAGACCATCGACATGGGAAAAACAATAACAATAAAATATATATACCTCGCCGTTTTCAGTAAATTAGCATTGTAAGACTATTTCCATATTCAAAATAACTTGTATGTAAAATGACCGAAAACCCTGATATTGGTAATAATCTCAAATAATATACAAGAGGCTGTGGCAGAGGAAAGACCAAGAAAAACAATACTAAATACTAAACCTCATTATCATCACAAGGTACTATAGTATGAGAGAAAAAGTGCCTGAACTAGATAGTTAGAAAGAGAAAGACTAACATAATATACTGTGTATATATATATATATATATATATATATATATATATATATATATATATATATATATATACATAGAGAGAGAGAGAGAGAGAGAGAGAGAGAGAGAGAATGAATGTATGTTGAATATAACAAAGGCGAATGAAAACAATTGGTATATCCATTGTAAGAGCTGAATGCACTGGAATATACCTTAGACGTTCAATAACAGGTATTACACAGCCAATGCAATGTATGATGGAAGAAAATAAACCTCTTACTGTCTCTTATCCCCAGAAATGTAGACTTATCTTGTTTAACCTTTTCAGCACCATGACTCCTTTTAATTACGATTCTGGCTAAAGTTAGATGATTATATGCAGTTTAAGAAGGACCTAGGTTACCAAGAGCATTTATTGAGATCGTACTTACCCATTTGAGTCGTACAGGTTGATTATAAACTATTGAAAATCGTATTATGCTAACCAGAATATGATGAACATTACGTAATGGTAGTGAAGGGGTTTAGTTCTATTTTTGTAGTCTGTACCTTTAGGAACTCATAACTTTGACTACTGATCAATTGAAGGACTTAAACCGGTATCACACGAACGCTTTTTCCCTAAACATTTATCCTCAACACTGGTCTGGGAGATTATAACATTAATATTATATCAGTCACCTTAGTTCATATACCACCAGTCTAGTTTCCGATACCAGTGCAAAATATTCCAGAAAATGTTGCCAGAAAAAAGTTGATCATCGTATGTTGTCTATAAAAGCCCTCGTGTGTTATTGCAATATACTTTATATACAGTTTAACACACATTCTTCCGATTTACAGAGTAAATAGTGTAGTAGGCTATCATGATGTAATGAACAAACGATTGAAGTTC
>CM064485.1:29627093-29810096 GCA_032716605.1 Paralithodes platypus | reverse complement strand
TCTGGCAGGCCAAGCTCACTCCTGAATTGGGCTGGAACGTTTTTTTACTTGATCTGGCAGGAACTTTTCTTGCCACACCCTTTTAACTCTTCATTGTCCCTCCTTTTTACTACTTTTTAATTTTCTTCTGCTCAGAGTTCAACCTCGGTGTTTTTAAATTTCATTTTAATTGTTGTATTTAAAACTTTAACGTAATTATCCTTTTGTTTTCCCATCCCCAGTTTCCTTGTCTTGCATTTGAGCAAGTTTGACTATATTAAACGTAAAATTCCCTTCATTCCCTTATCCTTGCCGTTGAAGGCTTCCTTATTTGTTAAGAAGTTTTTAACTCATGGGCTATTGTGTTTCCCTTTTTAATAACTTATATTCTGTGTTCTTCACCACTATCTGGAGGGTCCTAATTTTACCCTTGCTACCTAGACATACTTGTTCGTCTGTCTCACATGTTAATTATGGGAAATAAACGTAACTCTTATATTTTCCAACTCCGATCTCTATACTTGTCATCCATTATTGGAGTGAAAATCACAAACATGGGTAGAGTGAAAATAAAACATGGCACTCCCTGAGATAAGAAAACGAAGGTGAAACTGCTGGAGATACTCAGCAGTAATGATGTCTATGCCAACAAAATCATTGATACTAACGATGGATATGTTGTTCTCACCACTGCGGATCTCGAGGCTGACAAAATATTTTTACCTGGTTCTTGTCAACAACTTACAGAACATGGATTCACGCCCATCTTACCACCAGAATTGAAATGTAGGCGAAGCATACTGCTGTTCAGGGTTGATGACATTATCTACTGCAATGATGCAGATAATATCAAAGTGGAGATGGAGAAGTCTAATGCCTGGACTGTGAATGAAATTTCAGAGGTTTATAAGTTCCTGCATTCCAACATCATTAAAATTACCTTCCACAATGCCAAGACCGCAACTAAAGCCACTAACTCAGGGTTTGCTTATGTACAACCTAAAGGTCAACCCGGCCCAGATTCAGCAGGAAACTTTCATCCCGATAAAAACGTGTTTGAGATGCTACAAAATTGAACATCATAACACAAACCAATGCCCCCAACCAAAGACATTCAAGATATGCTCCATGTTTCTCTGAAGAAGGACACCACCTGGCGGGACTGTAAAAATAGCAATAAAAAATGCATCAACTGTAAAGAGAACCATGGGACGTATGGAGATGAAATGCAAGATGAGGAAGACAGTTTACAAAGGAGAAACGCAAATCTACTTCTGCAATAACATCGGCAAATATAGTCAGGCCCGTTAGCAATGCGACGGGTATGACATATAGTAGGGCCACCCAAGGGAACTCTAACATCAACCCCCAGATGACTCCCGCAACTGAGTCTCGCTGTGGGAAAAGACACACCCACCTTGATTCTACAGTGCATGATTCATGCCTCACCTTACGAACATTGGAGTTACGAGAAAGAGCTAAACAACATAATAAGTGCTAATAATCTACCAACAATGAAAGCCCCAGCCAATCCACCCTCTGACACAATTTCGAACTGGGAGCCTTCAGATCTATGCCGCCAGTGACGTCCGCATACCTGCAGCCTCAACCCGAACAACAACCAATACAAATTCAGACAGAACAGCAGCAGCCTCAGCAACAACCGCAGCAGCAACCACAGGCCCAATCTGAACAACAACATGCTCAACCACAACGACAACAATCACCTATCTCAACTATCACGTCTCTAGAGGCAGACATAGATGGACTGATGGATGAATATTCACTCACCATTGAGGAGGAAGGAGAGGTTCTGATGGGAGGTGACGCGAGGCGAGAAAAGTACACAGCAGAGAAGCTGGGAATAATTTTCCTCACAAAAGACCTCAAAAGGCTGGCCGCTCGGGAAAATTACCTTGCAAGAGCTATTGGAGGGAGTTAGCAGTGGAGTATATAAGTGGACCTATACTGATCGTACTCTCACACCTGATGACATCTATGCTAAACTCAATGATGGACGTATTACACTAAAGAAATGCTGGAGGAAGGTTAATGATTATGATTTTGGAAAAATAAGAAATGGCCTCATAAATGAGAGACCTCCTCCGCCCAGAGAATTGAGAAGGAGGACAGGACCCATAACACAATGGTCTCTCAAACTTTGAAGATCATACAACATAACGTACTTCACTGGGCCACACGAAACGAAGAATTAACTACTATTTATAAAAATTTAAACCCAGACGTAATTATTTTAAACAGTCACGGAATCAGGGAAGGAAACTCAATCAAGATGCACGGATTCAATACATACAAGATCAATACGTCCGAAGAGGTTAATGATGGCATGTGCGATTCTCGTCAGAAACAATATCCAACACAGACAGATTGATGGATTACTGGACAGATATCATCCACATCAAAATACAAACAACTCCTAGGACCAATCAATATTGCAACTACATACCTACCTCCTAGAAGACCATATTTGCCATTTCCCGACTTTCATAAACTTTTGAATAATTACGAACCTCTATACAAAATGGGCGATTTAAATGCCAAACATAGATTCTTAGGGCATAACACTGATCATCAGGTAGGCAGAGGCCTTCAGAGATTCAACCAATTAAATAATTTAGTTCATTTCGGTCCTAACTTCCCAACATATCTAACTTACAGATCTAGCACAACACCCGACATAATTATTAGCAACAATAAGACCTTTCATAACATTAAAATTGAACCAGGCCCCATCACATCCTCGGACCATCTACCAATAATAATCACTATAACTGCACATGCCATAAGTGAACCTACTCCTTCTAGATTCATTTACAGACAGGCGAACTGGGAGAAATTTACAGAAACCGTCCACAACAACCTATCACAAGATGAAAATTATGATGAATTTGAGGGTGCCGAAATGGTAGATGCAAAGCTTGACAATTGGTATAAAGTAGTAGAGAAAGGACTCAACGATTCAATTCCTAAGTCTAAAAACAGAATAGTTAAGAAAACCCTAATCACAAGAGAGATACATATATTACAAATTAGATTTAAAGCATTGTATAACTACAGCGAAAGACATGGATGGAACCTAGCATCATATAGGATCTACAGAAGAATCCAACAACAGATAATAGAGCAATGTAGAATTAACAACAACACCCTTCTTCGTAAAAGAGCACAATTCTTAATAGATAACCATCACGACCCAAACAAATTCTGGAATAACATCAAACAGATGAAAGGGACAGCTAATGAGCTACCCTCTTACATCGTTGATAACAACAATAATACAAAAATTTATGATAACAAATCCAAGGAAGCAGTGTTCAGGAGAATATGGGAGAGGAACTTTAGGATCAGTGAGGAGGAGAATGAGGAATTCGATGAGGAAAATGAAGAACTAGTCAGACGATTCTTAGAACCAAACATGCACAGGACGCTTCCATTTCTTCACCCCGACATGAGAAGACTCTCGGGAGACAACCCAGTCACAAGAAGAGTCACCTTAAACGAGATAAAAGAATTCATCAAAAACATGAAAGGTACCGCCCCTGGTGAGAGTGGAATTAACAAGGATACCCTCACCAACCTCCCAGAATCAGCATTAATATACCTTATTGACATATTTAACCTCACATTATCCATGGGATATTTCCCAGATAGGTTCAAATCTGGAATACTAACACTTATCCCCAAAGGTAATAAGTCCCCTCTGAATCCTGAAAACTACAGACCTATCACCCTACTCGAAGTTCCCGGAAAGCTGCTAGAGAGAGCCATTAACAAAAGACTGAATCATCACCTAGAAGTCAACAATATCTTACCCAACAATTTTCACGGCTTTAGGGACGGAAGGGGAACTAACACTGCACTGGCCGTAACATGCGAAATAATCAATAATCGCTCAAGCAAAGTCCCACAAAAAACAATGCTGCCTAGTCCTTAGAGATGTATCCAAGGCATTCGATAAGGTTTGGCACAATGGGTTAACATATAAGATTCTACACTTGGGACTTCCCGACGTATTGGAGAGAGTGCTTTGCGATTATCTAACTGATAGAACTGTCAAAATCAGAATCAAGAACTATACAGGACCCATAATTGAAGTTAAAAGCGGTGTACCTCAAGGGGCCATACTATCTCCAAAACTTTATTTGATAAATACTAGTGACATGCCACAGCCAGCCGCCTACTGCCACAATATTAGTTACGCAGATGATATCACTCAAATAATAACTTACGGGGGAAATCAAGGATATTAATGGCCACACTTGTGGGACAAGAAATTGAAAAAAACAAACCATTTCGAAAGAAAATGGAAAATTAAGACAAACCAAACAAAATTCACAATAATCCCACTGGCAACCAAAAAGAATCAAGACATCATTGTAAATGGGGATTTAATGGAATATAAAACAAGAGGAAAAATATTGGGATTAAATATCACCGGTAGCGGCTACTGTCATCATGTGAACTCACTTACTATCAAAGGCAACTTGGGCTCTACAAGAACTAAATGTCTTCAATAACCTACCAATCAATATCAAAAAGTTCACTTAGTTAAAACATTTGTCTTACCAACAATAGAATTCCCCACTATACCCCTTAATATTCTAAGTAGGACACAAATGCAAAAAATACAAAGGATCCAAAATACAGCACTTAGATGGGCAAACAATGATTCCAAATACCCCTTTGCAATGAATACAGAAGAAATACACAGAGAGTCCTCAGTAAAGGCCATAAACATCAAGCTACATGAGAGAGCATCTAAGCTGTGGAATAAGGTCAGAACATTACTTGATGTAAATCTTGAATTCCTTAACGAACCGATAAGGAGACAACACTCCTGGTTTCCCTCAACGAGATCAAATCTAGAAGTGGCCATACCAGAACCCCTTTTTACTTGATTGATAGAGATCCCATCTGGGGCCCACAACATCAGACCCAGCTGAATTTCCGACCATTACTGGATTGGACTATCTCTGGGCTATGCCTGTTGTGTGACTTAGAGGCACTGGGTATAACCAGAGATGGAACCTGCAGTGTGGTCGGGAGGAAAGCACAGATGGCGATGCACCTAACTTACTTACAAGATGGACTGATTGCATAACCCATTGGATATAGCAACACCGACTTATGACTCACCCAGGGGCTCTGCAGGTAAGGAGTATGGTCGAGCACCCAGTATCTCCGCCTGTATTCCCATGACATTACCAACAGAGAGCCAGTATCGAAACCCCCAAGGTAGCACCGACCTTGGGGTGAATCCCTCAGTGCCTCTTTACGACAATCACACAGTACCACAATCCGACAAAGCCTGTGGCGTTGCTCCCCAGCTGGTGCACTGCTAGGGGCCCAGACTTTTGTCAACTATTCTTCCATCAGGTGTGTTGCTGTGATGGCAATAAGCTTGCTGGGAGGAACCACCTTGGGTTGATGAGTGATGGGGGTGACATGATGGGTGGAGTGACAAAACAACCTGCATAACCATTGTTCATATGTGAAATACAGTGCCGCTGATCGGGATTGCTGATACTCTTGCCTGGGGCCCACTACGGTGGACCCCAGACAGGTGAATCAGCATAACCGGAAGGAACCTAGAATAGCAAAGTGAATGTGTAGTCCTTGCCTGAATCATAATTAAAAGGTAATTAAAGCTAGTGGCGTGTTGTTGCTCGAAGGAGGTTGCGAAAACAATTTGAATAAATATAATATACTAAAAAATTAGCAAAGTGGATAGCCCACTATCTGTTACACTCCTACTAGTTTCTTTTTTTCGACCTTATTCTTCACTGTCCACTGACAACTCTAATTTTTCTACACTATTATTCTGATTTTCTGATTTCTTTATCATTCCTTCCTTACTTGATAATGCTGGTTGTCCAGTGAAACGCGTCGTATATCCTGTATCTTCATGTACTTTAATGTAACCCTGTACCACCATGAATTTTGCTCATCTCCTTCATCTACTTCCTGCCACCCAGCGAAAACTCATCAGAGACCTGGAAACTTTGAATAATAAAATTTCCAACGCAGAAATTGCCATTTCTTTCAACCTCGTATGTATTAAAGAAAATGTATTACCTGGCTTTACCAATATATATATATATATATATATATATATATATAGATAGATAGATAGATAGATAGATAGATAGATAGATAGATAGATAGATAGATAGATCGATAGATATAGATAGATAGATAGATATTTTTTTTTTTTTTCTATGTGATTGAGGGAGGCAAAAGGCATTACTGTCTATAGCGAGTGCCTCCCCCATAGTTGAAAGAGTGACAGGGCCAAAATCAAGGGACGTTCGAGCCAAAATGCCTGGACACACAGAGTTTGAAGCAATTTAAGTCATAGGAAGAGGGAAAGACTGATTCTGGGAGAGAGTTCCAGAGCTCAGCTATTGAGTAGAAGAAAGTTTGAGAGTAACGTTTCACTCTTGGGTTGGAGAGTTGCACAGAGTAGGGGTGGGATTGAGTTGCAAGACGGGTACCACGTGCCCTACGTAAAGGAGGTGGTATGCACTGGGATAGCTCTGAGGAACACTGATATTATAGTAGCGATAGAATAGCGAGAGAGATGCAACATTGCGGCGGAGAGAGAGAGATTGCAGAGAGTTGGTGAGTGGACGGGAGTTAATGATACGAAAGGCCTTCCTTTCAACTTTGTCTAGGAGAGCGGTGTGAGAGGAACCTCCCCACACATGTGAACAATACTCAATACAAGGGTGCACTATGCCCCTGTACAGAGCAAGAAGCTGTGCAGGGGAAAAGAACCCCCTAAGGCGGTTGAGCACACCCAGCTTCTGGGACGCTGCCTTAGCAAGACTGGTAATATGGTCCTTCCAAATGAGAACAGAAGAAAAAGAGACACCAATAATATTGAGAGAAGATGAAGGGTTGATTTTTGTATTGTTGAAGAATAAGGGATAGTCCGCTGGGAGATCCTGCCGGGTAGATAGATGGAGAAATTGGGTTTTGGAGGCATTAAAGTTAACAAGGTTTTCTCTGCCCCAATTGGAAATAGTATTTAGATCAGAATTTAAGAGTTCTATGGCTTCATTACGTTTGTCGTTGAGGAATTGCTGGCTGGGGCGTTCTGAAAAACTAATCGAGTAGTGTAAGGTTGAGTCGTCTGCGTATGAATGGATGGGAATTAAGGTACAGTTAAGGAGATAATTTATAAATATTAGAAAGAGAATAGGAGATAGGACAGAGCCCTGAGGAACACCGGAGTTTATAGGGTGAGGAAGTGAACAATGGCCGTCCACAACCGCGGCTATGGAACGGCCGGAAAGGAAATTAGAGACAAAGGCACAGATGGAGGGATAGAAACCGAAGGAGGGTAGTTTAGAAATTAAAGATTTATGCCAGACTCTATCGAAGGCTTTCGATATGTCTAGTGCAATAGAAAAAGTCTCACCGAAGTCCCGAAAGGAGGATGACCAAAAGTTAGTAAGATATGAAAGAAGATCACCAGTAGAGCGACCCTTAAGGAAGCCATACTGGCGATCTGAGAGCAGATTATGAGAAGAGAAATGCTTAAGAAATTTGGAAGCAAGAATAGTTTCAAAAACTTTAGAAAGACAAGAGATGAGAGCAATTGGACGATAGTTGGAGGGTTGAGAGCGGTCACCCTTCTTTGGGACAGGTTGAATGTGAGCAAACTTCCAGCATGAAGGGAAGATGTTAGAGGATAGACAGAGACGAAAGAGTTTGCCTAGGCAGGGAGTCAGCACGGAAGCACAGTTTTTGAGAACAACAGGAGGAACACCGTCCGGACCGTACGCCTTATTAGTGTTAAGCCCAGAGAGGGTAGAAAGTACATCTTTAGAAGAGATTAGGATATTAGGCATAAGTAAGAGAGAGGAGGGCAGAGAGGGAGGAATAGCACCGGAATCATCCAAGGTGGAGTTTTCTAGCAAAAGTTTGAGTGAAGAATTTAGCTTTGTCAGAGGAAGAAGTGATGGTAGTGCCATCAGAGTGGGAAAGGGGAGGGAAAGACGAGGAAGAGAAATTGTTGGAGAGGTTTTTGGCTAGATGCCAGAAAGCTTGGGAAGAGCTAGAGTTGGATAGTTTACAGTGCATTTATTATTGATGAAAGAGTGTTTGGCAAGTCGAAGAACAGATTTGGCTTGATTCCGGGCAGAAACATAAGAAGAATGAGAGTCTTGAGTTTTAAGGCGTCGGTACCGTTTGAATGCTTCCTCCTTATTGCGGACAGCAGTAGAACAGGCGTGAGTAAACCATGATTTTTTAGCATTAGTCTGAGAGAAAGAGAATGCCCGATAGGATTACCTCGGTAATGCGTTCAGCACTCTCCGAGGGTCCTCGGCCACGGAAGCAGAAATAATTCCATGGGAAATCAAAGAAGTACTGCCGGAGAGCCTCCCAGTCGGCAGCGCCAAAGTGCCACAAGCGCCGCCGGCTAGGAGGATCGGGTGGCCGTACTGGAGAGATAGGACAGGTGACAGAGATAAGTTTATGGTCGGAGGAGCCCAGAGGAGAGAAAAGATCGACAGTATAAGAAGAAGGGTTAGAAGTTAGAAACAAGTCAAGAATGTTGGGCCGATCTCCGATGCGATCCGGGATACGGGTGGGTTGCTGAACTAACTGCTCTAGGTCATTTATGATAGAGAAGACGTAGGCTTGTTCACCAGGTGGATCAGTAGTGTGAGAGGAGAGCCATTGGCGGTGGTGAACGTTGAAATCTCCTAAGATGGAGATTTCTGAGAAAGGAGAAATGGATAGAATGTGTTCCACTGTAGAGTTTAGATAGTCAAAGAATTTAGGAAAGTTGGTAGAGTTAGGGGAAAGATAGACAGCACAGAAATATTTAGTAAGAGAATGACAGGAAAGTTTGAGCCATAAAGTTGAGAATTCAGAGGAGTCGAAATCAGGAACACGAGAGCAAGTGAGTTTGTTGTGCACATATGCACAACATCCGCCTTTGGCTTTGAAACTAGGATAGAGAAAGTAGGAGGATACAGAGAAGGGGCTGCTGGATGTTGCTACAGACACCTGAGTTTCGGTGAGGAAGAGAAGATCAGGTTTGTAGGAGGAGAGATGGTGCTCAACAGAGTGAAAGTTAGAGGAAAGTCCACGAATGTTGAAGAAATTAATAGAAAGAGTAACAGGCCGAGGTCCAGGTAATTGTGTGGGGTCGTCAGGGGATGGTCGGTTGGGTGTGGGGGCATTTATGGCCCCCCCCCCACCCTGGGGACTCCGAGGCTGGGCTGGAATTCATCATTTAGGTTTTTTTTTAAATTTTGGTGTGGAGGAATGAAGTGTGGTGTGCATGTTTAGTGTAGTGAAGTGGATAGGAGGAGGAGGTGTTTGAGAGAGCTAGCTGGATTGCTCTCTGTGTAAATGAGGCACAAAGAAAATCAGTAAGAGAGGCCAAGCAAGTGAAACAGGAGTTCCAGCGACTCTTTATCACATGCCTATAACCTCAACTGGGTCTAGCCCTGATCGATTGGTGCCTATATATATATATATTATATATATATATATATATATATATATATATATACCCGGTATATATATATATATGTACGACCTGGCACCCGGGTACACAAGGGCTCTCAATCAGGACTCTAATACGGCTCGCTGCCACAACGGAAACACACGATCCCAACCCCTGAGTACTGCCAGCCGAACAAAAAACACCAATACCCTCCAGAGTTCAATCTGCTATAACGGGGTATACAAGAACTCGGTACTAGTGTTCAACAACAGACTAATAAAGAGACAGGAATTCTCTAGTCTGGTCAACAATCAAACAAAGAAGTAAGAAACAACAACACCAAAGAATAGTGTTGGCCGAAGCCGAAGTAATCCACCCTTGACTAAGAACTTAAGAAGTCCTCCACCCTCTACTTCGGATCGGCACTATTACGTTACGTTAATTAATAGTCCTTAAGCATCGAGCAAGGAATCTTCTGAAAAAGTTAGATGCTTCTCGGATGCTCGTAAGAAGTACGTATCGGATTTTGAACAGTAATTCAATAAGAAAAACACTGGCAATTAAATACTATTACAGGTTTAAATTGGCATAAGAATAATTAAAAGAATATGCAATAGTAAATGGCAAACATTAAAAAGAAGTACTCCGCAAATGCAACGGCAATAGCCTACTCGGATTGTGCTCGTGGGCCACTAATCACTAAAGTAGCCAAGCTTGCAACACATGAAATCAATAGTGCATAAACAATATCATACATAAGGAAAGCTTCAATACTATTCTGTATCTACTAATCGAGTAAAGTCTAGCTGGGGTACTGTGGGCAAAAGGTAGCAGTGACTGAGCAAAAACGGCTCGTAGCCTAGCGAAGTCCTCACAACTGTTTAAAGTATTACGTTAACACTAACAAGTGCACTTTGAGAAATCCAGATCCCTTGTATCTGGTTTTCTCCCGGCTCCTTGACAAAGTAAAAAACAATCTGTTAATAAAATACAGGGTGGTTAGGCTCTTGCCCTCACGCACTGTAAATTATTAACTCAACACAGTCAGCCGCGAAGACAACCTAGGCTTCACT
This sequence comes from Paralithodes platypus, assembly GCA_032716605.1. Lineage (NCBI taxonomy): Eukaryota > Metazoa > Arthropoda > Malacostraca > Decapoda > Lithodidae > Paralithodes > Paralithodes platypus. Next base: position 29,799,557 of record CM064485.1, on the reverse strand, counting down.
GAACCGAAACGAGTATGCAGGTTTATCGCTTAACCACTGCATCAAACAACAACTCGTAACACAGAAAAGCCTTACCCCAGTCTAGCATTACCTAGACTAGCAGAAACCAGGAATAATAATAATAACACACAGGGAAATGCATAGACAAGTGCAACAAACATAAATCAATCCTATTCTAAGTTAACCCTTCCAAAATAGGCTATCTAATAGGCATGTATCTCATGAGAACTCAAGCGATAATACGTTGGCTGACTAGCTCTGCACCAACGGGACCATGGAAGTTAAAAAGGGTAGGGAAAAGAGGAGATAAGAATGTAAGGTAGTAGAGAAAGTTCACATCAGTCAGAAGAATATATATAGTTAGCAAGGGAAATGAGAAGTCGCTCTGCCTAATGAGTTCTGATCAAAAAATGGCTAGACTTCCCTTTTTTATACTCGGCCCTCTAGTGAGCCCAACGTGAACTACTAAGGACCGCCCACTGACAATCATTACGTAATTTCTCTCTCTCCTCTGGGATAGACAAAGGCTTTCCTAGCACTGAGGGGAGGGGGGAGGGGGGGGGGAGTGCTAGTGAGTTAGGCCCACCTCCCGCATGGCGCACCCACTGACCCCCAACTGTGGCTGCCGCTTCTCCCATCATTACAAATAAGTTTTACACACAATACTTATAACTAATGATATAAAATAGAACTCGTTGACTCAGATGAAAACAAAATACATATTCATATTACTTATAGTACAACGGCTCACATGAACTAAGTTAGGAAACTCTACATAGACTACAGCCAAAGTTCCTGCCCTGACGATCCTAGCGAGAGTGGGGCATGACTAGGCGTTCTGTACAGCATGCTCACACTGGACATGCGTCACAATATATATATATATATACCCGGTATATATATATATCTATCTATCTATCTAATGCGTGTGTGTATGTTTGTGTGTCTGTATATAATCCGTGTACGTCATATTAAACAGACCTCTCAATTAATAGGGTTAAGGGTTGTTATTTATTTACCAGCATGTACTCCTACAATAGTATTTTACACATAAATATTCCCCAAGGCATCATCATCTATAGTATATTACTTTACTATCAAAGTTACAGTTACTTTAAGAACAACTGACCTGTTTTCACTAGAGCATACTCCCACTTCATCCTAATAATTGACTACAAGCTACTGAGTATAATCATGTCTGGCATCGAAACCCATTTATCCGTTTCCCCTTAATCCTATTTGATATATAAAAACACAACTCAAGAACAAAATAAAACCCTAGTGTATACAAACCTCTCCCCAGGCATCGAACCAGGTCCACCCATAAGCCTCCCCCACCTCCCCCACACACACACTACTCCTCTCCCCCCCCCACACACAGACTACCCGTCTCCCCCACACACACACACTAACACCCTCCCCCACACACTACCCCCCCCCCCCCCCCCCTGCTCTACCAATTAATCCGAGTCACGCACCGCCCCCTCTCCATACCCGCCCATTTTTACCCTAGCTTGTAATCACGGGCCAGACCTTTTCACGGGCGGGGGTAAAAATGGTCCATAGTAGAGCTAGCTTGTTTGTTGATGCTATAAGGGGGGATGGGCGTATTTATTTGCTCATTTATATCTCGTTTTACATTATTTTTTGTTTAGTTTCCTCGCTAGACCTCCCTCAAACTTTAAAAAACACCCACCCAAGACCCTCCTTCAAGATAAATGTGTACAGTTTATTATATTTGTGTTACCCCCTTCTCCCTCATATCTAGCCCCATTTGTTTTAGATTATAGGACGCTGACCCCATTAGTTTGGCGATTTTAAGACCTTTCGTCTTCATTTCCTTGTCAATTTTAAGGCCTTTCTTTCCATTTTGGTGTTGATTTTTTTTTCCTGGACAGCGATATCGAGCCTGCAATTTAGGGGAACCCGGTCTTTGGCTTGGACATTTTTTTACCAAATAATGTACGAATTTATCTCGATGAGGGTCTTTTGGTATGTTTATAAATTGCAGGCGAGTGAAATCGCCAGGAAGAAATCGACGCCTAAATGGTACAAAAGGTCTTAAATCTGACAAGAATATGATGCGAAAAGTTGATCAATGGCCAAACTATCGGGGGTGAACATCTTTAAAATCTCAAAAGTAATGGGGATAAACATGAGGGAGAAGGGGGTTCATAAAAAAACACTACCTTAAATAAAAATAATTATACCATAAGGCCTAAATGCAACTTTCGACACTGATATGATAGCTATGGTGATTATAAGGATAAACATGAGAGAGAAGGGGGATCATAAAAAAAAAACTACGTTGTTTAACCTCGCTGGTCGAAATGATTGAATTGAGTATCCTAATCAACTAAAAATACAAATATACCAATTTAATAAAGTTTCCTTATCAACTAAAAATAATAAATACCCCCTTTGAGTTCATTAATAAAGTATCCTAATCAACTAAAGATAATATATAATTTGAATTACTAAACAAAGTATCCGTATAAACTAAAAATAATAAAACTATTTGAATTCTTGAATAAAATGCCTTAATCCAATACAAATAAAAAAGTAAAGTATTTAAATTATTGAATAAAGTATATTAATCAAATACTAATAATTAACAAATACGAAAGATTATGTTTTTTATTTGCCCCTCATTTTTGATAACCAAGATTTAGAATTATCTGTAACGGCATATTTTTCCTGCAGACGAATTCTCAATTGTTCTATGAATTGAGATTTTTCCTCATCATCTTTTCTAATTTTAGCAAGGGAAGATTTCAAGGTATTCATATTTTCATCTTTTTCTTCTATCGACTCCTGCAGTTCAAAAATATATTTAAATTTATCATTCAAAATACTATTTGCCGACTGATAGTCATGTTTAGCGTGACTCAGTTCATTTTGCAAATTTATATTTTCTTTCTTGATGTTCTCCCTTTCAACAACTTTCTCGTTGATAATACCTTCAAGGATAACCATTTTGTCCTCATATTTTTCCATTTTTGCCTTACCCTTTATTACCTGCTGTGTTGATTCCTCCAACAGTCTTGCCTGCGCCTCAGCCTCATGCTTTGTTACGGAAAGGGAATTTTGTAGATGTATTATATTCCGCTCGTGCTTTTCAATCTTCAACTTTTCCTGTTTCAGGATTTGATTGATTTCGGACAGGTTGATTTTCGTGGTGTTCAATTCACCAATCAAAGACTCGGATTTTGATTTTTCGTCGTCATACTTTTGCGTAGTTTCACTTAGCACTTGCCGGCACAAATCCAACTCATTTTCTATCGACTCCTGCAGTTCAAAAATAGATTTAATTTTATCATTCAAAATACTATTTGCCGAGTGATAGTTATGTTTAGCGCGAGTCAGTTCATTTTGCAAATTCATATTTTCTTTCTTGATGTTCTCCCTTTCAACAACTTTCTCGTTGATAATACCCTCAAGGATAACCATTTTGTTCTCATATTTTTCAATTTTCACCTCATTTTCATTTTTAAATGTAGCAAGGGAAGACTCTAGGAAAGAAATCTTGTCATTTTTTCCTTCTATCGCCTCCTTTAGTTCAACAAAGTATTTCATTTTTTCATCCAAAGTACTCATGGTTGCCTGATGGTCATTTTTTTCTTGGTTTAGTTCTTTCTCCAAACTATTATATTCCTTTCTATATTTTTCACTTTCAACATTTTTCTCGTTGATGCTATCTTCCAGTATAACCATGTTTTCCTCATATTTTTCCATTTTTGCCTTACCCTTTATTACCTGCTGTGTTGATTCCTCCAACAGTCTTGCCTGCGCCTCAGCCTCATGCTTTGTTACGGAAAGGGAATTTTGTAGATGTATTATATTCCGCTCGTGCTTTTCAATCTTCAACTTTTCCTGTTTCAGGATTTGATTGATTTCGGACAGGTTGATTTTCGTGGTGTTCAATTCACCAATCAAAGACTCGGATTTTGATTTTTCGTCGTTGTACTTTTGCGTAGTTTCACTTAGCACTTGCCGGCACAAAACCAAATCATTTTCTAGTGTTTCCCTGTTAACACCCCCAGCTTTCACCATACATCGAAGATTCTTGATTTCATCGACGAGGGATTCAACCAATGTTGGGTAGCCTTTTGATTTTTCCTCCCAATCCACACCGATCGATTTTAGCAACCCTGTCACAAATTTCACACCCTGGCTCTTCTTGGTGTTGAACTTGAACAATTTACCGAACCCCATCCTGCTTTGTGTATAATTAAACAATTAACGTTCACTAATTAACAGAAAATCACGTATATATGAAAGACTTTGGGAGAATCTTCTATTACCGTGCGACGCGTGATCAAGTCAAATTAATAATGAACCACTGCCAGCGCTCCAAACCCTTCAAGCTTCAACTAAAATATCTACATAGGCTAGATACTTTGTTACTCTATTTTACATAATCTAAACATATGTTTTATGTATGTATATTTATCGTAATATTATAATATTAGCTAATTATCCTTGCAGTTTACTTTAATAATAAAAAAATAATGTTGTTAAAGAACATTAACCAAATATATAATAGTTTCCCATAATATTAAAGTTTTTTCTAATTAGGCATTTAAGAAAAAGGCAATTTTACGGGTAACTAATTTAGATATTTTATTTCCGAGGATTTTTTTTTGTCTATAAGAAAATCACATAATAATGTTGTGATTCTAAAGGTTTACAGATTGTAAAACTGCCTATGATATAAATTGAACGATGTGATTATATTTGGCGAATTATCTCATTGAGCCTCAGAAAACCCAGATTGGCTACTATTTGGATGGGATTTATGTATCACATTAAGGGGGGAGGCCCCGGTTTTCTGGACCACTTTCTCCCTCATGTTTAGCCCCATTAGTTTTCAGATGTTAAGATGTTTGCCCCATTAGTTAGTCGATTTTAAGACCTTTCGCCCAATTTCTTCGTCAATATTTAGACCTTTCATGCTGTTTAGGTGTCAATTTTTCCCCTGGCGAACGATAGTGAGCCTGTAATGTTGGAAGAACCGGCCTTAGGCCGGAATATTTTTCTACCGAAAAATGTACAAATTAATCCAGAAAGGGGATCTAATGGATTTTTTGTTTTTTTAATTTGATGGAGGTCTAGGGAGGAAACTAGACAAATATTGAATAAATGTAAAAATCGCCCAAAAGTGAACCATCTCCCCTTAAGGAAATGTTTTTCTCGACTCCCTTCTCTCATGTTTAGCACCATTAGTTTCGAGATTTTAAGATGTTCGCCACATTAGTTTGGCGATTGTAAGACCTTTGACCCCATTTCTTTGTCAATTGATCTCTATCAACTCATCGGCGTATATTTAACCCTTTCAGTACACAGTAGCGTTATTTACCCTCTCAAACATATGGGTATGAAAAGAGTATATAAAGTATCCGTAATAATCTACCCTTTTAACCCCTTCTGTACCGGCGACGTGTATTTAATTTGAGTTCAACTTCATTTCGACGATGTTATGAAGCTCAGGAAGGATACATACTGTAGTAGCTAAAAGGATTAAGTGAGATAGCCTGCAGCCTTTTAATGTGTAAACGTCCTTCCTAAGCTGAATAAAATCGTCTAATAGATGCAAGAATACGATGGAAAAGACATGACCGGTACTGAACGGCTTAATGGTATATGGATGCTAATAAACCCTAATTATACAATGAGCTTAGGGTCTTAATGGTATATGGATACTAATAAACCCTAATTATACAATGAGCTTAGGGTCTTAATGGTATATGGATACTAATAAACCCTAATTATACAATGAGCTTAGGGTCTTAATGGTATATGGATACTAATAAACCCTAATTATACAATGAGCTTAGGGTCTTAATGGTATATGGATACTAATAAACCCTAATTATACAATGAGCTTAGGGTCTTAGAAATCGCCAAACTAGTGAGGCGAACGTCTTAAAATTTCAAAACTAATGGGGCTAAACACGAGGGAGAAGGGGGTCCAAAAAAGAAAAAAACGCCTCCTTCCTGGTAGTTAGCAGAAAATGAAGGAAGGCGTCGTAATACTGAGAGGGTTAACCCCTTCTGTACCGGTGACGTCTTTTGTATTTGATTTCAGCTACATTTAGACGATTTCATGTAGCTTTGGAAGGATATATGGTAGCTAAAAGGATCAATTGAGATAGGCTGTAGATTTTAATTGGTAGACGTCCTTCCCAAGCTGAAACAAATTGTCTAATAGTAGCCAAAATAAAGTGAAAAAGATGTATCCGGTAAAGAAGGGGTTACACTACTATACCCTGTTCCAAATAACTGGGCCAAAACTCTTGACCACTTACCTCTAGAACTCACACACGACTAGAGTAAGGGAGCTAATAATACTACCATTTGGGAAGGGTCACCCAGGGAATAGGTGTGGTCATTTACAGCCCATTTGCTCTGGCCATTTTTAAGTTACGGAGGTTAGGGTTCACGATGTTTGGCCTACCTATTTGGAACAGAGTATAAATGGGTTTAGATATTTAAGGGGAGACTGGCCGTTTGTTTGGTCTATTAATTCATCTATTCATATATTTTTTTTAGTTTCCTCCCTAGACCTTCATCAAGCACACTCTCTCTCTCTCTCTCTCTCTCTCTCTCGCAGGGATCGTAAGATTTGTGTGGCCAGTGTATATATATATATCTATGTAAATGGCTCACTGTCCCTCTCTCTCTTTCACTCACACACTCTTTCTCTCTCTTTCACACACACACACACACACACACACACACACACACACACACACACACACACACACACACACACACACACACACACACACACACACACACACACACACACACACACACACACACACACACACCACACACACACACACACACACACACACACACACACACACACACACACACACACACACACACACACACACACACAAGGCAAGCTACCCGAGGTGTGGAAGGCTGCTGATATTGTACCGATATACAAGAAAGGACCGAAAGAAGATGCAAATAACTACAGACCCGTGTCTTTGACTAGTGTTGTAGTAAAACTGCTTGAGAAATTGATCAGGAAATTTTGGATTTGTCACCTCGAGGAGAACCATTTACTATCGGATTGTCAGTTTGGTTTTAGGTCGAATAGGTCATGTGTGTCAAATTTGCTGAGCTTCTATAGAGTGATTGAAATTATGCAAGAACGAGACGGATGGGCAGATTGTGTATTTTTAGATTTCAAAAAAGCTTTTGATAAAGTACCCCATAAAAGGCTTCTATATAAACTTGAAATGTGTGGAGGAATCACCGGTGGACTCTTAAAATGGATGAAGGATTTCTTAACCAGGAGGAAAATGAGAACCATCATAAGAGGGAAATATTCATCATGGAGTGATGTGATAAGTGGAGTGCCCCAGGGCTCAGTGTTGGCCCCATTGATGTTTTTATTTTTTATAAATGATCTGCCTCTTGGAATTAGCAGCTATATTAACATGTTCGCCGATGAAGCAAAATTAGTGAGGAAAGTGGTTGATAACAATTGCTGTAAAATGCTCCCGGAGGACATCAATAAGCTGTATCAATGGAGCCGAATGTGGAAAATGGAGTTCAACATTGATAAATGACACGTGATGGAGATGGGAGACGGCCAGGGAAGACCCCATGGGGAGTACACGTATGGGCGATGTAAGGTTGGAAAAGTCAGAGAAGGAAAAAGACTTAGGAGTTGTAGTGAACAGGAGGTTAGATCCCGGTGACCACATCAATAACTTGGTAAATAAGGCATATTCGTGGTGGGCTAATATTAGGGTAGCGTTTAAATTCCTAAATGAAGACATGGTGAAGATATTAATAACACAGTTTTTAAGGCCTAGCCTGGACCATGCAGCGGTTGTATGGAATCCACACATGAAAAAGACATAAGTAAGCTCGAGAAAATTCAGCGTGTGATCATAAGATGGGAGCCAGGGTTAAAAAATTTACAATATGAAGACCGGCTGTGTCACCTGGGGATTCCCTCACTTGAACAGAGAAGGGAGAGGGGAGACATGATAGCTTTATTTAGGTGTGTTCACGGAAAGGAATATATTGATCAAACACAGTTTGTTTGGCCAGCGGTGGGGAGGACGAGAGGACATGACTATAAACTGTTGAGGAGGAGAGCTAGGAAGGATGTTAGGAAGTTTGGTTTTCCAGATAGAATGGTTGAGAAGTGGAATAAGTTACCAAACGACCTAGTGTGTGCACAAAGTATTCAAGCTTTTAACGGGACACTACGAGAGTAATCTCAATCCGGAAAATACAATTAGGTAAACACACACACACACACACACACACACACACACACACACACACACACACACACACACACACACACACACACACACCCGTATACACACCCCGTAGCCTAGTAGGTAGAGCTCTCGTCTCACACACGAGGGGTCGGGGGTTCAATCCCCGGCCGGGCGGAGACAAATTGGGCTTGTCTCCTTTCATGTGTTAGCCTCAGTTCACCTAGCTGTAAATAGGTACCTGGAATAAGTGGATGACGTTGTGACGTCCCATCTGGGGTTGGCAAAAATGGTACAAGGCGAGATGGGTATCATATGGTTCACCTAAGCTGATGGCTACCTAAGCCTTCGGGCGAGACGGTACCGTCTATAGTGAGAATGGTACCATACAGATCCACCCTAAGCCTTCGTTTCCGATGTCGCCAATTGGCTAAAATACAGACTACACACACATCCACAGCCATTCCAACAGTACATAAAACACTTAACGTGCATTTCACGCAATACATTCCCAGTTAAGGAGGCGCGATAATAATGAGCTTAGCTCGCATTGCGTGGATTCCCCTTGACGAACAAGTAACTGAGTAACACACACACGCACGCACGCACGCACGCACGCACGCACGCACGCACGCACGCACGCGCACACACACACACACACACACCAAGACTGGAGAATGCGGCAGTGGTGTGGGCACCACATCTAAAAAAACATATAAAGAAGTTGGAGAAGGTTCAGAGAGCTGCAACTAGGATGATACCAGAACTGAGAGAATTACCATATGAGGAGAGATTAAAGAAATTAGATTGACCATCTCTAATGGATAGAAGGGAGAGAGGCGATATGATTATGATGTACAAATATGTGAGAGGACTCGAGAAGGTGGACAAGAAGGGTTATATTGTGAAAGTTAATGGTAGAACTAGGGGGCATAGATATAAGCTAATGAAAGGAAGATGCAAAGGAGATGTGAGAAAGTATAGTTTCCCTTACAGAAGTATAAGTAAATGGAATCAGTTAGAAGAGGAAGTGGTGTGTGCAAAAAACATTCATATTTTTAAGGAAAAGTTAGATAATTGTAACTCAGGAAGCGGGACAATACGAGCCTAAAAAGCTCAACTCCTGTATACTACAAATAGGTAAATACCAATAGGTAAATACACACACACACTCTCTCTCTCTCTCTATCTCTCTTGGACGTCAACGCTGTTAAGATAAAGTAATGGCTTAATTATAACATGTTTGTCTGCACACACATAATTATCTGACTGTCAGGAAAATCAAGTAATATTATTCATGATAATGTAAATGTTTAAACTGCATTACCGGTATACAGTATATCTTATCAGAAATACCTGATCACGTTTTTATTATATACAATTATTGAAAGTACTTGTATGTTTGACTAAATTATTATATATATATTTTAATATTGCACACGCCCTCACTACTGCAATATATCTATGTACCTAATCAATCTATCTATCTATCTATCTATATTTATGAAGAGAGATAGTGAGAGTAATAGTATTAAATATTACACAAAAATATACACTGGGCACCTCACTCATTCACACAATAATGAATAAGAGAGAGAGAGAGAGAGAGAGAGAGAGAGAGAGAGAGAGAGAGAGAGAGAGAGAGAGAGAGAGAGAGAGAGAGAGAGAGAGAGAGAGAGAGAGAGAGAGAGAGAGAGAGAGAGAGAGAGAGAGAGAGAGAGAGGGGAGGGGGGGGGAACATAATGACATAGAGGGGAGGTGAAGGCACACTGATGAGGTGATGGGACACTTTTTTTTTTTTTAGGCTGGTGATGTAGGGCTTGTCATTAGTTTTCCCTCTCGCTTATATATATAATATTATATATATATATATAATATATATATATATATATATATATATATATATATATATATATATATATATATATATTCTTTAATACATACGAGGTTGAAAGAAATGGCAATTTCTGCGTTGGAAATTTTATTATTCAAAGTTTCCAGGTCTCTGATGAGTTTTCGCTGGGTGGCAGGAAGTAGATGAAGGAGATGAGCAAAATTCATGGTGGTACAGGGTTACATTAAAGTACATGAAGATACAGGATATACGACGCGTTTCACTGGACAACCAGCATTATCAAGTAAGGAAGGAATGATAAAAAGGTAAACAGGAAGGGTATATATAGAGGGTGGAGGATCAGAGGAGGCGGAAAACAGGGGGCAAAAGTGAAAAATTTAACAATGGACAACTCCCCTTCCTCGACATCCTCGTAGCTCTGAACGACCATGGGTTCAAAACCACCGTCTACATTAAACCAACTAACACAGGACAATGCCTCAACGGTGATAGTGAATGCCCCCGCCGTTATTTTCTATCCTCCATCTCCGCCTATGTTAGGAGAGCCCTCACGCACTGCTCTACCTGGGCCGACACCTACCAGGAACTAGAAAGACTATCCCAAGTTTTAGTAAATAACGGATACTCCAACTCCGACATCTCCAGCACCATCAACCACCATCTTGAAAAATGGTACACCCAAAGCCCTCCCAACATTGACCCCCCCAATGAAATTAAGATCTTCTACCGCAATTACATGTCCTCTGAACACAAAAATGACGAGGCCGTCTTAAAAGAAATAATCTCCAAGCATGTCCACCCAACCAACCCGGAAAACAAAATCAAATTAATAATTTATTACAAATCCCCCAAGACCTCCAACCTCGTTCTCCGCAACAAACCAGCCTCCACCAAGATAAAGAGCCCGATGACCGACGATCACGTCATTTACCAACATACCTGTAATTATGAGGACTGTGGACCTCATTCCTATATTGGTATGACGCAGACTCGTCTTTCACGTCGGTTAACTCTTCACCTTCAGGCTGGAGCCATCAAAGACCACTATCTCACCCCTAACCACCCTCACCTCACACGCAACGAGTTAGAGAAACACAACACCATACTCGATAAAGAAAGTGACCCTAGGAGATTACCTATACTCGAAGCTTTATATATCCAAGCTTTACATCCCAACATCAACAACCAAACTCTGGACCTTCAGATCCTTCCTTCTGCCAAAAGGCACTACCCTACAGGACCTAACACCCCTCCTCGCCCCCCGGTGCCCTTGACGCAGCCCCCCGCGCTACCTCCTTCAGCTTCGTCTTCTGCAGGCGCCACACAACTTAGGCCACGCCCCTCGACACGCAGCCAATCAGCTTCGACCCCACCTATCGACCACCATCCCGCATCCAGTGCGCATGCGTGAAGCGGTTACCCCCTTTCTCTCTCCTAGTTTACCCTTCCACCAATAGCAGACTTTTGCCCCCTGTTTTCCGCCTCCTCTGATCCTCCACCCTCTATATATACCCTTCCTGTTTACCTTTTTATCATTCCTTTACCACTTCCTTCCACTTGCTTGTCCTGGACAGTCGTTCCCCTAGCCCTCTGGAAACCCATTCGCCAATAAGTGTTTTAACTGACAGAGTTTTGGCCATTTCTGGACTCTGTTTTTTTTACTCTTGAAGATTTTTCTTCATTTTAGTCATTTTTAGCTGGACTCAGGAATTTTACTCTTGAGTCTGCTTTTTGGTCTCTGCCGTTTTTTACCTGGACTGGTTTCAGCACCCTTTCTTTTTTTTTATTACTTGCCCGTCCCACCCAGTAGACGCTGCCTTCTTTAGTACCGAATCGAACCCTGAAGGGCCACCGCAGGGTGGTTCCATGAGGGGGGCTCATTAGGAGCTGAGGGAGGAAAAGTTGGCAGCAGGGTATTGTTAGGGGTTAGACGCTCCAGTGGCACTGGTACCCAAACACCATTCGACAGCCTTTAGAGGCTGGTGGTTAAGGGGTGCTGGCAGCCCAAGGCGCTAGGTAGGTTAGCTAACAGGTGTCATCCGTAGGGTGACACCAAGGGCACTTAGGATTAGGTTTTATCTTAGCTGAAATCAGTCCAGGGATTAGGCGGTGGGTGGCCTGAGAGCTTTTTAACTGCACCTTATTTTATTTTGTTTTTAAACATTTCTTCCTAGTTTGTATTTAAATTTAACGTAACTTTTCTTGCAACTTGACTTCTGCTTGTTTGTTGTCCTGCATTTTGTAGTTTGACCTAATATTAACGTAAATTTCCCTTTATCTCTATCCTTTAACGTAAATTTATTGCTTTCTTAATTTTAGCTTGTTTTTTGCCTACATTTTTGTAGTTTGACTTCATAATAACGTAATTTTTCTTATTCCCTTATCCTTGCCTTAAGGCTTCTTATTTTATTAAGAAGTTTTAACTCCTTGGATATTGTGTTTATTTTCAAATTTTAATTTCATTTTATTAACTACATTCTGTTTGTCACGACAGCGGGGTTTGGAGCTTTTTTTAATTCCATGGTTCTTGCTTGTGTGCTTGCCCGTGTTCCCAGGATCACGAAGAGTCTTCTGGCAGGCCAGCTCACTCCTGATTGGCTGGAACGTTTTTTACTTGATCTGGCAGGAACTTTTCTTGCACTCCTTTTAACTTCATTGTCCCTCTTTTACTAAATTTTTAATTTCTTCTCATAGTTCAACCTCGGTGTTTTTAAATTTCATTTTAATTTTGTATTTAACTTTAACGTAATTATCCTTTGTTTTCCCATCCCCAGTTTCCTTGTCTTGCATTTGGCAATTTGACTATATTAACGTAAAATTCTCATTCCCTTATCCTTGCCTTAAGGCTTCTTATTTGTTAAGAAGTTTTAACTCATGGGATATTGTGTTCCTTTTTAATAACTTATATTCTTGTTCTTCAACACTATCTGGAGGTCCTAATTTTACCCTTGCTACCTAGACATACTTGGTCGTCTGTCTCCCATGTTGATTAAGGGAAATTAACGTAACTCTTAAATTTTCCAACTCCGATCTCTATACTTGTCATCCATTATTGGCATGAAAATCAACAAACATGGGTAGAGTGAAAATAAAACATGGCACTCCCCGAGATAAGAAAACGAAGGTGAAACTGCTGGAGATACTCAGCAGTAATGATGTCTATGCCAACAAAATCATTGATACTAACGATGGATATGTTGTTCTCACCACTGCGGATCTCGAGGCTGACAAAATATTTTTACCTGGTTCTTGTCAACAACTTACAGAACATGGATTCACGCCCATCTTACCACCAGAATTGAAATGTAGGCGAAGCATACTGCTGTTCAGGGTTGATGACATTATCTACTGCAATGATGCAGATAATATCAAAGTGGAGATGGAGAAGTCTAATGCCTGGACTGTGAATGAAATTTCAGAGGTTTATAAGTTCCTGCATTCCAACATCATTAAAATTACCTTCCACAATGCCAAGACCGCAACTAAAGCCACTAACTCAGGGTTGCTTATGTACAACCTAAAGGTCAACCCGGCCCAGATTCAGCAGGAAACTTTCATCCCGATAAAAACGTGTTTGAGATGCTACAAAATTGAACATCATAACACAAACCAATGCCCCCAACCAAAGACATTCAAGATATGCTCCATGTTCTCTGAAGAAGGACACACCTGGCGGGACTGTAAAAATAGCAATAAAAAATGCATCAACTGTAAAGAGAACCATGGGACTATGGAGATGAAATGCAAGATGAGGAAGACAGTTACAAAGGAGAAACGCAAATCTACTTCTGCAATAACATCGGCAAATATAGTCAGGCCCGTTAGCAATGCGACGGGTATGACATATAGTAGGGCCACCCAAGGGAACTCTAACATCAACCCCCAGATGACTCCGCAACTGAGTCTCGCTGTGGGAAAAGACACACCCACCTTGATTCTACAGTGCATGATTCATGCTCACCTTACGAACATTGGAGTTACGAGAAAGAGCTAAACAACATAATAAGTGCTAATAATCTACCAACAATGAAAGCCCCAGCCAATCCACCCTCTGACACAATTTTCGAACTGGGAGCCTTCAGATCTATGCCGCGAGTGACGTCCGCATACCTGCAGCCTCAACCCGAACAACAACCAATACAAATTCAGACAGAACAGCAGCAGCCTCAGCAACAACCGCAGCAGCAACCACAGGCCCAATCTGAACAACAACATGCTCAACCACAACGACAACAATCACCTATCTCAACTATCACGTCTCTAGAGGCAGACATAGATGGACTGATGGATGAATATTCACTCACCATTGAGGAGGAAGGAGAGGTTCTGATGGGAGGTGACGCGAGGCGAGAAAAGTACACAGCAGAGAAGCTGGGAATAATTTTCCTCACAAAGACCTCAAAAGGCTGGCCGCTCGGGAAAATTACCTTGCAAGAGCTATTGGAGGGAGTTAGCAGTGGAGTATATAAGTGGACCTATACTGATCGTACTCTCACACCTGATGACATCTATGCTAAACTCAATGATGGACGTATTACACTAAAGAAATGCTGGAGGAAGGTTAATGATTATGATTTTGGAAAAATAAGAAATGGCCTCATAAATGAGAGAACTCCTCCGCCCAGAGAATTGAGAAGGAGACAGGACCCATAACACAATGGTCTCTCAAACTTTGAAGATCATACAACATAACGTACTTCACTGGGCCACACGAAACGAAGAATTAACTACTATTTATAAAAATTTAAACCCAGACGTAATTATTTTAAACAGTCACGGAATCAGGGAAGGAAACTCAATCAAGATGCACGGATTCAATACATACAAGATCAATACGTCCGAAGAGGTTAATGATGGCAGTGCGATTCTCGTCAGAAACAATATCCAACACAGACAGATTGATGATTACTTGACAGATATCATCCACATCAAAATACAAACAACTCTAGGACCAATCAATATTGCAACTACATACCTACCTCCTAGAAGACCATATTTGCCATTTCCCGACTTTCATAAACTTTTGAATAATTACGAACCTCTATACATAATGGGCGATTTAAATGCCAAACATAGATTCTTAGGGCATAACACTGATAATCAGGTAGGCAGAGGCCTTCAGAGATTCAACCAATTAAATAATTTAGTTCATTTCGGTCCTAACTTCCCAACATATCTAACTTACAGATCTAGCACAACACCCGACATAATTATTAGCAACAATAAGACCTTTCATAACATTAAAATTGAACCAGGCCCCATCACATCCTCGGACCATCTACCAATAATAATCACTATAACTGCACATGCCATAAGTGAACCTACTCCTTCTAGATTCATTTACAGACAGGCGAACTGGGAGAAATTTACAGAAACCGTCCACAACAACCTATCACAAGATGAAAATTATGATGAATTTGAGGGTGCCGAAATGGTAGATGCAAAGCTTGACAATTGGTATAAAGTAGTAGAGAAAGGACTCAACGATTCAATTCCTAAGTCTAAAAACAGAATAGTTAAGAAAACCCTAATCACAAGAGAGATACATATATTACAAATTAGATTTAAAGCATTGTATAACTACAGCGAAAGACATGGATGGAACCTAGCATCATATAGGATCTACAGAAGAATCCAACAACAGATAATAGAGCAATGTAGAATTAACAACAACACCCTTCTTCGTAAAAGAGCACAATTCTTAATAGATAACCATCACGACCCAAACAAATTCTGGAATAACATCAAACAGATGAAAGGGACAGCTAATGAGCTACCCTCTTACATCGTTGATAACAACAATAATACAAAAATTTATGATAACAAATCCAAGGAAGCAGTGTTCAGGAGAATATGGGAGAGGAACTTTAGGATCAGTGAGGAGGAGAATGAGGAATTCGATGAGGAAAATGAAGAACTAGTCAGACGATTCTTAGAACCAAACATGCACAGGACGCTTCCATTTCTTCACCCCGACATGAGAAGACTCTCGGGAGACAACCCAGTCACAAGAAGAGTCACCTTAAACGAGATAAAAGAATTCATCAAAAACATGAAAGGTACCGCCCCTGGTGAGAGTGGAATTAACAAGGATACCCTCACCAACCTCCCAGAATCAGCATTAATATACCTTATTGACATATTTAACCTCACATTATCCATGGGATATTTCCCAGATAGGTTCAAATCTGGAATACTAACACTTATCCCCAAAGGTAATAAGTCCCCTCTGAATCCTGAAAACTACAGACCTATCACCCTACTCGAAGTTCCCGGAAAGCTGCTAGAGAGAGCCATTAACAAAAGACTGAATCATCACCTAGAAGTCAACAATATCTTACCCAACAATTTTCACGGCTTTAGGGACGGAAGGGGAACTAACACTGCACTGGCCGTAACATGCGAAATAATCGCTCAAGCAAAGTCCCACAAAAAACAATGCTGCCTAGTCCTTAGAGATGTATCCAAGGCATTCGATAAGGTTTGGCACAATGGGTTAACATATAAGATTCTACACTTGGGACTTCCCGACGTATTGGAGAGAGTGCTTTGCGATTATCTAACTGATAGAACTGTCAAAATCAGAATCAAGAACTATACAGGACCCATAATTGAAGTTAAAAGCGGTGTACCTCAAGGGGCCATACTATCTCCAAAACTTTATTTGATAAATACTAGTGACATGCCACAGCCAGCCGCCTACTGCCACAATATTAGTTACGCAGATGATATCACTCAAATAATAACTTACGGGGGAAATCAAGGATATTAATGGCCACACTTGTGGGACAAGAAATTGAAAAAAACAACCATTTCGAAAGAAAATGGAAAATTAAGACAAACCAAACAAAATTCACAATAATCCCACTGGCAACCAAAAAGAATCAAGACATCATTGTAAATGGGGATTTAATGGAATATAAAACAAGAGGAAAAATATTGGGATTAAATATCACCGGTAGCGGCTACTGTCATCATGTGAACTCACTTACTATCAAAGGCAACTTGGCTCTACAAGAACTAAATGTCTTCAATAACCTACCAATCAATATCAAAGTTCACTTAGTTAAAACATTTGTCTTACCAACAATAGAATTCCCCACTATACCCCTTAATATTCTAAGTAGGACACAAATGCAAAAAATACAAAGGATCCAAAATAAAGCACTTAGATGGGCAAACAATGATTCCAAATACCCCTTTGCAATGAATACAGAAGAAATACACAGAGAGTCCTCAGTAAAGGCCATAAACATCAAGCTACATGAGAGAGCATCTAAGCTGTGGAATAAGGTCAGAACATTACTTGATGTAAATCTTGAATTCCTTAACGAACCGATAAGGAGACAACACTCCTGGTTTCCCTCAACGAGATCAAATCTAGAAGTGGCCATACCAGAACCCCTTTTTACTTGATTGATAGAGATCCCATCTGGGGCCCACAACATCAGACCCAGCTGAATTTCCGACCATTACTGGATTGGACTATCTCTGGGCTATGCCTGTTGTGTGACTTAGAGGCACTGGGTATAACCAGAGATGGAACCTGCAGTGTGGTCGGGAGGAAGCACAGATGGCGATGCACCTAACTTACTTACAAGATGGACTGATTGCATAACCCATGGATATAGCAACACCGACTTATGACTCACCCAGGGGCTCTGCAGGTAAGGAGTATGGTCGAGCACCCAGTATCTCCGCCTGTATTCCCATGACATTACCAACAGAGAGCCAGTATCGAAACCCCCAAGGTAGCACCGACCTTGGGGTGAATCCCTCAGTGCCTCTTTACGACAATCACACAGTACCACAATCCGACAAAGCCTGTGGCGTTGCTCCCCAGCTGGTGCACTGCTAGGGGCCCAGACTTTTGTCAACTATTCTTCCATCAGGTGTGTTGCTGTGATGGCAATAAGCTTGCTGGGAGGAACCACCTTGGGTTGATGAGTGATGGGGGTGACATGATGGGTGGAGTGACAAAACAACCTGCATAACCATTGTTCATATGTGAAATACAGTGCCGCTGATCGGGATTGCTGATACTCTTGCCTGGGGCCCACTACGGTGGACCCCAGACAGGTGAATCAGCATAACCGGAAGGAACCTAGAATAGCAAAGTGAATGTGTAGTCCTTGCCTGAATCATAATTAAAAGGTAATTAAAGCTAGTGGCGTGTTGTTGCTCGAAGGAGGTTGCGAAACAATTTGAATAAATATAATATACTAAAAAATTAGCAAAGTGGATAGCCCACTATCTGTTACACTCCTACTAGTTTCTTTTTTTCGACCTTATTCTTCACTGTCCACTGACAACTCTAATTTTTCTACACTATTATTCTGATTTTCTGATTTCTTTATCATTCCTTCCTTACTTGATAATGCTGGTTGTCCAGTGAAACGCGTCGTATATCCTGTATCTTCATGTACTTTAATGTAACCCTGTACCACCATGAATTTTGCTCATCTCCTTCATCTACTTCCTGCCACCCAGCGAAAACTCATCAGAGACCTGGAAACTTTGAATAATAAAATTTCCAACGCAGAAATTGCCATTTCTTTCAACCTCGTATGTATTAAAGAAAATGTATTACCTGGCTTTACCAATATATATATATATATATATATATATATATATATAGATAGATAGATAGATAGATAGATAGATAGATAGATAGATAGATAGATAGATAGATAGATAGATAGATAGATAGATAGATAGATAGATAGATAGATAGATAGATAGATAGATAGATATTTTTATTTTTTTTTCTATGTGATTGAGGGAGGCAAAAGGCATTACTGTCTATAGCGAGTGCCTCCCCCATAGTTGAAAGAGTGACAGGGCCAAAATCAAGGGACGTTCGAGCCAAAATGCCTGGACACACAGAGTTTGAAGCAATTTAAGTCATAGGAAGAGGGAAAGACTGATTCTGGGAGAGAGTTCCAGAGCTCAGCTATTGAGTAGAAGAAAGTTTGAGAGTAACGTTTCACTCTTGGGTTGGAGAGTTGCACAGAGTAGGGGTGGGATTGAGTTGCAAGACGGGTACCACGTGCCCTACGTAAAGGAGGTGGTATGCACTGGGATAGCTCTGAGGAACACTGATATTATAGTAGCGATAGAATAGCGAGAGAGATGCAACATTGCGGCGGAGAGAGAGAGATTGCAGAGAGTTGGTGAGTGGACGGGAGTTAATGATACGAAAGGCCTTCCTTTCAACTTTGTCTAGGAGAGCGGTGTGAGAGGAACCTCCCCACACATGTGAACAATACTCAATACAAGGGCGCACTATGCCCCTGTACAGAGCAAGAAGCTGTGCAGGGGAAAAGAACCCCCTAAGGCGGTTGAGCACACCCAGCTTCTGGGACGCTGCCTTAGCAAGACTGGTAATATGGTCCTTCCAAATGAGAACAGAAGAAAAAGAGACACCAATAATATTGAGAGAAGATGAAGGGTTGATTTTTGTATTGTTGAAGAATAAGGGATAGTCCGCTGGGAGATCCTGACGGGTAGATAGATGGAGAAATTGGGTTTTGGAGGCATTAAAGTTAACAAGGTTTTCTCTGCCCCAATTGGAAATAGTATTTAGATCAGAATTTAAGAGTTCTATGGCTTCATTACGTTTGTCGTTGAGGAATTGCTGGCTGGGGCGTTCTGAAAAACTAATGGAGTAGTGTAAGGTTGAGTCGTCTGCGTATGAATGGATGGGAATTAAGGTACAGTTAAGGAGATAATTTATAAATATTAGAAAGAGAATAGGAGATAGGACAGAGCCCTGAGGAACACCGGAGTTTATAGGGTGAGGAAGTGAACAATGGCCGTCCACAACCGCGGCTATGGAACGGCCGGAAAGGAAATTAGAGACAAAGGCACAGATGGAGGGATAGAAACCGAAGGAGGGTAGTTTAGAAATTAAAGATTTATGCCAGACTCTATCGAAGGCTTTCGATATGTCTAGTGCAATAGAAAAAGTCTCACCGAAGTCCCGAAAGGAGGATGACCAAGAGTTAGTAAGATATGAAAGAAGATCACCAGTAGAGCGACCCTTAAGGAAGCCATACTGGCGATCTGAGAGCAGATTATGAGAAGAGAAATGCTTAAGAAATTTGGAAGCAAGAATAGTTTCAAAAACTTTAGAAAGACAAGAGATGAGAGCAATTGGACGATAGTTGGAGGGTTGAGAGCGGTCACCCTTCTTTGGGACAGGTTGAATGTGAGCAAACTTCCAGCATGAAGGGAAGATGTTAGAGGATAGACAGAGACGAAAGAGTTTGCCTAGGCAGGGAGTCAGCACGGAAGCACAGTTTTTGAGAACAACAGGAGGAACACCGTCCGGACCGTACGCCTTATTAGTGTTAAGCCCAGAGAGGGTAGAAAGTACATCTTTAGAAGAGATTAGGATATTAGGCATAAGTAAGAGAGGAGGGCAGAGAGGGAGGAATAGCACCGGAATCATCCAAGGTGGAGTTTCTAGCAAAAGTTTGAGTGAAGAATTTAGCTTTGTCAGAGGAAGAAGTGATGGTAGTGCCATCAGAGTGGGAAAGGGGAGGGAAAGACGAGGAAGAGAAATTGTTGGAGAGGTTTTTGGCTAGATGCCAGAAAGCTTGGGAAGAGCTAGAGTTGGATAGTTCAGTGCATTTATTATTGATGAAAGAGTGTTTGGCAAGTCGAAGAACAGATTTGGCTTGATTCCGGGCAGAAACATAAGAAGAATGAGAGTCTTGAGTTTTAAGGCGTCGGTACCGTTTGAATGCTTCCTCCTTATTGCGGACAGCAGTAGAACAGGCGTGAGTAAACCAAGATTTTTTAGCATTAGTCTGAGAGAAAGAGAATGCCCGATAGGATTACCTCGGTAATGCGTTCAGCACTCTCCGAGGGTCCTCGGCCACGGAAGCAGAAATCATTCCATGGGAAATCAAAGAAGTACTGCCGGAGAGCCTCCCAGTCGGCAGCGCCAAAGTGCCACAAGCGCCGCCGGCTAGGAGGATCGGGTGGCCGTACTGGAGAGATAGGACAGGTGACAGAGATAAGTTTATGGTCGGAGGAGCCCAGAGGAGAGAAAAGATCGACAGTATAAGAAGAAGGGTTAGAAGTTAGAAACAAGTCAAGAATGTTGGGCCGATCTCCGATGCGATCCGGGATACGGGTGGGTTGCTGAACTAACTGCTCTAGGTCATTTATGATAGAGAAGACGTAGGCTTGTTCACCAGGTGGATCAGTAGTGTGAGAGGAGAGCCATTGGCGGTGGTGAACGTTGAAATCTCCTAAGATGGAGATTTCTGAGAAAGGAGAAATGGATAGAATGTGTTCCACTGTAGAGTTTAGATAGTCAAAGAATTTAGGAAAGTTGGTAGAGTTAGGGGAAAGATAGACAGCACAGAAATATTTAGTAAGAGAATGACAGGAAAGTTTGAGCCATAAAGTTGAGAATTCAGAGGAGTCGAAATCAGGAACACGAGAGCAAGTGAGTTTGTTGTGCACATATGCACAACATCCGCCTTTGGCTTTGAAACTAGGATAGAGAAAGTAGGAGGATACAGAGAAGGGGCTGCTGGATGTTGCTACAGACACCTGAGTTTCGGTGAGGAAGAGAAGATCAGGTTTGTAGGAGGAGAGATGGTGCTCAACAGAGTGAAAGTTAGAGGAAAGTCCACGAATGTTGAAGAAATTAATAGAAAGAGTAACAGGCCGAGGTCCAGGTAATTGTGTGGGGTCGTCAGGGGATGGTCGGTTGGGTGTGGGGGCATTTATGGCCCCCCCCCCCCCCCCCTGGGGACTCCGAGGCTGGGCTGGAATTCATCATTTAGGTTTTTTTTTAAATTTTGGTGTGGAGGAATGAAGTGTGGTGTGCATGTTTAGTGTAGTGAAGTGGATAGGAGGAGGAGGTGTTTGAGAGAGCTAGCTGGATTGCTCTCTGTGTAAATGAGGCACAAAGAAAATCAGTAAGAGAGGCCAAGCAAGTGAAACAGGAGTTCCAGCGACTCTTTATCACATGCCTATAACCTCAACTGGGTCTAGCCCTGATCGATTGGTGCCTATATATATATATACCCGGTATATATATATATATATATATATATATATATATATATATATATATATATATATATATATATATATATATATATATATATATACCCGGTATATATATATATCTATCTATCTATCTAATGCGTGTGTGTATGTTTGTGTGTCTGTATATAATCCGTGTACGTCATATTAAACAGACCTCTCAATTAATAGGGTTAAGGGTTGTTATTTATTTACCAGCATGTACTCCTACAATAGTATTTTACACATAAATATTCCCCAAGGCATCATCATCCATAGTATATTACTTTACTATCAAAGTTACAGTTACTTTAAGAACAACTGACCTGTTTTCACTAGAGCATACTCCCACTTCATCCTAATAATTGACTACAAGCTACTGAGTATAATCATGTCTGGCATCGAAACCCATTTATCCGTTTCCCCTTAATCCTATTTGATATATAAAAACACAACTCAAGAACAAAATAAAACCCTAGTGTATACAAACCTCTCCCCAGGCATCGAACCAGGTCCACCCATAAGCCTCCCCCACCTCCCCCACACACACACTACTCCTCTCCCCCCCCACACACACACTACCCGTCTCCCCCCCACACACACACTACTCCTCTCCCCCCACACACACACACTACCCGTCTCCCCCCACACACCTCCCCCCCCCCACACACTACCCGTCTCCCCCACACACACACTAACACCCCCCCCCCCACACCAAAAACCCCCCCCCCCCCACACACACACACTACCCCCCCCCCCCCCCTGCTCTACCAATTAATCCGAGTCACGCACCGCCCCCTCTCCATACCCGCCCATTTTTACCCTAGCTTGTAATCACGGGCCAGACCTTTTCACGGGCGGGGGTAAAAATGGTCCATAGTAGAGCTAGCTTGTTTGTTGATGCTATAAGGGGGGATGGGCGTATTTATTTGCTCATTTATATCTCGTTTTACATTATTTTTTGTTTAGTTTCCTCGCTAGACCTCCCTCAAACTTTAAAAAACACCCACCCAAGACCCTCCTTCAAGATAAATGTGTACAGTTTATTATATTTTGTGTTACCCCCTTCTCCCTCATATCTAGCCCCATTTGTTTTAGATTATAGGACGCTGACCCCATTAGTTTGGCGATTTTAAGACCTTTCGTCTTCATTTCCTTGTCAATTTTAAGGCCTTTCTTTCCATTTTGGTGTTGATTTTTTTTTCCTGGACAGCGATATCGAGCCTGCAATTTAGGGGGACCCGGTCTTTGGCTTGGACATTTTTTTACCAAATAATGTACGAATTTATCTCGATGAGGGTCTTTTGGTATGTTTATAAATTGCAGGCGAGTGAAATCGCCAGGAAGAAATCGACGCCTAAATGGTACAAAAGGTCTTAAATCTGACAAGAATATGATGCGAAAAGTTGATCAATGGCCAAACTATCGGGGGTGAACATCTTTAAAATCTCAAAAGTAATGGGGATAAACATGAGGGAGAAGGGGGTTCATAAAAAAAACACTACCTTAAATAAAAATAATTATACCCTAAGGCCTAAATGCAACTTTCGACACTGATATGATAGCTATGGTGATTATAAGGATAAACATGAGAGAGAAGGGGGATCATAAAAAAAAAAACTACGTTGTTTAACCTCGCTGGTCGAAATGATTGAATTGAGTATCCTAATCAACTAGAAATACAAATATACCAATTTAATAAAGTTTCCTTATCAACTAAAAATAATAAATACCCCCTTTGAGTTCATTAATAAAGTATCCTAATCAACTAAAGATAATATATAATTTGAATTACTAAACAAAGTATCCGTATAAACTAAAAATAATAAAACTATTTGAATTCTTGAATAAAATGCCTTAATCCAATACAAATAAAAAAGTAAAGTATTTAAATTATTGAATAAAGTATATTAATCAAATACTAATAATTAACAAATACGAAAGATTATGTTTTTTATTTGCCCCTCATTTTTGATAACCAAGATTTAGAATTATCTGTAACGGCATATTTTTCCTGCAGACGAATTCTCAATTGTTCTATGAATTGAGATTTTTCCTCATCATCTTTTCTAATTTTAGCAAGGGAAGATTTCAAGGTATTCATATTTTCATCTTTTTCTTCTATCGACTCCTGCAGTTCAAAAATATATTTAAATTTATCATTCAAAATACTATTTGCCGACTGATAGTCATGTTTAGCGTGACTCAGTTCATTTTGCAAATTTATATTTTCTTTCTTGATGTTCTCCCTTTCAACAACTTTCTCGTTGATAATACCTTCAAGGATAACCATTTTGTCCTCATATTTTTCCATTTTTGCCTTACCCTTTATTACCTGCTGTGTTGATTCCTCCAACAGTCTTGCCTGCGCCTCAGCCTCATGCTTTGTTACGGAAAGGGAATTTTGTAGATGTATTATATTCCGCTCGTGCTTTTCAATCTTCAACTTTTCCTGTTTCAGGATTTGATTGATTTCGGACAGGTTGATTTTCGTGGTGTTCAATTCACCAATCAAAGACTCGGATTTTGATTTTTCGTCGTCATACTTTTGCGTAGTTTCACTTAGCACTTGCCGGCACAAATCCAACTCATTTTCTATCGACTCCTGCAGTTCAAAAATAGATTTAATTTTATCATTCAAAATACTATTTGCCGAGTGATAGTTATGTTTAGCGCGAGTCAGTTCATTTTGCAAATTCATATTTTCTTTCTTGATGTTCTCCCTTTCAACAACTTTCTCGTTGATAATACCCTCAAGGATAACCATTTTGTTCTCATATTTTTCAATTTTCACCTCATTTTCATTTTTAAATGTAGCAAGGGAAGACTCTAGGAAAGAAATCTTGTCATTTTTTCCTTCTATCGCCTCCTTTAGTTCAACAAAGTATTTCATTTTTTCATCCAAAGTACTCATGGTTGCCTGATGGTCATTTTTTTCTTGGTTTAGTTCTTTCTCCAAACTATTATATTCCTTTCTATATTTTTCACTTTCAACATTTTTCTCGTTGATGCTATCTTCCAGTATAACCATGTTTTCCTCATATTTTTCCATTTTTGCCTTACCCTTTATTACCTGTTGTGTTGATTCCTCCAACAGTCTTGCCTGCGCCTCAGCCTCATGCTTTGTTACGGAAAGGGAATTTTGTAGATGTATTATATTCCGCTCGTGCTTTTCAATCTTCAACTTTTCCTGTTTCAGGATTTGATTGATTTCGGACAGGATGATTTTCGTGGTGTTCAATTCACCAATCAAAGACTCGGATTTTGATTCTTCGTCGTTGTACTTTTGCGTAGTTTCACTTAGCACTTGCCGGCACAAAACCAAATCATTTTCTAGTGTTTCCCTGTTAACACCCCCAGCTTTCACCATACATCGAAGATTCTTGATTTCATCGACGAGGGATTCAACCAATGTTGGGTAGCCTTTTGATTTTTCCTCCCAATCCACACCGATCGATTTTAGCAACCCTGTCACAAATTTCACACCCTGGCTCTTCTTGGTGTTGAACTTGAACAATTTACCGAACCCCATCCTGCTTTGTGTATAATTAAACAATTAACGTTCACTAATTAACAGAAAATCACGTATATATGAAAGACTTTGGGAGAATCTTCTATTACCGTGCGACGCGTGATCAAGTCAAATTAATAATGAACCACTGCCAGCGCTCCAAACCCTTCAAGCTTCAACTAAAATATCTACATAGGCTAGATACTTTGTTACTCTATTTTACATAATCTAAACATATGTTTTATGTATGTATATTTATCGTAATATTATAATATTAGCTAATTATCCTTGCAGTTTACTTTAATAATAAAAAAATAATGTTGTTAAAGAACATTAACCAAATATATAATAGTTTCCCATATTAAAGTTTTTTCTAATTAGGCATTTAAGAAAAAGGCAATTTTACGGGTAACTAATTTAGATATTTTATTTCCGAGGATTTTTTTTTTTTGTCTATAAGAAAATCACATAATAATGTTGTGATTCTAAAGGTTTACAGATTGTAAAACTGCCTATGATATAAATTGAACGATGTGATTATATTTGGCGAATTATCTCATTGAGCCTCAGAAAACCCAGATTGGCTACTATTTGGATGGGATATATGTATCACATTAAGGGGGGAGGGCCCGGTTTTCTGGACCACTTTCTCCCTCATGTTTAGCCCCATTAGTTTTCAGATGTTAAGATGTTTGCCCCATTAGTTAGTCGATTTTAAGACCTTTCGCCCAATTTCTTCGTCAATATTTAGACCTTTCATGCTGTTTAGGTGTCAATTTTTCCCCTGGCGAACGATAGTGAGCCTGTAATGTTGGAAGAACCGGCCTTAGGCCGGAATATTTTTCTACCGAAAAATGTACAAATTAATCCAGAAAGGGGATCTAATGGATTTTTTGTTTTTTTAATTTGATGGAGGTCTAGGGAGGAAACTAGACAAATATTGAATAAATGTAAAAATCGCCCAAAAAGTGAACCATCTCCCCTTAAGGAAATGTTTTTTCTCGACTCCCTTCTCTCATGTTTAGCACCATTAGTTTCGAGATTTTAAGATGTTCGCCACATTAGTTTGGCGATTGTAAGACCTTTGACCCCATTTCTTTGTCAATTGATCTCTATCAACTCATCGGCGTATATTTAACCCTTTCAGTACACAGTAGCGTTATTTACCCTCTCAAACATATGGGTATGAAAAGAGTATATAAAGTATCCGTAATAATCTACCCTTTTAACCCCTTCTGTACCGGCGACGTGTATTTAATTTGAGTTCAACTTCATTTCGACGATGTTATGAAGCTCAGGAAGGATACATACTGTAGTAGCTAAAAGGATTAAGTGAGATAGCCTGCAGCCTTTTAATGTGTAAACGTCCTTCCTAAGCTGAATAAAATCGTCTAATAGATGCAAGAATACGATGGAAAAGACATGACCGGTACTGAACGGCTTAATGGTATATGGATGCTAATAAACCCTAATTATACAATGAGCTTAGGGTCTTAATGGTATATGGATACTAATAAACCCTAATTATACAATGAGCTTAGGGTCTTAATGGTATATGGATACTAATAAACCCTAATTATACAATGAGCTTAGGGTCTTAATGGTATATGGATACTAATAAACCCTAATTATACAATGAGCTTAGGGTCTTAGAAATCGCCAAACTAGTGAGGCGAACGTCTTAAAATTTCAAAACTAATGGGGCTAAACACGAGGGAGAAGGGGGTCCAAAAAAGAAAAAAAAACGCCTCCTTCCTGGTAGTTAGCAGAAAATGAAGGAAGGCGTCGTAATACTGAGAGGGTTAACCCCTTCTGTACCGGTGACGTCTTTTGTATTTGATTTCAGCTACATTTAGACGATTTCATGTAGCTTTGGAAGGATATATGGTAGCTAAAAGGATCAATTGAGATAGGCTGTAGATTTTAATTGGTAGACGTCCTTCCCAAGCTGAAACAAATTGTCTAATAGTAGCCAAAATAAAGTGAAAAAGATGTATCCGGTAAAGAAGGGGTTACACTACTATACCCTGTTCCAAATAACTGGACCAAAACTCTTGACCACTTACCTCTAGAACTCACACACGACTAGAGTAAGGGAGCTAATAATACTACCATTTGGGAAGGGTCAGCCAGGGAATAGGTGTGGTCATTTACAGCCCATTTGCTCTGGCCATTTTTAAGTTACGGAGGTTAGGGTTCACGATGTTTGGCCAACCTATTTGAAACAGAGTATAAATCGGAACCTCTCCGGGTGGTCAGGGGCCGGGGGAGTGCTGGAGCGACCTTGGTAACCCTGGTCTCTGGGTCTTCTCCTGGGTGACCTGGATATGTGAGAGTTTGTGTTTTTTATCTGCGTTTATTTTTTGTTTTATGTTGTTTTTGTGTTTTCCCTGTTCTTGCTCTGTCTTGAGTCGGCTACCCCCAAAATGGGGATTGGGCCTGAGCATATAGATAGATAGATAGATAGATAGATAGGTAGATAGATAGATAGATAAATGGGTTTAGATATTTAGAGGCTATGAATACTACACGCAACCATGGCTAGACGTTAAAGCGGAAGGGGTTTAAGGCGGTTTAAGGGGGAGGGGGGGGGGGGAGGTTGGTGTTTGCTAGACCCCATTCTCCCTCATGTTTAGTCCCATTAGTTTTGAGGTTTTTGACGTTCGCTCTATTAGTTTAGCGATTTGATGACCTTTTCCTCCATGTCTTCGTAATTTTTAAGACCCTTCGTGCCATTTAGGTGCCATTTTTTCTCTGGCGAGCGAAAGCGAGCCTTCAATATAGGAAGAATTTTCCTAGTGAATAACGCACAAAAATTATATGGGGTGTAGTTTGAATTAGAGCAATTTACAAAGAGAGTAGACAACACCTTTCACACCATATATGCAACGAGTGTACTTAACCCCTTCTGTACCGGCGACGTCTGTTTAATTATATTCTAGCTATATTTAGACGATTTATGCAGTTTAAGAAGGATCTGTGGTAGTTAAAAGGGTTAAGTGAGATGGTTCGAAGCCTATTAATTGCTGGAAGCCCTTTGGAAGCAGAGTATAATCGTCTAATAGCAGCCAAAATATAGTTAAAAGGACGACACCGGTACAGAGAGGGTTAATTATGCAGCCAGTCCATATTATCGTGTCGAGAGTCTCCTTGGGATGGACCGCGAGGGGGTTGAGATACTGTATATTCCTTGTAATTTCTTACAGGGGGTGGAGTATATCGATCCTCTGTCTCGCTCCCTGTCTAGTGCTCTCTCTGTCTCCGTCGCTCTCTGTCTCTGTCTCTGTCTCTCTCTTTCAGATTTATTGCGAGAACGAGTAAGTTAGCCAATGTGTACTTTTATGTGAAGTTTAAATCTCTTAGTCTTGCTCTCACTCATTTTTTCTCTCTCTCTCTCTCTGATTTATTGCGTGAACAAGTGAGTTAACCCGTGCGTAGTTTTATGTAATGTTTTAATCTCTTACACGCACACACACTCTCTCTCTCTCTCTTATTGCATAAACAAGTGCGTTAGCTAGTGTGTATTTTTGTGTAATGTCTAAATCTCTCTCTCTCTCTCTTTCTCTCGCAAATTGCCGGAGGGTGGGGAGAGACCCTTCATCTTTGCTATCCTTGCCTTCCACTTTATTCTAGGGTTGCTATCTCTACTAGGATTAAGTCCTGGCCACCTCGCAGGGATCGTAAGATTTGTGTGGCCAGTGCATATACAGTATGTATATCTATGTAAATGGCTCACTGTCCCTCTCTCTCTTTCACTCACACACTCTTTCTCTCTCTTTCACACACACACTCTTTCTCTCTCTTTCACACACACACTCTTTCTCTCTCTTTCACACACACACACACACACCTTAGCATACCTGCACTTTCAACCCACCACTACAACACACTCAAACAGTTTGCATCTAAGCTGCTTGTTCACCCACGACACAGAAACTTACTTCCACCAGACGCCCCTAGACCTACACGTGCAGCTCGTCATTTCAACACACTCCAACCAATAAGAGCAAGAACTGACAGATATAAAAATAGTCCTATCCCAACCATTGTTAATATTATTAATAATGTGTAATAACGGTCTGTCACACCATATATACGCGCCCACCTTTAATAATATATGCATAAGTGTGTGTGCGTGTGTGTATTAGAATATAATTATGTATGTATTTGCTTGAGTTTGTTTATGTATATGTGTATATATGTATCTATGTATGTGCAGTATATGTGTATGTATGTGTGCGTATATGTGCATGTATGTATGCGTTATTTATGTATATATATATATATGTGTATAGTGTATACTGTTTGTGGTTCGAGCCCGGCTGAGAGTATCAGGTAGGATAAGAGAAGAGCATATATGCATGTAATGTGCATATATTTATGTATATGTATGTCTGTGTGTACGTGCTGTCAATGGTTCGAGCCCGGTTGAGAATATAAGGTATATAATATATATATGTACTGTACGTGTATTTATATTTATATGGTCATATGCACATATGTATGTAAATATACGTACATATGAGCGAGAACATATTGCTCACTAGCGCAACTTCTGATTATAAATCTATGCATAAGCATTATCTATTATTAAGTGTTCGCGTATCTTCATCCATGTATTTCCACCCTTAACAATAGAACGCCCAGCTCTTCCATATTTCGCCTTCTGTCTCTCACACACACACACACACACACAATTAGGTGAGTACACACATACACACCTACACTACCGAGGATTAACCTCCCATTGTAGTACCCGCACCCTCTTTACCTGACTTACCAAAACAGTTTCTGTATGTATGTATGTCTGTGTGCATACGTGAGCGTTTGTGTATACGGACATGTGCACACTTACTGCATGTTCTTATGTTCCTATACTGTATATGTATGTATATGTATGTGCGCACGTACGTGTATATACGTATGTTCTGTATATGAGTAAGTTAATAAATGTGTAATGTACTGTATATCACTTACTCTCATGGTTATTTTATGATAATTTGTATTCTGCACATGCATCATTATTGTATTTATTTATTTTGTTTGTAAACTAAGCTTACCATCCTCATATCTGTACATCTCATGTTCATCCACTAAATTGTAAAATGTGTATTTTCAGCTCATGAGGCTGCCATTCTTTAATAAACCGTTTATTATTATTATTATTATTATTATTATTATTACACACACACACACACACACACACACACACACACACACACACACACACACACACACACACAGCCCGTAGCCTAGTAGGTAGAGCTCTCGTCTCACACACGAGGGGTCGGGGGTTCAATCCCCGGCCGGGCGGAGACAAATTGGGCTTGTCTCCTTTCATGTGTTAGCCTCAGTTCACCTAGCTGTAAATAGGTACCTGGAATAAGTGGACGACGTTGTGACATCCCATCTGGGGTTGGCAAAAATGGTGCAAGGCGAGATGGGTATCATATGGTTCACCTAAGCTGATGGCTACCTAAGCCTTCGGGCGAGACGGTACCGTCTATAGTGAGAATGGTACCATACAGATCCACCCTAAGCCTTCGTTTCCGATGTCGCCAATTGGCTAAAATTACAGACTACACACACATCCACAGCCATTCCAACGATACATATAACACCTACACATATAGGAGGCGGGAAATAACGAGCAATGCTCACTCCCGCAATACAACTAGAGTAAGAACTAGAGTAAGTACACACACACACACACACACACACACACACACACACACACACACACACACACACACACACACACACACACACACACACACACACACACACACACTCTCTCTCTCTCTAAGGCGCTCTCGTAGCCGCCCGGGTCGGATTTGTGACCTTTCACATTTCACCTTCACCACAGTTAATCCTCGACTCCATCGCCGTATCTGTACCTCAAGTGAACAATCTATTTATGATAAGTGCAATTGTAATTTACAGTGTCATTGTGTATTACCAAACGAACTATACATGAAACAGAGCATAATCAACCATGTCGCCTTGCTACTCTGCCTCCTCCTTAATTCGTCTTAAAAAGGGGGCTGGATACCCACCTTCAGACACTATAGTGCGTTTAAAAGAATTGAACATTTTTCACAATCGTGGCCGGAGAGGAGGTAGGAATGTCCCCAAGCGAATTCCTATCATAAAAACACACAAAAAAGTACCTAAAAAAGTGACAGTAGAGAAACCATACGCACATTTTGAGGTTCCCCGTATTTGGTATAACCTCCCATCGCTGCTACTGTCCAATGTCACCTCTTTGTGTAATAAACTCGACGAACTTATTGTGACAGTTAAACAAATTAGTGCTGATATTGTAGCAGTTACTGAAGCATGGCAAATCACCCCAGAAATATGCGTGATACAAGACTATGACCTCTTTCACCAACTTCGGACAGAGAGGAGGGGGGGAGGAGTAGCTATTTTCGCCCGGAAACAGCTGTGTGCATCTCGCCTGGATATTCAGGTCCCGGAGGGAATCGAAGCACTCTGGGTGAGAGTTAATCCCCCCTCCCACCCTCGTCACACTGCCTCCATTATCTACTGTGTGATCTACCACCCACCACGCTCACCCACCGGCCCCGCACTAATCAACCACATCATCGATACATGTGATTATCTCAAACTCCAATTTCCATCATCCAAGTTGGTGGCTTGTGGGGATTTCAATGAACTAGACACCTGTGAGATTCAAGAACAGCTGCATCTTTCACAAATTGTTGACTTCCCCACCCACAACCACAACACTCTTGACCTTATATTGACGGACATGGATGAGCAGTACCTCCCACCTGAACCTTTACCTCCTGTGGGACGCAGCACTCATCTCTCTGTGTTCTGGTCACCTGCCCCTACCACCTCCCATCAACAGACCCCCGTCATCCGGACCTACCGACCAACGCCAGACTCTGCAATGCGGGGGTTCGGGCAGTGGTTGGTTCATTACCCGTGGACGGAGGTTCTCACTGAAGAAGATGTTAATGCCAAATGGGACAACTTTGTATCTACCACCACTTCTTCCCCACCAAGAGGACCAAAATGCACCCCTCTGACGTCCCATGGATTACTCCTCGGATCAAGAGACTGATGCAGAATCGGAACAAGGCCTTCTACACGGACAACAATCGCTACAAGGACCTACGCAACATTGTGATAAGGGAAATCCGTTGGGCGAAAAAGTCCTACTACCCTACAAAGATTCATCATTTAAAACAAACCAATATCAGGCAGTGGTACTCTAAAATTAAGAATCTTTGTGGCTTAAGTAGTGGGACTCCTTCGATCCCCTGTGTTTCCCATGTCCCTCGTGTAGATGCACCTGAACTGATAAATAATCACTTCTCTACCATCTGCCAAACCCTCCCCAAACTAGACCGCACCAACCTCCCTGCCTTCCTCCCATCCCCTTCCCCCCCCCCAGTAACTGTTCAAGAATTTGAAGTGGCCAAAAAGCTTTCCAGTTTCAAATAAAAAAGATCAACAACCCCAGTAGACCTACCCATGCAAATATACAAAGAATTTTCGGTGGACTTTGCCACCCCCCTTTGCTCGATAATTAATGCCTCCTTAAGGCAAAGTAAATGCCCTGCAGACTGGAAAACTTCATACGTCACTCCAATCCCCAAAACCCCCTCCCCACATTCTCTTAATGAACTCAGACCAATTGCCATAACGCCCATCCCTAGTCTAATCTGTGAGGACTTTGTATTCACCTGGGCTTACTCACAAATCCGTCACTTGATAGATCCCCAACAGTTTGGCAACGTAAAAACCTCCTCCACCACACACTGTCTTATTAGCTTCCTAGATTATATTTACACAAATCTTGAGAAGAGAAAGACTTCCCTCGCCCTTGCCTTTATTGACTTCAGGAAAGAATTTGACCTTGTTGACCACACCA
Source organism: Paralithodes platypus (assembly GCA_032716605.1). Lineage (NCBI taxonomy): Eukaryota > Metazoa > Arthropoda > Malacostraca > Decapoda > Lithodidae > Paralithodes > Paralithodes platypus. Next base: position 29,765,982 of record CM064485.1, on the reverse strand, counting down.
TCATCATCAACAAGGCCATAAAGTTGGGGCTACATCCTACCCTGGTTGCGTGGTTGACCGACTTCCTTAGTGACAGACGACAAGCAGTGCGATACCAAGGCTTCATCTCCACCTTCCTAGACATCACATGTGGAGTCCCACAGGGCACAAAGATGGGGCCTCTATTGTTCCTCATCTTGATTAATGATGCCCTAAAGGACACCCCATTCCACTGGAAGTACGTGGACGACTCGACAGTCGGCATTACTGTCGATAACACCTCCCCTAACTATGACCCCCTACAAGACACCCTCGACCGTCTTCAAGCCTGGACCACAGACAATCATGTGACTATCAATCATGACAAGACAGTGGTCATGCACATCAACACTTCCGTTACCGACCTTCCTCCACCCACTGTCACAATTGGTCCTCATCCCCTTCAGCTTGTTGAGTCCACCAAACTCCTCGGAATCACTGTGGACAACAAACTGAACTGGAAGAAACATGTAACTACCACAGTCAGGACCGCCACTTACAAGTTGTTTATGCTAAGGCGGTTGAGATCCCTGGGGGCGCCGGAGAATGAGCTGAAGAGTATATATAACACCTTCATACTCCCTAAGCTCACCTACGCCTCTCCCGCCTGGTCCTCCTCTCTAACCCTGACACAACAACGTCAATTGGAGAGAGTTCAGAGGAGGGCATGCAGGATCATCCTGGGAGGCACATATCCAGGGTACGAGGAAGCTCTCACCACCCTTAGCATACCTGCACTTTCAACCCACCACTACAACACACTCAAACAGTTTGCATCTAAGCTGCTTGTTCACCCACGACACAGAAACTTACTTCCACCAGACGCCCCTAGACCAACACGTGCAGCTCGTCATTTCAACACACTCCAACCAATAAGAGCAAGAACTGACAGATATAAAAATAGTCCTATCCCAACCATTGTTAATATTATTAATAATGTGTAATAACGGCCTGTCACACCATATATACGCGCCCACCTTTAATAATATATGCATAAGTGTGTGTGCGTGTGTGTATTAGAATATAATTATGTATGTATTTGCTTGAGTTTGTTTATGTATATGTGTATATATGTATCTATGTATATGCAGTATATGTGTATGTATGTGTGCGTATATGTGTATGTATGTATGCGTTATTTATGTATATATATATATGTGTCTATAGTGTATACTGTTTGTGGTTCGAGCCCGGCTGAGAGTATCAGGTAGGATAAGAGAAGAGCATATATGCATGTAATGTGCATATATTTATGTATATGTATTTCTATGTGCTGTCAATGGTTCGAGCCCGGTTGAGAATATAAGGTATATAATATATATATGTACTGTGCGTGTATTTATATGGTCATATGCACATATGTATGTAAATATACGTACATATGAGCGAGAACATATTGCTCACTAGCGCAACTTCTGATTATAAATCTATGCATAAGCATTATCTATTATTAAGTGTTCGCGTATCTTCATCCATGTATTTCCACCCTTAACAATAGAACGCCCAGCTCTTCCATATTTCGCCTTCTGTCACACACACACACACACACACACACACACACACACACACACACACACACACACACACACACTACCGAGGATTAACCTCCCATTGTAGTACCTGCACCCTCTTTACCCTGACCTTTCCAAAACAGTTTCTGTATGTATGTATGTTTGTGTGCATACGTGAGCGTTTGTGTATACGGACATGTGCACACTTACTGCATGTTCTTATGTTCCTATATATGTATGTATATGTATGTGCGCACGTACGTGTATATACGTATGTACTGTATATGAGTAAGTAAATAGATGTGTATATGTACTGTATATCACTTACTCTCATGGTTATTTTATGATAATTTGTATTCTGCACATGCATCATTATTGTATTTATTTATTTTGTTTGTAAACTAAGCTTACCATCCTCATATCTGTACATCTCATGTTCATCCACTAAATTGTAAAATGTGTATTTTCAGCTCATGAGGCTGCCATTCTTTAATAAACCGTTTATTATTATTATTATTATTACACACACACAAAAGACGATGACGTACGGGCGTAACGCGCCGACTTGGGGCGTTTTTTTCCAGACGTAACCGCAATTTATGACAGCCCCCTGCCCCCCTCTTTCCCTTTACCCCAATACCCACCCCTATGTATATGCCCCCCTTCTCCACCCTAACCCTACGTATAACCCCCCCCCCCTCTCTCTCTCTCTCTCTTACTATCCCTTTAACCCAATACCGACCCTTATATACAGTATATGCCCCCTTCTCCACCCTAACCCTACCCCTACGTATAACCCCGCTCCCCCCCCCCCTCTCTCTCTCTCTTACTATCCCTTTACCCCAATACCGACCCTTATATACAGTATATGCCCCCCTTCTCCACCCTAACCCTACCCCTACGTATAACCCCCCCCCCCCCCCCCCTCCATCCCCCATAGAAGGGTTTTACGTCCAGTTGGAAATGGCTGGCTTTGGTGGTCCTTTCGCCGTCATCATTAGTTCGGCCTTGTTATTTACTACCATCATTAGTCACCTTGTTATTTACTACCATCATTAGTCACCTTGTTATTTACTACTACCATCATTAGTCACCTTGTTATTTACTACCATCATTAGTCACCTTGTTATTTACTACCATCATTAGTCACCTTGTTATTTACTACCATCATTAGTCACCTTGTTATTTACTACCATCATTAGTCACCTTGTTATTTACTACCATCATTAGTCACCTTGTTATTTACTACCATCATTAGTCACCTTGTTATTTACTACCATCATTAGTCACCTTGTTATTTACTACCATCATTAGTCACCTTGTTATTTACTACCATCATTAGTCACCTTGTTATTTACTACCATCATTAGTCACCTTGTTATTTACTACCATCATTAGTCACCTTGTTATTTACTACCATCATTAGTCACCTTGTTATTTACTACCATCATTAGTCACCTTGTTATTTACTACCATCATTAGTCACCTTGTTATTTACTACCATCATTAGTCACCTTGTTATTTACTACCATCATTAGTCACCTTGTTATTTACTACCATCATTAGTCACCTTGTTATTTACTACCATCATTAGTCACCTTGTTATTTACTACCATCATTAGTCACCTTGTTATTTACTACCATCATTAGTCACCTTGTTATTTACTACCATCATTAGTCACCTTGTTATTTACTACCATCATTAGTCACCTTGTTATTTACTACCATCATTAGTCACCTTGTTACTACCATCATTAGTCACCTTGTTATTTACTACCATCATTAGTCACCTTGTTATTTACTACCATCATTAGTCACCTTGTTATTTACTACCATCATTAGTCACCTTGTTATTTACTACCATCATTAGTCACCTTGTTATTTACTACCATCATTAGTCACCTTGTTATTTACTACCATCATTAGTCACCTTGTTATTTACTACCATCATTAGTCACCTTGTTATTTACTACCATCATTAGTCACCTTGTTATTTACTACCATCATTAGTCACCTTGTTATTTACTACCATCATTAGTCACCTTGTTATTTACTACCATCATTAGTCACCTTGTTATTTACTACCATCATTAGTCACCTTGTTATTTACTACCATCATTAGTCACCTTGTTATTTACTACCATCATTAGTCACCTTGTTATTTACTACCATCATTAGTCACCTTGTTATTTACTACCATCATTAGTCACCTTGTTATTTACTACCATCATTAGTCACCTTGTTATTTACTACCATCATTAGTCACCTTGTTATTTACTACCATCATTAGTCACCTTGTTATTTACTACCATCATTAGTCACCTTGTTATTTACTACCATCATTAGTCACCTTGTTATTTACTACCATCATTAGTCACCTTGTTATTTACTACCATCATTAGTCACCTTGTTATTTACTACCATCATTAGTCACCTTGTTATTTACTACCATCATTAGTCACCTTGTTATTTACTACCATCATTAGTCACCTTGTTATTTACTACCATCATTAGTCACCTTGTTATTTACTACCATCATTAGTCACCTTGTTATTTACTACCATCATTAGTCACCTTGTTATTTACTACCATCATTAGTCACCTTGTTATTTACTACCATCATTAGTCACCTTGTTATTTACTACCATCATTAGTCACCTTGTTATTTACTACCATCATTAGTCACCTTGTTATTTACTACCATCATTAGTCACCTTGTTATTTACTACCATCATTAGTCACCTTGTTATTTACTACCATCATTAGTCACCTTGTTATTTACTACCATCATTAGTCACCTTGTTATTTACTACCATCATTAGTCACCTTGTTATTTACTACCATCATTAGTCACCTTGTTATTTACTACCATCATTAGTCACCTTGTTATTTACTACCATCATTAGTCACCTTGTTATTTACTACCATCATTAGTCACCTTGTTATTTACTACCATCATTAGTCACCTTGTTATTTACTACCATCATTAGTCACCTTGTTATTTACTACCATCATTAGTCACCTTGTTATTTACTACCATCATTAGTCACCTTGTTATTTACTACCATCATTAGTCACCTTGTTATTTACTACCATCATTAGTCACCTTGTTATTTACTACCATCATTAGTCACCTTGTTATTTACTACCATCATTAGTCACCTTGTTATTTACTACCATCATTAGTCACCTTGTTATTTACTACCATCATTAGTCACCTTGTTATTTACTACCATCATTAGTCACCTTGTTATTTACTACCATCATTAGTCACCTTGTTATTTACTACCATCATTAGTCACCTTGTTATTTACTACCATCATTAGTCACCTTGTTATTTACTACCATCATTAGTCACCTTGTTATTTACTACCATCATTAGTCACCTTGTTATTTACTACCATCATTAGTCACCTTGTTATTTACTACCATCATTAGTCACCTTGTTATTTACTACCATCATTAGTCACCTTGTTATTTACTACCATCATTAGTCACCTTGTTATTTACTACCATCATTAGTCACCTTGTTATTTACTACCATCATTAGTCACCTTGTTATTTACTACCATCATTAGTCACCTTGTTATTTACTACCATCATTAGTCACCTTGTTATTTACTACCATCATTAGTCACCTTGTTATTTACTACCATCATTAGTCACCTTGTTATTTACTACCATCATTAGTCACCTTGTTATTTACTACCATCATTAGTCACCTTGTTATTTACTACCATCATTAGTCACCTTGTTGTTATTTACTACCATCATTAGTCACCTTGTTATTTACTACCATCATTAGTCACCTTGTTATTTACTACCATCATTAGTCACCTTGTTATTTACTACCATCATTAGTCACCTTGTTATTTACTACCATCATTAGTCACCTTGTTATTTACTACCATCATTAGTCACCTTGTTATTTACTACCATCATTAGTCACCTTGTTATTTACTACCATCATTAGTCACCTTGTTATTTACTACCATCATTAGTCACCTTGTTATTTACTACCATCATTAGTCACCTTGTTATTTACTACCATCATTAGTCACCTTGTTATTTACTACCATCATTAGTCACCTTGTTATTTACTACCATCATTAGTCACCTTGTTATTTACTACCATCATTAGTCACCTTGTTATTTACTACCATCATTAGTCACCTTGTTATTTACTACCATCATTAGTCACCTTGTTATTTACTACCATCATTAGTCACCTTGTTATTTACTACCATCATTAGTCACCTTGTTATTTACTACCATCATTAGTCACCTTGTTATTTACTACCATCATTAGTCACCTTGTTATTTACTACCATCATTAGTCACCTTGTTATTTACTACCATCATTAGTCACCTTGTTATTTACTACCATCATTAGTCACCTTGTTATTTACTACCATCATTAGTCACCTTGTTATTTACTACCATCATTAGTCACCTTGTTATTTACTACCATCATTAGTCACCTTGTTATTTACTACCATCATTAGTCACCTTGTTATTTACTACCATCATTAGTCACCTTGTTATTTACTACCATCATTAGTCACCTTGTTATTTACTACCATCATTAGTCACCTTGTTATTTACTACCGTCATTCATACTATAAATCATGGGGCCTCCAGATTGATGCCGTCCTGCCCATTTTGTTGGTCGTGGCCGGACGGGACGTTAATTCGTGTATGTGTGAACCGAGCTTAAGACAATCATGATATTATAGGGTATAAGTCTTAAGGGGGGGGGGGGGGGGGAGATGGGTCGTTTTTCGGGTCCCCTTTCTTCCTAATGTTTAGCCCCATATGTTGTCAGATGTTATGACGTTCGGCTCATTAGTTTGGCGATTTTAAGATCTTTCACTTCATTTCATTGTCAATATTAAGATTTTTTGTGTCATTTAGGTGTCGATTTTTTACCTGGCGAGCGATAGCAAGCCTGCATTTTAAGAGAATCCGGCCTTCGGCCGGGACATTTTTCTATCGAAAAATGTACACATTTATCTTGAAGGAGGGTGTTGGGGGTCAATTTATAAACGTGATGGATGTCTAAGGAGGAAACTAAAACATATATAATACAAATATATTTATAAACGTGATGGATGTCTAAGGAGGAAACTAAAACATATATAATACAAATATATTTAAATATATCTATCAAAATATATATAATTATTATGTTCCTTCCAACAACCAACCATACTCAATGAGGAAATACACCCTTAAAGTGGCTTGAGCGGCATGATATGGATTAAGTTAGCATAGGCGTTGTTGTGTCACACCTAAGATTATACACCTCTTGACATTCGGAAGTGGCGTCCAAACAGCGTCACGTAACCACCGATTAACCCTTTCACCACCATTACCTAAATTCCTACCGAAAAATGTACCCCCCCCCCCTTACTTTCTACATGTTGCTTGTCTTTGTTGTACTCGTGTTACTTTTCTTACCCCCCCCCCCGCCTCCCCCTCCTTCATTTCTCCTTTTTTCTTTTTTTTCCTGCAAGCACAAGTCCACCCCGACCATTTACGACACACACACACACACACACACACACACACACACACACACACACGAGTTACCCCTTTCAGTAATGCGGTCAAGCCTTTCTTCATCTTATTAGCATTAGACGGTTTTACTCAGCTTAGGGTGTGTTTGAAGGAGTCAGAGTGATATTTGGAAAAGTTGGCTTAGTAGAGGACATTCTTAAGCTAATAATAATCTTCTAGTTATAAAAATGAAATAACTTGAAAAACAAAACAAAAAAACAAGTATATATTTATATTTATATATATATATATATATACTGTACATTTGTTAATGGAGTTTCTTCCTACGCTGAATAAATAGGTCTAGAATTAACCAAAACAAAACAATGTACACACACACACACACACACACAGGCACACTTGCACTCACAAAAGCACAAACGCAAAAGCACATCCATAAACCAATAAAATTGTCTAGTTAGCCATAATAAATTGCAAACACATACAAACACACACACAAATACACACTTGCACTCACAAAAGCACACCCAAAAACCAATAAAAATCGTCTAACGCCACCGTATCGAAAGGACTAAAGGCAAATACCCCCTACGGCTCCGCCCCCCCCCCCCCCCCCACCCCCTCTTATTTTCAAGCAACAAAAAGGTGCCTTCAGCCAGTCACTTGCCTTGGGGGGGGGGGGGGGGGGGTTTGCTTTCGTGTGCGACTATTATTAGATTCGGTTCTGCTTGGGGGAGTTTTATATATATACTATATACTGTATATATATACAGTATATATTATATTATATTTATTTATTTTAATTTTATTTTATTTATTTGTGTTATGCTCCGTAGACCTCCATCCCATCAAACTTAAAACAATACATATATATGTAACAGCGCATTTTGAGCGACTGTACACTCTAGGGTAACTCATATAATCACTTGTATAACTCACACCCTTATAACAATTATTCACTTACTTAAGTATACTACTGTACATTCTAATTGGGCATGATCTCCCCTATAGAAGATCACCCCACCTATAAAGGCCTTGGTACTATTCTTGCAAGCTAAGCAGGGGTTCTCACGCTCCCTTTAGAGAATTGCAGCAACACCAAGATGATTGCTAGCAACTAATATCGTATGACTCCACACTGGTAGGAAGCCGGCACGCTCGAGCCCCCAGTCTTGGACCAGTAGCAGAACAGCCACCCATTAGGAAGGTTACCCCTTCAAGCGGCCGTGGTAATTAATACAGTGACATTACAGTGACAGTGCGATACTGTGCAATTAGTGTGTGTACCGTTTACCTATTTTCGCTATTCTTAATTCATCTATTCTTTACAGGAAGGAATTACAGATTACAGGAATAATAGCTCAATCTAGTTGTTAGCCAGCTTACTGCTTTTAATTAGGTAGATACTTCCCTGCTGGGCAATACAGTATCTACACAGACCTTATAACTATTTACAAACCGCATAGTTCTATAATTATTTTGTGTTAAATAAATATATATAGAAAGCCACCAGTGTCTTTGCTTCAAATCAGTTACCTCTATGATTTACCTTTCAACATGTTTTTACAGTGTTAACCTGGACTACAAGGAAAATCAAGGTAAGAGGCAAAAAGGTATCTAAACAATATAATCCCCGATACATATATACCGGTATATATATATATATATATATATATATATATATATATAAGTAGCAATACACAAATAAAAATAACCGACGCAAGTATAGCCAAAGAACATTAAGGCTTGTAATATAATCCTTCTACAAACACTCTAACTATTTGCTTTATGACCCTAAACTAGCCCCATCCGTGTGTGTGTGTGTGTGTGTGTGTGTGTGTGTTACTCAGTTACTTGTTCGTCAAGGGGAATCTACGCAATGCGAGCTAAGCTCATTATTATCGCGCCTCCTTAACTGGGAATGTATTGCGTGAAATGCATGTTAAGTGTTTTATGTACTGTTGGAATGGCTGTGGATGTGTGTGTAGTCTGTATTTAGCCAATTGGCGACATCAGAAACAAAGGCTTAGGGTGGATCTGTATGGTACCATTCTCACTATAGACGGTACCGTCTCGCCCGAAGGCTTACGTAGCCATCAGCTTAGGTGAACCATATGATACCCATCTCGCCTTGTACCATTTTTGCCAACCCCAGATGGGACGTCACAATGTCGTCCACTTATTCCAGGTACCTATTTACAGCTAGGTGAACTGAGGCTAACACATGAAAGGAGACAAGCCCAATTTGTCTCCGCCCGGCCGGGGATTGAACCCCCGACCCCTCGTGTGTGAGACGAGAGCTCTACCTACTAGGCTACGGGCTGTGTGTGTGTGTGTGTGTGTTACTTGTTCGTCAAGGGGAATCCACGCAATGCGAGCTAAGCTCATTATTATCGCGCCTCCTTAACTGGGAATGTATTGCGTGAAATGCATGTTAAGTGTTTTATGTACTGTTGGAATGGCTGTGGATATGTGTGTAGTCTGTATTTAGCCAATTGGCGACATCGGAAACGAAGGCTTAGGGTGGATCTGTATGGTACCTTTCTCACTATAGACGGTACCGTCTCGCCCGAAGGCTTAGGTAGCCATCAGCTTAGGTGAACCATATGATACCCATCTCGCCTTGTACCATTTTTGCCAACCCCAGATGGGACGTCACAACGTCGTCCACTTATTCCAGGTACCTGTGTGTGTGTGTGTGTGTGTGTGTGTGTGTGTGTGTGTGTGTGTGTGCGCGTGTAATTTGGGTTACATTTGGTTTGAATACAACTGTCACCCTATCAGTTTATATATATATATATATATATATATATATATATATATATATATATATATATATATATATACAGTATATAAGTATTTGTATGCCCGTCATAACAAATCAAAACAAGTTAATTTCAAACTTCTCACTATACCATTCCTTTCTGTTTCCTTGCCTACCACCAATAAAACTAAAAAAAAAAAAACACACACACACACACGTACACATTGACCGCAACCACAGCATTAATCCACCAAATCATTAAACCAGCCCAAACATTATTTCCACCCACTTGATCAACAGAAAAAGTAAAAACAAATGAAGCACAAAAAATCCTCCACTTCTCTCATGCCAGCGTAATTACCTTAAAACTCGGCCGACAGAACGAAGGGAAAATTATGGAAACAAAAAATAAATCCTGAGAACCGCAGATTTTCCCTCTCTGAATTTCCCTGGCGTATTATCGTTAGTTCGCTTTTCCCGATTATTCGCGGGCGTATAACCCAGTGAAGATTATGTTGATAGTTTGTTGTGGCTAGCATTAGACGATTTTATATCACTTAGGAAGGCTCTCTGAGAATCAAAGGGGTAAACAAGTCTCTCAATTAACTCTCTAGCACCCACAAGTTCTTTCTAAACTGAATAAAGTCGTTTTAATAGTAGCCAGAAGAAACTGTCAAAACGCATCACAATCCTCAAGTTGATAATAATAATAATAATAATAATAATAATAATAATCAGGAATTACGCAATCATTACTGTGGCACTAACACTCAGTCTGGGCATCAAGACAAGATAATCATTTAAGTAACATCATATAATAATAATACAAATATTAATTATAATAATAATAATAATAACAATAATAAACAATGATGATAATAATAATAACAATAATAATAACAATAGCACTACTACTAATAATAATAATTTGCTATAAGAAGGAAGATAGGAGAAAGGAAAGGAGGCGGAGAAAGAGAAGAGGAGGAGGGATAATGTAGGTACGAGGGAGAATGGACGTAGAGAAGATGAAATAATTGAGAAAGACGAAGACAATGAGGGTGGAGAGGACGAAAGGCAGAAGATGAAACAATGGAGATAAACAAAAGAATGGAGATAAACAAAAGAATGGAGATAAACGAAAGAATGGAGATAAACAAAAGAATGGAGATAAACAAAAGAATGGAGATAAACAAAAGAATGGAGATAAACAAAAGAATGGAGATAAACAAAAGAATGGAGATAAACAAAAGAATGGAGATAAACGAAAGAATGGAGATAAACAAAAGAATGGAGATAAACAAAAGAAACCGAGGAGAATAGACAAATGGGGAAAACAATAGACAAATGGGGAAAACAATACAGATGGGGAAAACAATAGACAAATGGGGAAAACAATTAAAATATAAAGCAAAAACTTAAAGACAAAACCCAGCGAGCATCATCAAAGACAAAACAGGACCAGCCTAGGTGAGAGTGTCTTTATATACAGGGTAGCGACATACAGGGTAGCCTAGGTGTGAGTGTCTTTATATACAGGGTAGCGACATACAGGGTAGCCTAGGTGTGAGTGTCTTTATATACAGGGTAGCGACATACAGGGTAGCCTAGGTGTGAGTGTCTTTATATACAGAGTAGCGACATACAGGGTAGCCTAGGTGTGAGTGTCTTTATATACAGGGTAGCGACATACAGGGTAGCCTAGGTGTGAGTGTCTTTATATACAGAGTAGCGACATACAGGGTAGCCTAGGTGTGAGTGTCTTTATATACAGGGTAGCGACATACAGGGTAGCGACATACAGGGTAGCCTAGGTGTGAGTGTCTTTATATACAGGGTAGCGACATACAGGGTAGCCTAGGTGTGAGTGTCTTTATATACAGGGTAGCGACATACAAGGGTAGCCTAGGTGTGAGTGTCTTTATATACAGAGTAGCGACATACAGGGTAGCCTAGGTGTGAGTGTCTTTATATACAGGGTAGCGACATACAGGGTAGCCTAGGTGTGAGTGTCTTTATATACAGAGTAGCGACATACAGGGTAGCCTAGGTGTGAGTGTCTTTATATACAGAGTAGCGACATACAGGGTAGCCTAGGTGTGAGTGTCTTTATATACAGGGTAGCGACATACAGGGTAGCCTAGGTGTGAGTGTCTTTATATACAGGGTAGCGACATACAGGGTAGCCTAGGTGTGAGTGTCTTTATATACAGAGTAGCGACATACAGGGTAGCCTAGGTGTGAGTGTCTTTATATACAGGGTAGCGACATACAGGGTAGCGACATACAGGGTAGCCTAGGTGTGAGTGTCTTTATATACAGGGTAGCGACATACAAGGGTAGCCTAGGTGTGAGTGTCTTTATATACAGAGTAGCGACATACAGGGTAGCCTAGGTGTGAGTGTCTTTATATACAGAGTAGCGACATACAGGGTAGCCTAGGTGTGAGTGTCTTTATATACAGAGTAGCGACATACAGGGTAGCCTAGGTGTGAGTGTCTTTATATACAGAGTAGCGACATACAGGGTAGCCTAGGTGTGAGTGTCTTTATATACAGGGTAGCGACATACAGGGTAGCCTAGGTGTGAGTGTCTTTATATACAGAGTAGCGACATACAGGGTAGCCTAGGTGTGAGTGTCTTTATATACAGGGTAGCGACATACAGGGTAGCCTAGGTGTGAGTGTCTTTATATACAGAGTAGCGACATACAGGGTAGCCTAGGTGTGAGTGTCTTTATATACAGGGTAGCGACATACAGGGTAGCCTAGGTGTGAGTGTCTTTATATACAGAGTAGCGACATACAGGGTAGCCTAGGTGTGAGTGTCTTTATATACAGAGTAGCGACATACAGGGTAGCCTAGGTGTGAGTGTCTTTATATACAGGGTAGCGACATACAGGGTAGCCTAGGTGTGAGTGTCTTTATATACAGAGTAGCGACATACAGGGTAGCCTAGGTGTGAGTGTCTTTATATACAGGGTAGCGACATACAGGGTAGCCTAGGTGTGAGTGTCTTTATATACAGAGTAGCGACATACAGGGTAGCCTAGGTGTGAGTGTCTTTATATACAGGGTAGCGACATACAGGGTAGCCTAGGTGTGAGTGTCTTTATATACAGAGTAGCGACATACAGGGTAGCCTAGGTGTGAGTGTCTTTATATACAGAGTAGCGACATACAGGGTAGCCTAGGTGTGAGTGTCTTTATATACAGGGTAGCGACATACAGGGTAGCGACATACAGGGTAGCCTAGGTGTGAGTGTCTTTATATACAGGGTAGCGACATACAGGGTAGCCTAGGTGTGAGTGTCTTTATATACAGAGTAGCGACATACAGGGTAGCCTAGGTGTGAGTGTCTTTATATACAGGGTAGCGACATACAGGGTAGCCTAGGTGTGAGTGTCTTTATATACAGAGTAGCGACATACAGGGTAGCCTAGGTGTGAGTGTCTTTATATACAGGGTAGCGACATACAGGGTAGCCTAGGTGTGAGTGTCTTTATATACAGAGTAGCGACATACAGGGTAGCCTAGGTGTGAGTGTCTTTATATACAGGGTAGCGACATACAGGGTAGCCTAGGTGTGAGTGTCTTTATATACAGAGTAGCGACATACAGGGTAGCCTAGGTGTGAGTGTCTTTATATACAGGGTAGCGACATACAGGGTAGCCTAGGTGTGAGTGTCTTTATATACAGAGTAGCGACATACAGGGTAGCCTAGGTGTGAGTGTCTTTATATACAGGGTAGCGACATACAGGGTAGCCTAGGTGTGAGTGTCTTTATATACAGAGTAGCGACATACAGGGTAGCCTAGGTGTGAGTGTCTTTATATACAGAGTAGCGACATACAGGGTAGCCTAGGTGTGAGTGTCTTTATATACAGGGTAGCGACATACAGGGTAGCCTAGGTGTGAGTGTCTTTATATACAGGGTAGCGACATACAGGGTAGCCTAGGTGTGAGTGTCTTTATATACAGAGTAGCGACATACAGGGTAGCCTAGGTGTGAGTGTCTTTATATACAGGGTAGCGACATACAGGGTAGCCTAGGTGTGAGTGTCTTTATATACAGGGTAGCGACATACAGGGTAGCCTAGGTGTGAGTGTCTTTATATACAGAGTAGCGACATACAGGGTAGCCTAGGTGTGAGTGTCTTTATATACAGGGTAGCGACATACAGGGTAGCCTAGGTGTGAGTGTCTTTATATACAGAGTAGCGACATACAGGGTAGCCTAGGTGTGAGTGTCTTTATATACAGGGTAGCGACATACAGGGTAGCCTAGGTGTGAGTGTCTTTATATACAGAGGTAGCGACATACAGGGTAGCCTAGGTGTGAGTGTCTTTATATACAGAGTAGCGACATACAGGGTAGCCTAGGTGTGAGTGTCTTTATATACAGGGTAGCGACATACAGGGTAGCCTAGGTGTGAGTGTCTTTATATACAGAGTAGCGACATACAGGGTAGCCTAGGTGTGAGTGTCTTTATATACAGGGTAGCGACATACAGGGTAGCCTAGGTGTGAGTGTCTTTATATACAGAGTAGCGACATACAGGGTAGCCTAGGTGTGAGTGTCTTTATATACAGAGTAGCGACATACAGGGTAGCCTAGGTGTGAGTGTCTTTATATACAGGGTAGCGACATACAGGGTAGCCTAGGTGTGAGTGTCTTTATATACAGAGTAGCGACATACAGGGTAGCCTAGGTGTGAGTGTCTTTATATACAGGGTAGCGACATACAGGGTAGCCTAGGTGTGAGTGTCTTTATATACAGGGTAGCGACATACAGGGTAGCCTAGGTGTGAGTGTCTTTATATACAGGGTAGCGACATACAGGGTAGCCTAGGTGTGAGTGTCTTTATATACAGGGTAGCGACATACAGGGTAGCCTAGGTGTGAGTGTCTTTATATACAGAGTAGCGACATACAGGGTAGCCTAGGTGTGAGTGTCTTTATATACAGAGTAGCGACATACAGGGTAGCCTAGGTGTGAGTGTCTTTATATACAGAGTAGCGACATACAGGGTAGCCTAGGTGTGAGTGTCTTTATATACAGGGTAGCGACATACAGGGTAGCCTAGGTGTGAGTGTGTCTTTATATACAGAGTAGCGACATACAGGGTAGCCTAGGTGTGAGTGTCTTTATATACAGGGTAGCGACATACAGGGTAGCCTAGGTGTGAGTGTCTTTATATACAGGGTAGCGACATACAGGGTAGCCTAGGTGTGAGTGTCTTTATATACAGAGTAGCGACATACAGGGTAGCCTAGGTGTGAGTGTCTTTATATACAGGGTAGCGACATACAGGGTAGCGACATACAGGGTAGCCTAGGTGTGAGTGTCTTTATATACAGGGTAGCGACATACAGGGTAGCCTAGGTGTGAGTGTCTTTATATACAGGGTAGCGACATACAGGGTAGCGACATACAGGGTAGCCTAGGTGTGAGTGTCTTTATATACAGGGTAGCGACATACAGGGTAGCCTAGGTGTGAGTGTCTTTATATACAGGGTAGCGACATACAGGGTAGCCTAGGTGTGAGTGTCTTTATATACAGAGTAGCGACATACAGGGTAGCCTAGGTGTGAGTGTCTTTATATACAGAGTAGCGACATACAGGGTAGCCTAGGTGTGAGTGTCTTTATATACAGAGTAGCGACATACAGGGTAGCCTAGGTGTGAGTGTCTTTATATACAGAGTAGCGACATACAGGGTAGCCTAGGTGTGAGTGTCTTTATATACAGAGTAGCGACATACAGGGTAGCCTAGGTGTGAGTGTCTTTATATACAGAGTAGCGACATACAGGGTAGCCTAGGTGTGAGTGTCTTTATATACAGAGTAGCGACATACAGGGTAGCCTAGGTGTGAGTGTCTTTATATACAGAGTAGCGACATACAGGGTAGCCTAGGTGTGAGTGTCTTTATATACAGGGTAGCGACATACAGGGTAGCCTAGGTGTGAGTGTCTTTATATACAGAGTAGCGACATACAGGGTAGCCTAGGTGTGAGTGTCTTTATATACAGAGTAGCGACATACAGGGTAGCCTAGGTGTGAGTGTCTTTATATACAGGGTAGCGACATACAGGGTAGCCTAGGTGTGAGTGTCTTTATATACAGAGTAGCGACATACAGGGTAGCCTAGGTGTGAGTGTCTTTATATACAGAGTAGCGACATACAGGGTAGCGACATACAGGGTAGCCTAGGTGTGAGTGTCTTTATATACAGAGTAGCGACATACAGGGTAGCCTAGGTGTGAGTGTCTTTATATACAGAGTAGCGACATACAGGGTAGCCTAGGTGTGAGTGTCTTTATATACAGAGTAGCGACATACAGGGTAGCCTAGGTGTGAGTGTCTTTATATACAGAGTAGCGACATACAGGGTAGCCTAGGTGTGAGTGTCTTTATATACAGAGTAGCCTAGGTGTGAGTGTCTTTATATACAGAGTAGCGACATACAGGGTAGCCTAGGTGTGAGTGTCTTTATATACAGAGTAGCGACATACAGGGTAGCCTAGGTGTGAGTGTCTTTATATACAGGGTAGCGACATACAGGGTAGCCTAGGTGTGAGTGTCTTTATATACAGAGTAGCGACATACAGGGTAGCCTAGGTGTGAGTGTCTTTATATACAGAGTAGCGACATACAGGGTAGCCTAGGTGTGAGTGTCTTTATATACAGGGTAGTGACATACAGGGTAGCCTAGGTGAGAGTGTCTTTATATACAGAGTAGCGACATACAGGGTAGCCTAGGTGTGAGTGTCTTTATATACAGGGTAGCGACATACAGGGTAGCCTAGGTGTGAGTGTCTTTATATACAGGGTAGCGACATACAGGGTAGCCTAGGTGTGAGTGTCTTTATATACAGAGTAGCGACATACAGGGTAGCCTAGGTGTGAGTGTCTTTATATACAGGGTAGCGACATACAGGGTAGCGACATACAGGGTAGCCTAGGTGTGAGTGTCTTTATATACAGGGTAGCGACATACAGGGTAGCCTAGGTGTGAGTGTCTTTATATACAGGGTAGCGACATACAGGGTAGCGACATACAGGGTAGCCTAGGTGTGAGTGTCTTTATATACAGGGTAGCGACATACAGGGTAGCCTAGGTGTGAGTGTCTTTATATACAGGGTAGCGACATACAGGGTAGCCTAGGTGTGAGTGTCTTTATATACAGAGTAGCGACATACAGGGTAGCCTAGGTGTGAGTGTCTTTATATACAGAGTAGCGACATACAGGGTAGCCTAGGTGTGAGTGTCTATATACAGAGTAGCGACATACAGGGTAGCCTAGGTGTGAGTGTCTTTATATACAGAGTAGCGACATACAGGGTAGCCTAGGTGTGAGTGTCTTTATATACAGAGTAGCGACATACAGGGTAGCCTAGGTGTGAGTGTCTTTATATACAGAGTAGCGACATACAGGGTAGCCTAGGTGTGAGTGTCTTTATATACAGAGTAGCGACATACAGGGTAGCCTAGGTGTGAGTGTCTTTATATACAGAGTAGCGACATACAGGGTAGCCTAGGTGTGAGTGTCTTTATATACAGGGTAGCGACATACAGGGTAGCCTAGGTGTGAGTGTCTTTATATACAGAGTAGCGACATACAGGGTAGCCTAGGTGTGAGTGTCTTTATATACAGAGTAGCGACATACAGGGTAGCCTAGGTGTGAGTGTCTTTATATACAGGACATACAGGGTAGCCTAGGTGTGAGTGTCTTTATATACAGAGTAGCGACATACAGGGTAGCCTAGGTGTGAGTGTCTTTATATACAGAGTAGCGACATACAGAGTAGCGACATACAGGGTAGCCTAGGTGTGAGTGTCTTTATATACAGAGTAGCGACATACAGGGTAGCCTAGGTGTGAGTGTCTTTATATACAGAGTAGCGACATACAGGGTAGCCTAGGTGTGAGTGTCTTTATATACAGAGTAGCGACATACAGGGTAGCCTAGGTGTGAGTGTCTTTATATACAGAGTAGCGACATACAGGGTAGCCTAGGTGTGAGTGTCTTTATATACAGGGTAGCGACATACAGGGTAGCCTAGGTGTGAGTGTCTTTATATACAGAGTAGCGACATACAGGGTAGCCTAGGTGTGAGTGTCTTTATATACAGAGTAGCGACATACAGGGTAGCCTAGGTGTGAGTGTCTTTATATACAGGGTAGCGACATACAGGGTAGCCTAGGTGTGAGTGTCTTTATATACAGAGTAGCGACATACAGGGTAGCCTAGGTGTGAGTGTCTTTATATACAGAGTAGCGACATACAGGGTATCCTAGGTGTGAGTGTCTTTATATACAGAGTAGCGACATACAAGGGAAAAACAGACCATCTTGTTTTGGAGGGAGATATACATTAAAAATTAAATTAACCCTATTTGGTTCGGGGGAGCTCTTTTAAGGATATCCCATATTTTAATTCAATAGTTTGGCGATAATGAGACGCTTCACCCCATTCAGGTGGTGATTTATTTTCCTGGACAAGCGATAGTGAGCCTATAAACTGAAATAAATCTGCCTTCGGCCAGGACATGTACAGTATATATACTGTATTTATAATAATGTACATATTATGTTGGAGGTTGGGACTTGGGCATTTTGTTCTAGTTTGAAGTCTGGAAAGGCGTTCTTGTTATCCTAGGGGACAAACTAAAAAATAGATTGCTTGAAAATGGGAAAAGCAAGCAAAATCCCCCATAATTATTCAATACAATATCATTTAAAAAAAAAAAAAAAAAAGAGAGAAACAAATGCTAGATACCCCAACGAAGAACATCAAAGCCAAGACAGGATACACGAGGAAAAAAAACAAAAAACAATCCAAGGGAGGATGGTCGTATTTATTTGCTTATTTATTTATTTAGCTTTTTGTATATATATTTTTTTCTTCCCTAGACCTCCATCAAGCTTAATTAAAAAACACACCAAGTCCCCCTTCAAGATATATTTGTACATTTTTCGATAGAAAAATTTCCCGGTTGCCACTATATTACAGGTTCACTGTCGCTCGAAAGGATACAAAATTACACCCAAATTGAACGAAAGGTCTAAATATTGACAAAGAAATGGGGTGAAAAGTCTTAAAATCGCCAAACTAATGAGCTGAACGTCTTAAAACAAAATAAATAAAACTAATGGGGCTAAACATGAAGGTGAACCAGAACAAACAACAACCAGAGAGCTGTGTTTGTGAAGGTGAACCAGAACAAACAACAACCAGAGAGCTGTGTTTGTGAAGAAGGTGAACCAGAACAAACAACAACCAGAGAGCTGTGTTTGTGAAGAAGAGGAACCAGAACAAACAACAACCAGAGAGCTATGTTTGTGAAGAAGGTGAACCAGAACAAACAACAACCAGAGAGCTGTGTTTGTGAAGGTGAACCAGAACAAACAACAACCAGAGAGCTGTGTTTGTGAAGAAGGTGAACCAGAACAAACAACAACCAGAGAGCTGTGTTTGTGAAGAAGAGGAACCAGAACAAACAACAACCAGAGAGCTATGTTTGTGAAGAAGGTGAACCAGAACAAACAACAACCAGAGAGCTGTGTTTGTGAAGAAGGTGAACCAGAACAAACAACAACCAGAGAGCTGTGTTTGTGAAGAAGGTGAACCAGAACAAACAACAACCAGAGAGCTGTGTTTGTGAAGAAGGTGAACCAGAACAAACAACAACCAGAGAGCTGTGTTTGTGAAGAAGGTGAACCAGAACAAACAACAACCAGAGAGCTGTGTTTGTGAAGAAGGTGAACCAGAACAAACAACAACCAGAGAGCTGTGTTTGTGAAGAAGGTGAACCAGAACAAACAACAACCAGAGAGCTGTGTTTGTGAAGAAGGTGAACCAGAACAAACAACAACCAGAGAGCTGTGTTTGTGAAGAAGGTGAACCAGAACAAACAACAACCAGAGAGCTGTGTTTGTGAAGAAGGTGAACCAGAACAAACAACAACCAGAGAGCTGTGTTTGTGAAGAAGGTGAACCAGAACAAACAACAACCAGAGAGCTATGTTTGTGAAGAAGGTGAACCAGAACAAACAACAACCAGAGAGCTGTGTTTGTGAAGAAGGTGAACCAGAACAAACAACAACCAGAGAGCTGTGTTTGTGAAGAAGGTAGCCGAGGTAGATGACATGTCGGGATAAGGAGAATCAATAATGGGGTGGTGGTTGTTGTTGTTGTTGTTGTTGTTCCTCAGGCTGCCTGGCCGAACAGCCCCAAGGCCCCGAGCAAGGCCAAAGCCATAATCGAGCAACCCCACAGAACCCTCCCTGCCTACCACAATAGAGCCTGGGTGACCGAAGCCACTCCATGGCGGGGAGCTGAGGAAGGTGCGGAAACGCCCGGGAAACCAAAGCCCCACCCAGGACCCTGTGCCCCTCAGCAATTATGAAGAGAAAGTTGAGAGGCCTCTCAATAATGGGGTAGAATATTAAAGCTGAGGACAGTATATAAGGAGGAGTTGTAGTCTATTCTCTGTAAGTAGGCGAAAAAGCATGCCCTTTATTCTCTGTAACTTAAAAAGGACTGGAAAAAATTGGCTGTAAATTCCCACATCTATTCCTCGACTGACTCTTCCCAAATGATAGAAATATTAGCTCGATTACTCTAGTCGTTTTTGAGTTACAGAGGTTAGAGGTCATGATGTATCGCCTACTTACAGTGAATAGACTATAGTACCGAGTCTGATAGGTGACAGGGAACGAATAATAATAATACTAAAACTAATAATAATAATAATAATAATAATAATAGTAATAAATAATAATAATAATAATAATAATAATAATATAAATTAATATTATTATTATTATTATTATTATATATTATTATTGTTTATATCATTATATTACAATTGACTGGAAAGAATTATAATTTCATAGATAATACTTGTTACGGAAGAAATGGTGCAGAAAGTAGGATATATAAAAAAAAAACGAAAACAAGAGGCAAATATAAACACATAAAAACTAACAGGACATAACAACCAATTACATTAAAATCAAACAGATATTGAAGTTTGAAAAATAATGAGAATATGGAATTGCCAACTTAAATAAATATTTTTAAATTAAACATAAATTGGCAAAAGAATGAAAGGGAAGAAAATGTAAACAGAAAAATAATGAAAGAAAATGGAAGCAAAGAAAACGACAAACGAAAGAGAGAAGCCTGAGGTTGTAATGAACAGACGAGAGGAATGAATATGTATATTTGTGGAGAGAGAGAGAGAGAGAGAGAGAGAGAGAGAGAGAGAGAGAGGGAGATGAATGAGTAAGCAGAACCAAATGGAGAGAGAGAGAGAGAGAGAGAGAGAGAGAGAGAGAGAGAGAGAGAGAGAGAGAGAGAGAGAGAAGGGAGTAGAGGGAGATGAATGAGTAAGCAGAACCAAATGGAGAGAGAGAGAGAGAGAGAGAGAGAGAGAGAGAGAGAGAGAGAGAGAGAGAGAGAGAGAGAGAGAGAGAGAGAGAGAGAGAGAGAGAGAGCGAGGAATCAGTGTCACTCTGTCTCATTAGTAGAACCCCACAGACAGAAAGAGGAGGAGGAAGAAGAGGAAGAAAGAAGAGTGAAGGAGTGAGAATTGGAGACAAGGAGGAGAGGAGGAAGGAAGGAGAAGAGGAGGAAGAAGGAGGAGAGGAGGAGGAAGAGAAGAAGGGGGGGGGAAGGAGGAGTAAGACGAGATGGTGAAGGAAAGAAGATCAAGATAGAAAAAAGGAAGGAAGGAGGAGGATGAAGGAAAGGAAGATAGGAGGAAGGAAAGGAGGAGGAGAAGGAGAAGAAAAGGAGGAGGAGAAGGAGAAGAGAAGGAGGAGGGATAATGTAGGTAGGAGGGAGAAAGGATGTAGAGAAGATGAAATTACTGAGAAAGACGAAGAAAATGAGGGTGGAGACGACGAAAGGGAGAAGATGAAA
Source organism: Paralithodes platypus (assembly GCA_032716605.1). Taxonomy (NCBI): domain Eukaryota; kingdom Metazoa; phylum Arthropoda; class Malacostraca; order Decapoda; family Lithodidae; genus Paralithodes; species Paralithodes platypus. Next base: position 29,744,234 of record CM064485.1, on the reverse strand, counting down.
GAATGGAGATAAACGAAAAAACGGAGGAAGGCAGAATACACAAAAAAGGAAGACCAAGGAAGTAAATAAAGGAAGGAGTTGGAAGGAGTAAGAGATGTAGAAGGATGGCAGTAGATGTATGGAGGGGAAATTATTGACCCGTTTCGATAAGATAATAAGAGTACCGTATGTAAGCTAGCACATTCAGGAAGTTAAAGGGGGATGAGCGTATATATTGGCTCATATATTTTTTTTTCTAGTTTCCTCCCTAGACCTCCATCAAGCTTTAAAAAAAAAAAAAAATCAAGATACATTTGTAAATTTTTCGATAGAAAAAATGTTCCGGCCCAAGACCGGTTCCTCTTAAATTAGAGGCTCGCTAACGCTCGCCAGGAAAATAATCGACATCTAAAGGACACGAAAAGTCTAAATATTGACAAAGAAATGGGGCAAAAGGTCTAATAATCGCCAAACTAATGAGCCGAACGTCATAAACTCTGAAAACTAATGGGGCTAACCATGAGAAAGAAAAAGGGGCAGAAAAACAACCGACCCTTCTACCCTTATGAAGCAAGGAGGGAGATGTAAACAATAGATAAATAAAGTACAGGACGAAGAGGTGGATAACTAGAGAAATAAAGAGAGTAGGAAAAGATGGAAGAACAAGAAGAGGGAGAAAATAGAGAATGGAGATATGGGAGAGAGAAGGAAGGGGAGAGAAAACAGTGGATGGCAAAGGGTAAATGGAGAGAGACGAGAAGAAATAAGGGAAAAGGGGAAGAAAAGAACATATTAACGGAAGACCTGGAGAATGGGAGAATAAGAACAAAGATTGAAGAAGAAATGGAAGAGGGGACAAAGGAAAGGAGATAGAAAACGAAGGAGAACAGGGGAAGGAGGATAAATGATAAAGAAAGGAAGAGGAAGGAGAATTGTACAGAAAAGATGGAATATATAGTAAGGAGAGAGAGAGAGAGAGAGAGAGAGAGAGAGAGAGAGAGAGAGAGAGAGAGAGAGAGAGAGAGAGAGAGAGAGAGGAGAGAGAGAGAGAGAGAGAGAGAGAGAGAGAGAGAGAGAGAGAGAGAGAGAGAGAGAGAGAGAGAGAGAGAGAGAGAGAGAGAGAGAGAGAGAGAGAGAGAGAGAGAGAGAGAGAGAGAGAGAGAGAGAGAGAGAGAGAGAGAGAGAGAGGCAGAAGAAGAGGCGGTAAAACGGAGAAAAAAAAGGACGAAGTAGGATGACAGGAAAGAAAGGTATTTTATATATACTGTGTATATATATATATATATATATATACTGCATATATATATATATATATATATATATATATATATATATATATATATATATATATATATATATATATATATATATATATACTGTATAATAGGTAAGCAGATACCGGTAAGTAACAGGAGTTAAGAACACACCTGGGGGCTTAGTAAGAGTAATTTGGGAAAGACAAATATGGAGGCAAAGAAAAGCAGTAAAGTAATGAAGAAAATTACACACACACACACACACTACACAAGAAGTAGTTTAAAACACACACACACACACACACAAGGTACAAGGCGAGATGGGTATCATATGGTTCACCTAAGCTGATGGCTACCTAAGCCTTCGGGCGAGATGGTACCGTCTATAGTGAGAATGGTACCATACAGATCCACCCTAAGCCTTCGTTTCCGATGTCGCCAATTGGCTAAAATACAGACTACACACACATCCACAGCCATTCCAACAGTACATAAAACACTTAACATGCATTTCACGCAATACATTCCCAGTTAAGGAGGCGCGATAATAATGAGCTTAGCTCGCATTGCGTGGATTCCCCTTGACGAACAAGTAACTGAGTAACACACAAAGACATACAAACACAAACAAACAAACAAACACACACACACATAAACAAACAAACACACACTACAAACAAAAAGTAAAGTAAAACAAAAACACACACACACAATACACATTATAAACAAAGACCGGGAAAAGAGAAGTGACATAAGATAATCAAAGTGGAAGATACGGAAAGGGAAGAGGCAAATAATAAAATATATACGGAAAGGGAAGAGGCAAATACAATATATAAATAATGCTATGAGGTAACTTGGGAAAGATAAATACCGAAGCAAAGAGAAGCAGCAATACAAAAATACAATACAATAAAATACATAAATAAAAAAATATAAAAATATAAATAATAGGATAGATATGAGAAAGACCCGTAATGAAAAAACAAAAACAAATAATATTAAAAAAATATAAGATAAATAGCATAAAAATGAAAGAATACATAATTATGAGAAAGACCGACGAAAGGAAGTGGGAGTAAGTCGAGAGAAACAGGATAAGAAGAAGTGGGCAGAGGAAGATCAAATATACAAGTGAAAGAAAATACCAAAATAAGAATATATACAGTACAAGAATAAGATAAATGAAATAATTAGTGTATAGCGAAAATAAGAAAGGAAGACTACAAAGAAGAATATGAGAAATGGAATAATTAGTGTATAGCGGAAATAAGAAAGGAAGACTACAAAGAAGAATATGAGAAATGGAATAAAGCAGAAAATCAAACAAGACTAAGGGGATAGAAGAAGACGAAGAGGGAAGAAGAAGAGAAGCGAGGAAATTACCGTATTTTAGGGTTTTTGGCCTTGTGTTGCAACATCGTTGCAAGCGAACCCGTGGTCGTACAAAGATGATTCAGGTGTCATTCAAAAGCTCTATTATCGCCCTTTCACGGATACTTAATTGTATTACGCTCTGGGTCTTGTTTATGCATGAAAAGAGCATGGAATGAAGCTCGTTTAGGGTAAATATGCCCGCCACACAGGTAGTAGAAATCACAAACATCCCCGTCCGTAAGGGGTTAAATGGGACTCATTCATATAATATTGGGATACGACCCATAGACCAAGTGTTTCGCACTTTTCCTTAACCACTATTAGGGGTACGGCTATGAAGAATGTCAGCTCATTTAAGTATTTGAGCAGTGTGTTGATTAAAAATGGGAGTATGGATGAAGAAGTGCAGGAGAGGGTGCGCAGCATGGAAAAGGGTTGTAGGAACGCTGAAAGCAGTACAATGTAACAAGAAATAGGGTGGTCACTGGTCAGCATGGAAGTAAAGGAGTCCTTGCATGACAGTGTGGTAATCCCGACATTGACGTATGGGAGTGAAGCATGGATGTTGTTGGAGAGACAAACCAAGAGTGAGAGCGGTGGAAATAATTTTACTTTAGAAGTTCGTGCGGAGTTACATGGAGGGATAGACAGACGAATGAGGAAGTACGAGAGCAGTGTGGTGTGGATATAGATGTGCTAGAAAGTGTGAAAAGGAGCACCTTGAGATGGTTCGGCCATATAGAACGTATGGGAAGCGAGATAATGACTAAGAGAGTGTGTGAGAGTGAGGTGGAAGGACAGAGAGGGTGAGGTACACCGAGTGAGAAGTAAAAGGATGGAGTTAAGAAGTATATGAGTGAAGGCGGTGCTGGATAGGAGGAGGGACGTTGACTGACTGGGGACAGAGGTGCATGGGGGCGTTTCGTTCGTGGCAACCCCTTCGGGGATCGCGGCGTCCGGCAATAGATAGATAGATTGTAATGTATATTATTTAGAAACTCTAAAACAGGATTGATAGTTTAGGGCAGCATAGTTTGTTGTGTACTATAGGTAGCGCCAGCGAACTTGACAATAATCTAGACCCCTTAACTTCTTATAACTCAAAATTAATGAAAGCAATCGGGCAGAAATTTCTCTCATTTGGGAAGAGTTTACCAGGAAATAGGAGTGGATATTTACAGCCAGTTTGCTCTAGGCCATTTTGAGTTACAGAGAGATCAGGGATCACGATTATTGTCAAGTTCGTTGGCACTACCTATAGCAGGCTTGGAGAGGATGGATCAACTAAGTTGGGTGAAAAGATGCAAGTCCATGAATGTGGAGGGAGCTGGACCAAGAAAGATGTGGGATCTGACCTTGCGGTCTGATGTTGAATAAAAAACAACTGACAAGTGAGGCAGCTCTGAACAGGGCTGCCTGGAGCGCCACCATTAGGACATGAGACAGGAACTGCACTTTGTGTGGAGCACTCGGTCTTTAAGTTTATGATATGAGCATAGAACAAAGAAAAAAAATAAAGGAACTACAGGAAAAGGCTGATGAGGAAAATGGAAAGTTGGGTGAGGAGGATAAGAAGAAGTTTTTCTGGAGAGTGAGGGACGGGAAATTGAGGAAGTGGTTTATACGAATAGAAGGGAGAAGGAGAGCTGGGAGGGAAGAGAATGTGGCAGAGGTGGAGAGCAGGGTGGAAGCGTCTCGGGGAGAGACAGGAGAAGAAGCTGCAGACCCAGTACCAGTAGTGTGAGGGGGGGAGTAGGGCACGGACAGGAGGAGCGGGATGATGTAGCTGCTGAAGGAATGGTAGAAAGATTAAGGATTATGTTTAGTAATGTTGATGTGTTTACCCAGGACAAGAAAAGAGAACTGATATGTAGGTTGGAGGATGAAGAGCAAAAACCTGATGTCATAGCCTTACAAGAAGTAAGACCAAAAAATGCTAGAATTGAAAGGGAACTGGTGGAGTATAGTTGTTGATGATGCTTTTATTTTATACTAGCCCACTGGGCCTAGGCCCTCTCAAGGCTAGTGGTGGAGGAGGTGGTACAGAGTTTAAAGTCACGTATATGTCAGCAGTTATATGTCATTGTATAAATTTATCGCTCTCAGGAAGTGACGAATAGGGGTGAAATTGAAAGAGTCTGAGTCAGAGAGGATGCCATGTAATGAGGTATTCAGCAAGAATCTCCGTCTTTCAGATGCATAGACGGGACAAATACAAAGAAAGTGAAAAACAGTCAATGATGTATGGCAATGTTGGCATTCAGGTGGTGGACCACGAGGGGTGGACATCAGGTAACCATGTGTGAGGCGCGTGTGGCCTAAACGTAATCTAGTTAATAGGGTTTGGTCTGCACGTGAACCATTAATTGAAGAGGGCCACAAGTGTATGTCATCCTTAATGGAGCGAAGGTGGCCAGTTAATGGTTGCGCTCTCCACTCAACTCGCCAAGCGTCATAAACATGGCGACGGAGGACAGGGAGCATATCCTCCGAACGCAGCAAAGTAGTAGAGGGTGTACCATGACACGCTTGCTTAGCGAGGAAGTCTGCACGCTCATTCCCGGGAATTCCTACATGCGCGGGGATCCAGCACAGTGTGATGGAACGATTAGCGCACTGTAATTTGTGTATTGTGTGGATGATATTCTTGACCAATGGGTCCTTGGGGGCAAATACACATAAGGCTTGCAGTGCACTCTTTGAGTCACTACAGATAACGACCCGTGGAGAGTTCCTCGACAATGAAGAGATGGTGCTTAAAGCACCTTGAATAGCCCATAATTCAGCAGTGAAAACCGTGGAGTGATGGTGTAAGGTACGGTACTTTGAGACAAGCCATGGTCTGAGACTGCAGCGCAACCCACGGCATCCGCAGTTTTCGAGCCATCGGTGTAAATGAAAACAGCTGGGATGTGATCATCAAGATGTTGTAAAGCGAGATGTCGACGTTGAGATGGGGCTTGGGCATCAAGTTGATCCGCTAAGTGAAAGCAAACTGTAGGGTGTTTTAGGGTCCACGGAGTGATGTGACTAGGAGGGGGAGTTATGGGAGGAACGGTGATACTGTAAGTGGAGAGCAATTGGTGAGACAATATTGGGAATGGTACTGGAATGGTTGAACGATAGTTATCCGTGGAATGGAATAGTTCTAGTAGAGTTGGGTCATGACGGAGGCGAACAGCTGTACGCATGAGGACTAATCGACGGTGGTAGGCTAGAGGTAAGGTCCCAGCCTCACATAGGATATTGGAGACACGAGAGGAACGGAATGCCCCCGAGCTAATGCGGATGCCCAAATGGTGTACGCTGTCGAGGGTTCCTAATGTGGAAGCAGAGGCAGTGCCATAGACAGGGCTACCATAATCTAGGGCTGAGAGGATGGTAGCTCTGTAGAACAGTAAAAGCGTAGCGCGATCTGCGCCCCAATGGACTCGTGCGACTGTTTTCAGAACATTCATTCTCTGGAGGCAACGGGCCTTTAAGCAGGCAATGTGACTCTTCCAATTGAGGTGAGTATCAAAGATTAAACCAAGGAACCTGGTATGTGGAAGGATCTGAATACTAGAATGTCCCATGGTGAGAGTAATGGACTGTTTACGTAAATGTCGAACATTTCTATAGAATACAACGGCGTTAGTCTTTTCAGCAGAAAATTGAAAACCAGCAGTGGATGCCCAAGAGTGGATGGATTTTAGAGCAATGTTGAGACGCCGTTGTATGTGAGTCAGACTGGGAGAAGTATAATATATTGCGAAGTCGTCCACATACAAGCTATACGATATTTCAGGTGGGAGGCTGCGTATGACACTATTGATCGCCATAATAAAGAGTAAGCTGCTAAGGGCACATCCTTGTGATATTCCATTAATTTGTGACATAATGTCCGATAGGAGACCATTATTTTTGACCTGGAATGTACGGTTAGAGAGAAAATTTTGAAAAAAGCAGGGAAGAGGACCCCGCATGCCAGAATCGTGTAAATTTTTTAAAATCCTGTGTCTCCATGTTGTGTCATAAGCCTTAGCAATGTCAAAAAATATTGCCACTGTGGGTTGGTTCTTGGAGAACCCATCACGTATTTGGTGTTCAAGGCGAATAAGTGAGTGCAGTGTAGAACGGCCAGGGTGGGAACCATTCTGATATGGGGATAGGAGGGCATGTGACTCAGCGTAATGTAAAAGTCGAGGATTGATAATTTTTTCCATTAATTTGCAGAGGCATGAGGTAAGCACAATCGGTCTGTAATTTGTGGGAAGACTATGATCTTTTCCAGGCTTCGGTACGGGTATAGTGTAAGCATGCCGCCAAGACGGTGGGAAGTAGTTACTTATCCAAAACTGATTGTACAGTTGTAAAAGATGTTGTAGCGCACGTGGATGGAGGTGACGGATGAGAGCGTACGAGAATCCATCCGGGCCAGGAGTAGTGTCTGTACACAGGTCGAGCGCGTGTCGCAATTCCGGAATTGAAAAAGGGGTGTTATATTCATGTGTTTTCCCGCTATGAAAAGATAGCGGGCGAGATTCCTCCATACATTTATAACGAAGAAATTGACGAGGCAATGACTGGTCTGAGCTGACGTGACAGAAATGTTTGGCATGTATGGCAGCGATGTCAAGGGGGTCATGTGTAAGCGAGTCCGAGGCAGGGTCTTTGAGTGGAGGCCGTACAGTGCGTCCGTTGATACTGCGAAACTTTTTCCATAAAGTAGAGAGAGGGGTGCGGGAAATGAAGGACGAGATATATGATCGCCATGAAAGTATCTTGTTGTCAAGGATACTGCGTTTGACAACTGCACAGATCTTGTTATAGAACGTTTTAAGGGCAATTTTTTCAATAGTGATGGTTATAAGGTCAAAGTATCGATTAGTGGAAAAAAGCCGGGGGGAAACAGTCTTTAAACGCCGCTGCCTAACACTCAGACACTTAAGAAGGCGTTCCACACGATGCTTGAATTTTATCATTTGGGCTAGAGTGGGCGTCCACCAAGGGACCTGGCGAGGGTGCGTCAGCGAGGAGGTAAGCGGGATATGAGTGCGAGCAATGGAGTTCAGGAAGGACGAAAAATAATCAAAATTGTGTGCAGGGGAAGAGGTAGGGGAGAAGTCCGAAACGTCTGCAGAGGAGTGCGTATAAGACGTCCAATCGGCTTTAGAGAGATTATAACTCGATATTTGAGGGGAGGATGCAGGGCACAAATACTTAAGGAGTATAGGGTAGTGGTCGCTGGAGAAGCGATCCTGTAAAACTGACCAGTCAAATAGGGGAGCTGCGTCATCCGAGGCAAAGGAAAGATCAACAGCGGAAAATGTACAGTGGGTAGCAGATCTGTAGGTGGGGGTGTCAAAGTTGAGACAACAAAGAGTAGAATGAAGGAGATATTTTTCAATTTTATCGCCTGGGATGTCTGTGTTTGGGTTGCCCCAAAGGGGAGAGTGTGCGTTAAAGTCGCCCAGAATAAGGTACGGTGGGGTCAGTTGTTGTACTAGTTGATGAAGGTCTGAAGTATTGTAATGACAGGAGGGTTGATTGTAGGAGGAGCAAACAGTCAAGGAAGGAAGGTTTGGTAATGAAATGGAGACGGCAGTTGTTTGAAAAGGGTTGAGGTCAAGGGTGACAGGAACAAATACGCACTTATAGTGCACAAGGATGGCCGTTCGGAGATGTGAAGGGGTTATAGGGGAGCTAGCAGCAACAATATAATGCCTGGGGGGGACAACAAAATTGCCTACATGTTGGAGGCAAATGCATAATGGTGAATATAATTTAAGTAATCGTTGTAATTCTCCCATACGGAGGCGAGTTGCAAAATGTTATATGCCATCAAGAATAGGATTGTCAGAGTCATCGACAATAGAGGTCTCTTGAAGAGAGTCTGGTAAAGGTTGTGAGTGTGGAGAGGGTTGTGTGGATGGAGGTGAAGGGGTAGATGTAAGGTCTGTAAATTTTTCAGAAATAGCTGTGAATTGTGTGACTAGTTTAGGAACAAGGGTGGGGCAGTGGAGGAGTTTTTGGCGCAGAGTGTTCATAAATAGATAAGCGGAGGTAACATCTTCATCAGGGTTAGGGGGAAGTGTACGTGTGGTGACAAATTCCTGCGTCCGAGCAAGGAGGCAGGGATCCGTGGCACAGATATGGGGTGTGATGTAATTACGGAAACAAATTGGACATCCACATTTGTCAGGTGGGATATTGGTGTGACATATCAATACAGGAGATTGTGAGGGGCTCGGGGTATGATGAGTCTTTATCGAAGGTTTGTCAGATGATGGTGTTGTAGGGTTAGCAGGAGTTTGTGGGGGAATGTCTCTAGGTTTGGGAGCATCGGGATCTGGGCAGTGGGGAGCGGCTAACGGAACATGTCGCTCAAGGTTACTTACAGTTTCTTACAGTAGATCCTCTGGAAAAAGGCAAACTATGCCTGTGTATCCAGCTTATTACCAGTACTTGCACTGCTGCGGTCGTTCACGGTGTTACAGGGAGGATCAGGCGTGGTGAGGGTGGTACGCACATTGACAGGAGGTTGGTGAACATCAAATCGGGATTGTGATAGCTCTATATTAGTCAAGTCAGAATCCAACAGGTTATTGTCCTTCAGGAATCTCTGCATCAAGTCCTTGGGCGTAGGATCAGATTCACAAATATGGGTGACACAATAACAAGGAGTCGGGTGAATTTGAGCATCTTCCGCTGGAGCTCGCTTGGAAAGAAATTTGTGAAGATGTTCGGTGAGTACTGTACGGGTAGAAGTCTTGTGCTGAAGTAGAAAGAATCGGCCGCAGTTATGGCAGCCACAGTCCGGATCGTGGGTAGGCATAACCCACTTCTGTGTGGTGGAACCGAGTTTCGAGGTCCGGGATAATGACCGGATAGGACTTGCAACCTTACGCTTTTTCCGAGGCTGCGACTGGGTGGAGCGAGATTGGGGAGAAGTCTCTATATCTGGTACTGTGTTACATTCCATGAGGTTCTCTTCGGCAGTCATGTTCCAAAACTCGGTATCATCGGTCAAGTTAGTAAATCCCTCGAACCTGTTAGAGGTGGATAGGTCCGGGGAGTTAAGGTGAACTAAACGGAAGGTATCATTGGTGGGGTAATGTTGTGGGCTAATAGGTGGTGCCGGAGGCTGCTCTGGATGCTGGTGGTCAGAGGAGTCAGCAGGTGTAGTTGATTCAAACCGTCGATATGGAGGAGATTTACCTTCCTGCCTTAATTGTGCTGCAGCAGACCGGAAGGGAAGTCCTTTTGTGGCCTGTAAATGTAATACGTCACGATGAAACGCAAAGTGCGGGCATGTTCTGTCATTGGCTTTGTGGGACCCGTCACAATTTGCACAACGGGGCGCGCTGACTTGACAATTGTTGAGAGCATGTTGTTCTGAGCCGCAATTTAAGCAACGAGCATTGAGAGCCCGACACCGTGGGGTTGAATGCCCAAGCTTCCAGCAATTTGTGCATTGTCTCGGCTTGTTAACATACCTTCGTACCTGCAGTTGGCGACCTGCAAGACGGACATGCATAGGGAGGTCATGGCGCTTAAAATAGATTTTGACAATGCGTAGTGGGGGCCGATTTCCACGCTGAGGAGCAGTATAAGTGTCAACTTTAACAACAGTGGGGTCAGTTCTTTGCAATAATTTTAAGATACGATTGGTTGAGTCTGTAAAGCTCTGATCTGCAAATTCGAAGTCGGAAGGGAGCACAACCGTGCCAGTACACTGATTCAGGTATTCATCTGGTTTACCTGTGTATCTGTCGTTGGGGGTGTCGAGGTAGGCTTGTAAGGCTTCTGATTGCTCCTGTGTTTTCACCTCATTCATGCGCTTGGCCGATCCAACAGCATGCATGGTGAAGTCACCAATATCTTGTGCGAGAGTATCGTATAGACTGAAATCATCCATAGGTTCACCAGAGACCGTGAAAAACCGTGACCAATCAGGGGGACTGAACATAGCGTTATAAGTGTCCTTCGAAGCAGGGGTATACGTGTTACGTTTACGCCTTTGTCGGTTATGCGAAGGTACGAACGGTTGAAGCGTGTGAATGGCAGAGGAAATACCGGCAAGGTCTTTTCCTGTACCTGCATTAATGGCCCGTTGAGATCGTGGAGGTACAGAAGCAGGTTTAATTGAGGTAGGAGATCCTGCATCTGGAGGGAAGATGGTAACAGATGGAGTCACAGACGGGTCAGGGATGCAAGAAGCATCCGTAGGGGTGTCAGCTGAGGGCATGCGAGGTTCTTCATTAAGGTTGTCAATGGAATGAAGAGGTAGGCTAAGGCTAGAATCATAATCTGGTAATTTAGAAGTTAAAGTCGAGACTGTGGGGTTGTCATCACTATTATTGATCACAGAGGCAGTACTGTGCATAGGAATTGATGCCGGGGAGAACACCTGATGGATCTCACTACCCGACGATGGAGAACTCATCACAGTATCCTTAGGAGGTTTGCCAAGGTCTGTGGGTGCCATGCCTGAGTGGGGAACTCCGGCACTGTTGGCAGCAGGGGAAGGGTCCTTGAGGCAGTCCAATTTCTCGCAGGGGTCGGCGTCGGAGGGGGCAATTTTAGATTCCATAGGACGAATATTTCTAAATTCATCTGAGTCAGATTCCAAACCCACCATGGAGCCACAATTAGAGGACGGGACGACCGCCCTAGGAATTCTTGCAGATATACACCCCGACTAATGCACCTTAAGGGCCGTCGATCCGTCGATCGCCGACCCAGCACAAGGGTTAGGGTTTGGCATAAAAGTTTCCCCTCGCTCGAACACGTCGGGTACCACAGTTCGACGGGTGTAGGGATTGCCGACCCACAACACCCTCCAACGAAACCAAAGAGTGAGTACGGTCGTTTACCTCATGACAAAGGAGGGGGCAGCGGGAAGAAGGGAAAAACGGAAAACAGAAAGGATGAGAAATGATAGGGCCCACTACAATTAGTTGGGGGCGGCAGGAAGGGTGGGCATGCACTGGTGGAGTATAGTTTGGAGGGTTTTGAGTTGTACGAGAGGAATGCTATTAGAGCAGAGGTTGGAAGAGGACTGTTTATTTATGTAAGAAAAGAGCTCAAGGTAAATGAGGTGGATATGAGACAGCAGTATTGTGAGTATTTGTGTATTGAAGTAAAATGTACAAGAGGGTCAATTCTAATTGCCTCTATATATAGAAGCCCAAATAATAGTAGGGAAGAGGATGATAACCTACTGAAAGCAATGGAGGAAATAGATAATAGAGAGAACAAATATAAGATTTTGATTGGAGATTTCAATTTGCCAAGGATCAACTGGGCAAATTGTACTACTCCAGCGGGACAGTGTAGCCTGGAAAACAAGTTTATAGAGAAAGTAAGAGATTGTTTTTTAACACAACATATTACAGAAATGACAAGATATAGAGATGGGAAGCAGGGGAGTGTACTTGATTTAATTTTTAGCAATGAGGAGGATATAGTGGAACATGTCAATGTGGATAGCCCTATAGGTCGTAGTGACCATGCCTGTATAAGTTTTAGTTGCAATATTAAAACAGAGAGGGATGATAGAAGCAATAAAAAAATATACATGTATGACAGAGCAGATTATGAGCTGCTGAGAAGGTGTCTGGACATTGACTGGGGGGAATACTTGAACGGTGAAGACACTGAAGGAATGTGGAGGAAGTTTAGAGTCAAACTGGAGGATGTTATATCCAAATGTGTACCAGTAAGGGAATATAAGGATAAAACAAAATTGAGGAAAAGAACGAACCCAGAATTACCAATGAAAAGAAAGCTGTGGACTTTGATAAGAAGAAAGAATTTGATTGTGGGATAGATTAAAAGTGTTAAAAAAGAACAGGGGGTCTTAGTATAGAAGTTAAAGTAGTGGATTTGGAACATAGACAGATAAACAATAAAATAAGGTGGGAGACAAGGAGGGGGGTAAAGGAAAGGGAGAGAGAGATTGCAAGAAACGAGAAGGATAATCCAAAAATATTCTGGAAGTACATTCAGGAAAAGTTAACAAGAAGAGTAGGGATCCCAGAGCTGGTAGGGGGTTGGATGATGGGAGTAGAGCAGAGACTGATAAGGAGAAAGCAGAGGTGCTGGGGAAATACTTTGGGGGGGTACTAACAGTAGAGTCGGATGATGCAGTGCCAAATATTCCCATCAACCAGGCACCTGCACTAGAACTAATAGAGTTTTCCCATGCTAGAATAAGAAGGGCTATAGAAAAAATGAACAGAAGTAAGTCCCCGGGACCGGATGGGATACACCCAAGAATCAAGGAAGGAGGTGAGATGTTAGTAGAGCCATTGAAAATGTTATTTGAGGTATCGTTTAATACAGGACAAATCCCGATGGACTGGAGAGAGGCGAACATAACAGCTTTATTTAAGAAGGGAAAGAGAAATGACCCAGGAAATTATAGACCAGTCAGTTTGACAAGTGCTGTGTGTAAACTAATGGAAACGGTAATTAGAGAAGGAATAATGGAGCATATGAAATCAAACCAACTTTTCAGTGGGAGACAGTTCGGATTCTTGCCGGGGAGGTCGACGGTACTACAGCTAATTAAGGTGGTAGATGATTGGATGCAAATTCTAGAGGATGGTGATGTAATAGACGTGGTATATTGTGATTTTATGAAGGCCTTCGATAAGGTCCCACATAAAAGGTTAATAGAGAAAGTTAGAAGCTATAATATAGGAGAGAAATGTGTGAAATGGATAGAAGCCTTCCTGAAAGATCGGAGACAGAGGGTGCTGGTGAATGGAATAGGCTCGGGGTGGAGGGAAATTACAAGTGGGGTTCCTCAGGGATCTGTGTTGGGACCACTACTGTTAGTTATATTTATCAACGACTTACCTGAAGTTATAACTAATGGAAGTGAGGTATACCTGTATGCGGATGACACTAAGCTGTATAGAAGAGTAAGGAAGATGTGGGTTTGCTTCAAGGAGATGTGGAGGGCATGAAGGGATGGTCTGAGCATTGGTTAACCCTTTAAGATCGGGGTCGGACTTAAGTCCGGTTCCAATTTGCAGCAAGTTAGGAGCATTATTAAGGCTTTTAAAGGGTTAAAATAGAGTGCAAATGGCCGGGAGCGCAGCGGGCCAGACAGCCGACTCCCAGGGCTTACCGCCGCCCATTAACTCATGTTCCCTGTGTTCTCGAGAGGCCGGCAGTGTAGCCAGTAGTGAGCATAGCTGGGGAAAATATGCCGCTATACGCTAAACTCCCATGTTACTGGTATCACTGTATGAGAACCACGAGTGCTACGTAGCTCGTTCTGGTCTCATTTTGAAGCTTTAAGCGCCTAGTTTTTTTGCTAAATAATTTTTTTTTCCATGCAGATACTTGATTTATCATGCAGGATGGCCTGAATATGACCAAATAAGCCCAAAACCCCCCGCTAGACAAGGGTTAATACCTTTTTATCCAAAAAAATGCAAGTACATGCGGATTGGGACAAGCAACATAGACAAGGTAGGATACAGTATGTATGAAGCGATGGAGGAAGTGAATGCAGAAAAGGATATAGGAGTAGTGATAGACAATAAGTTAAATTTCTCAGAACATTTAGCGGAAAAGATAAACAAAGACAATAGAATTGTAGGGCTGATAAGGAGGACATTTGTGTCACTTGACGAAAAAATCTTCAGGAATCTCTATACAGCGCTGGTTAGGCCGCACCTGGAATATGCGAACCAGGTGTGGGCTACGTAGAGGTGATAGTATACACTGAGAGAGCTCTAAGGAACACTGATGCTGATTAAAGTGTTTAATCTTTTCGGTGCAGGGATGTCTATCATTTTATTTTAGCTAGATTAAGAAGATTTTATATAGTTTAGGAAGAATCTGTGGTACTTAAAAGGGGAATTGAGATAGTTTGTAGCATTTTCATTCCTAGAGGTCTTTCCTAACCTGAATAAAATAATCTAATAATAGACAGAATATAATGAAAAGGACGTCAACCATACTGTAAGGGTTAAGATCTGTATGTGGTATCCCAGGTTGGAATCCCGGGAGGATCACATGTTTTCATTAGGTGGTGTTTGGTGTTGGAAGTAAAATAAATTAATTAGATTATTATAATGATAATGTAGTGTTCATGTTTACTGTTATTTTAGTGATAGCGTAGTGATATATTAGTGGATGGATTAACCGTACACCATTGTAGAAAAATAGTGCTAAAAAGATACATAGAGGGCCTCAGAGTCGGGACGGACCCTATGTTGAGGGGTCAATCAGAACGGCTGTGGATGTGAATGTACTCTGTAACCAGTGTAATCAGCTCGATCCAGTGGATCAGGTGCTAGCAATACATATGTACATAGGACACTGGTCTTCCGCACCTCTAATGTCTGCCAGTGCACCAAAGGGTATGGTGTCCATTGGTTCTGAGTATCAGTATAAAAATGAAATAGTTTGATGGTGATATGTGAATTTGTATTTTGTTTTTATGTCTTCATTGTTTTCTGTTGTGTTGTCCCTGTTCTGGCTCTGTCTTGAGTCGGCCACCCCCCAACAAAAATAAATAAATAAAAAAGGAAAAGTGGGGATTGGGCCTGAGTCTGGCAGCTTATGAGGTCAACATTTACAATATTTTGGTTACCGGTACCTAAATTTATCTACCATCAGTGGCCTATCAGAAGTGAGAACTGAGCGATCTCTGCCATACCCATAGCTTACTCTGACTGTTCCTTTTACTTATATATTTTCTAGATCTCAAGTGACGGCGTCTCTTCCGTGGATTGACCTCCCAATCTACCAAGATTGGAAGCCAAAGCGTCACATTTTTCCTTTTGCCCCTCAACTTTCTCTTCATAATTGCTGAGGGGCACAGGGCCCTGTGTGGGGCTTTGATTTCCCGGGCGTTTCTGCACCCTCCTCAGCTCCCAGCCATGAGTGGCTTCGGTCACCCAGGCTTTATTGTGGTCGGCGGGGAGGGTTCTGTGGGGGCGCTCGGTTATGGCCTTGACCTTGCTCGGGGCCTTGGGGCTGTTCGGCCAGGCAGCTTGGGGAACAACAACAACAATCAGTCTAGTTTCCGATACCAGTGCAATATATCCCAGAAATTTTCTTTACCCCTGCACAGCTTCTTGCTCTGTACAGCGGCACAGTGCATCCTTGTATTGAGTATTGTTCACATGTGTGGGGAGGATCCTCTCACACCGCACTCCTAGACAAAGTAGAAAGGAAAGTCTTTCGTATCATTAACTCCCGTCCACTCACCAACTCTGCAATCTCTCTCTCTCTTCGCCGCAATGTTGCATCTCTCTCGCTATTCTATCGCTACTACAATAATCAGTGTTCCTCAGAGCTCTCCCAGTGTATACCACCTCCTCTACATAGGGTATGTAGTACGGTACCCATTTTGCAACACAATCCCACCCCTACTCTGTGCAACTCTCCAACCCAAGAGTGAAACATTATTCTCGGTCTTTCTTCTATTCAACAGCTGAGCTTTGGAACTCTCTCCCAGAATCAGTCTTTCCCTCTTCCTATGACTTAAATGGCTTCAAACTCTGTGTGTCCAGGCATTTTGGCTCGAACGTCCCTTGATTTAGGCCCTGTCACTCTTTCATCTTTGGGGGAAGCACTCGCTACAGGCGGTTCTGCCTTTTGTCTCCCTCACTCACATAGAAAAAAAACTATAAAATAATGAAATAAAAGCTCTGGTGTGATACCGGCTTAGTAGGGGGGGATGGTGGTAGACTAGTGGACCAACAGCCATTACCCCGAAAGGGGTTGAAATAGGGGA
The DNA here is from genome assembly GCA_032716605.1 of Paralithodes platypus. NCBI lineage: Eukaryota > Metazoa > Arthropoda > Malacostraca > Decapoda > Lithodidae > Paralithodes > Paralithodes platypus. The sequence goes on along the minus strand of CM064485.1, from coordinate 29,727,875 downwards.
GCTATCCCCCCGCCAAAGGTGGCTTTCTAGGGCCTTTCCTAGCTGATGCTGAGAGGATTGGGTTCTAGTCATGTGGTGATGGGCTGGTCTATCAGAGTGAGAGCTGAGCAATCTCTGCCATACCCATAGCTTACTCTGACTGTTCCTTTAACTTATATATTTTCTAGATCTCAAGTGATGGCGTCTCTTCCGTGGATTTACCTCCCAATCTACCAAGATTGGAAGCCAAAGCGTCGCATTTTTCCCTTGCCCCTCAACTTTCTCTTCATAATTGCTGAGGGGCACAGGGCCCTGGGTGGGGTTTTGGTTTCCCGGGCGTTTCCGCACCCTCCTCAGCTCCCCGCCATGGAGTGGCTTCGGTCACCCAGGCTTTATTGTGGTCGGCAGGGAGGGTTCTGTGAGGGCGCTCGGTTATGGCCTTGGAATTGCTCGGGGCCTTGGGGCTGTTCGGCCAGGCAGCTTGGGGAACAACAACAACAACAGATTAACTTGCTCCTGTAGTAATGTACACCCTATGTGGTGGATTGTGTTCTTTTATTTCATGAATTTTATTTTAATAAGCGTTATTTCCACATAGCGATTTTGATAAGTTATTTTACCTTTATCTTGTATCATTCCAGTTTTGGTTTGTTTAGTTTGCAAGTTTTACATTTTAATGAAGCCTTGTTATTGGCACTGTCTTGGTATGGTACGGCTGAGGCTGGTGAGGATTGGATAGATGCCACAGGGGACTTACTATAACCTGTTCTAAATAGCTAGGCCACACCTATTCCCTGGCTAAACTTTCCCAAATGTTAGAAATATTAGCTTCATTACTCTAGTTGTTTGTGAGTTATAGAGGTTAATGTGCAAGAGTTTTGGCCTACTTATTTGCAACAGGTTATAGTTACCTGGGCGCTGTTTGGCAGGGTTCGCTATATGATTTTTCTATTTAAGATCGGATTTTCAGGAGCGTAACCCAATCGTATATCGAGGGAGACTTCTACATACATGCAAGTTTAAAGACCGCTTCGTCCACAGAGAGTGTGGTTACAGTCTCGCGTGCTATCTATCTATTTATTGCCCGACGGAGTGATCCCCGAAGGGGTGACCACGAACGAACTGTCCCCATGCACCTCTGTTCCCAGTCAGTCGACGCCCCTCCTCCCAACCAGCACCGCCTTCATCCATATACTGTACTTCCTCACTCCATCCTTCCACCTCGCTCTCGTACACCCTCTTAGTCATTCTCTAGCTTTCCATACGTTCCATATGGCCGAACCATCTCAAGTTGTTCCTTTTCACACTTTCCAGCACATCTATCTCCACACCACACCTCCTTCTTACTTCCTCATTCATCTGTCTATCCCTCCATGTAACTCCACACGCACTTCTTAAGTAACTCGCGTCCTATATGGCGGCATTTCAGGCGACCCTGTCATGGGCTGCTTCTGTTTTAACCCTCCTGGCCCGGGCTAGCCCTCCTAAGTACAGTGCGGGGTACCCGGGTGATCTGGCCGAAAAACGTCTAGGCCTAGGCTACCGTATCTTTGTTATTTTAACTGCTAGAAATTTCCCACACATCTATAAATGTAGTTTGGTTTCCAATCTGTAGACTGGCATTGAGTAGAGCTCTGTAAATCAACTGGTTCAGTTGTGATGACGATTTCAGTGGAGCGAATTTTGCCGCGATGTTGACAATATCGGAGCTTTTCAGACACTAATTTCGTCTGACGTCACAACAATAACATTGATCCGACGTCTCCTTATTGTTTTCGGAGGTGCGGTGACGCAACGATCGGCTTTGTTTCCATGCGTCGGACGCACGGCGTTCAGACCAAGCTGAATAGGCTTTCTAGCTTACAGATTTTAACAGGACACCCGGGCTCCTGCCCATCTGCCGCGGTGTCATTTTAACATGCTGCCCGGGCCAGGAGGGTTAAAGTTCATTATTTTGAGATCGGACCGGAGTACCCAAGCCCACGTCATTCTAGGTTTACCCCTACGCACAGCTCCCCCCATGTTTACAGTCCGGCATTTCTTCACCCAGTTCTGATCATCCATTCTCTCCACGTGTCCAAACCAACCAAGTATCCTCTTGTGCATCACCTCACTGATATACCTAATGCCCAGACGCCTTCTTCATTCCTCATTCGATGCCCCGTCCCTAAGGTTAACTCCACAAATCCATCTCGCCATTCTATTGAATTTCTCCACTTAACTGGCCATGTCTCCGAGGCATAGCTCATCGCACTCCTAACACAAAAGGCATACACCTTCCCTTTAAGGTGAAGTGGGAGTCCCCTCATGGTCAAGAATGGCAACATCTCTCTAATTTTCTCCCAGCCACTTCTGACTCTAGCAATGGAGCCAGCTTCAGTGCCACCTCCGGCAGAAACCGTATCGCCCAAGTAGCATAATTTAGTCACACAAGTTTTCTCTTGCACACTGCACATTCAAAATCTATGATTCTATTCAAAGCTCCTCACTACTGTACATCTCTTGTGTACCCAGTCACTACAGACGCAATATTGAATAGAGTTACTTCCCACCTCCTTCCCACATACTGCACATGGAAAGTCACCGCTTCTTTCCATAGTTCCGTGCCCTACTCCACTGATCATAACCATTGTTTTGTCTACATTAGTTCCTAGTTTGCCATACCCTCCATCCATCTATTAAACATTTCCTGCGCACTATCTGCGATAAGAACTAGGTCATCTGCATATAACAACTCCCATGGCAGTCCTGTTCTAAAGTTTTGTGGTAGGATTATGTTGTTCCAAAGTCCAAGTTAACTAATGTACAGTAAAGTCTAGATTTGGTACTGTTTTTTTTTTTTTTTTAACACTGTTGAAGCTGGTGTGTTTTGCAGATATGGAATTTATCCAGTTTAACACCGGGTCGAAACCACCGATATATTATTGAGGCAAATATACTAGTTATATCATGTACTTCATTGGCATTTATGTCCAAACCGTCGGTAATTCATTATAATCTATCTATCTATCTATTGCCGGACGCCTTACTCCCCTTACGAGGGTGGCCATACACAGAATGCCCCCAAGCGGACCTATTCCCTGTGAGAGGGACAACCCGATAATATTCATTATAATACACGCTCTAAATAACTGACAAAAAAACTAAGGATGTAGTATCCGGGCTACGGTCGTCATGTTTACATAGGTTTTTATATTTTACGAAGGTTTTTTCGTAGCGAGTACCCAATCATAAGACGATTCCATAAGAGAATGGAAGGAGGTAAATAAAGTAAGGAAAGGAGGACAAAAGAGGGAAGAGTCAGTGAAAGATAAAAATGGAGAATTACTAGTGGAACCAGTTGAAGTGAGGAAAAGATATGCCGAGTATTTTGAATCTTTGTTAAATACAAGAGATGGAAGAGAAGCAGTGATTGAAGCAGAGGTGGATGGAGATAGGTTACCCAGGCCACCCAGGTGGCAGGGAATGAATGAAAGGATTGAGGAAAATGAGGTGAAAGAAGCAGTGAAACAAATGAGAGCGGGAAAAGCAGAAGGTTTGGATGGTATTGCTGTGGAGTGTATAAAGAAGGGTGGAGATGTGATAATAGATTGGTTGGTGAGACTTTTCAATGTGTGCTTTGCTGTGTCAATGGTACCAATAGACTGGAAGAGTGCATGTATTGTGCCGTTGTACAAGGGGAAGGGAGATCGGCAGGAGTGTTCAAGTTATAGAGGTATTAGTTTATTGTCAGTGGTTGGAAAGCTGTATGGCAGGGTGTTGATAGAGAGGATAATAAAGTGTACGGAAGTTGCAATAGGAGAAGAACAGTGCGGTTTTAGGAGGGGAAGAGGGTGCGTGGATCAGATGTTTGCAGTAAGACAGTTATGCGAGAAGTATTTAGAGAAGCATAAGGAGATATTTTGGGCTTTTATGGACTTGGAAAAAGCGTATGATCGTGTGGACCGTGAAGCAATGTGGAAGGTGTTAAGGATTTATGAAATAGGAGGAAATTTGTTAGAAGCAGTTAAGAGTTTTTATGAAGGGAGCAGAGCATGTGTGAGTAGGAAATGGTGAGTTGAGTGAATGGTTTGAGGTAAAGGTAGGTTTGCGACAGGGTTGTGTAATGTCACCATGGCTGTTTAATATGTTTATGGATGGTGTGGTGAGGGAGGTGAAAAGGAGAACTATGGGAAGAGGATTGGGTTTAGTAGGAAAGAATGGTAGAGATTGGGAGTTGAATCAGTTGCTGTTCGCTGATGACACAGCATTGGTGGCGGATTCTGATGAGAAACTGCAGCGGGTAGTCAAAGAGTTTGGTGTGGTTTGTGGAAGGAGGAAACTGAAGGTGAACGTCAATAAAAGTAAAGTAATGGTGTGTAATAGGGGAGAGCATAGGGTGAATCTAGATGTGAGGCTGGATGGGGAAATATTGGAACAAGTAGAGTGTTTTAAATATCTAGGAGGAACAATAAGCAGGAGTGGAGGTATGGAAGTGGAGGTAAAACAGAGTGTGTGAAGGAAGGAAGGTTTTCGGAGCAATGGGAAGTATGTGGAAGACGAGAAATCTCGGAGTGAAAGTAAAAAGTGCACTGTATCAAGGAATTGTTGTGCCAACAGTGATGTATGGGGCTGAGACATGGGCTCTGAAGAAAAAGGAGAAAAGAGGGCTGGATGTGATGGAGATGAGCTGCTTGAGGAGTATGTGTGGAGTTACTCGTAGAGACAGATTGAGGAATGAAGAGATACGTAGGAGAGTGGGGCAGCAGGAACATTTGTCAGCCAGAGTGGACAGAAGGGTGCTGAGCTGGTATGGTCATGTTGAACGAATGGGAGATGAAAGGCTTACAAAGAGAATATGTGAGTCAGGTACAAGGGGAGATAGAAGGGCAGGAAGACCCCCATTGAGATGGAGAGACTGTGTAAGAAAGGCTTTGGATGATAGAGGAATTACTATAGATCAGGCAGTGGAAGTATTTACCTATTTACCTATTTGTAGTATACAGGAGTTGAGCTTTTTAGGCTCGTATTGTCCCGCTTCCTGAGTTACAATTATCTAACTTTGCCTTAAAAATATGAATGTTTTTGGCACACACCACTTCCTCTTCCAACTGATTCCACTTACTTATACTTCTGTAAGGGAAATTATACAATCTCACATCTCCTTTACATCTTCCTTTCATTAGTTTATATCTATGCCCCCTAGTTCTACCATTATCTTTCACAATATATCCCTTCTTGTCCACCTTTTCGAGTCCTCTCACACATTTGTACATCATAATCATATCACCTCTCTCCCTCCTATCCATTAGAGATGGTAAATCTAATTTCTTTAATCTCTCCTCATATGGTAATTCTCTCAGTTCTGGTATCATCCTAGTTGCAGCTCTCTGAACCTTCTCCAGCTTCTTTATATGCTTTTTTAGATGTGGTGCCCACACCACTGCCGCATACTCCAGTCTTGGTCTCACCAATGTTTTTATTATTTTCTCCAGCATCTCCTCGTTTATATAGTTAAAGGCTATTTTTATTCTGTTTAGCAGTCCATATGTTTCTCCCACTATCTTATTAATATGATTCTCAGGTGAAAGATCACTCCTAACAGTTATCCCTAAATCCTTTTCTTTCTCTGATGGGTTAATAGTGTTTTCTCCTAACTTATATTCCATATGAGGCCTTCTTTTACTTACTCCCATTTCCACTACATGACATTTATTTGTGTTAAATTCCATTTTCCACTTCTTGCTCCATTGATCTATCCTATCCAAATCCCTCTGTAATTCCCTACCACTGTTTTCATCTTCTATACGCTTCATGATCTTGGCATCATCTGCAAACATATTCATATATGCATTTATATCCTTTGGCATGTCATTAATGTATATTAGAAACATTATGGGAGCCAGCACCGCTCCCTGCGGAACTCCACTTGTGACATCTTTCCACGTAGAAAATTTATCTCTGATAGTAGTCCTCATCTGTCTCCCTGAAAGATAGTCCTCCATCCAATTTAACAAACTACCCTGAATCCCTCCATACTCTTTTAATTTCCATTTTTATTCCAATAAGTGGTGGTGGACAGGAGTGAATGGAGAATGCTTGTGAATAGTTGAGTGAACACGTGGTCATTTGGAGTAAGGGGTCGGGCGCAAGTTGGACTAGATAATAGTCCATCAGGCGCCTGGCCCGGGGAGACGATTTATATGAAGGGTGTGCCTGGAAGTGTGGTGGGAGGGCTTGTGGCTTTGGCTCCGCTGCATGTCTGCCTGCCGAGATCGGAACCTCTCCGGGTGGTCAGGGGCCGGGGGAGTGCTGGAGCGACCTTGGTAACCCTGGTCTCTGGGTCTTCTCCTGGGTGACCTGGATGTGTGAGAGTTTGTGTTTTTTATCTGTGTTTATTTTTTGTTTTATGTTGTTTTTGTGTTTTCCCTGTTCTTGCTCTGTCTTGAGTCGGCTACCCCCAAAATGGGGATTGGGCCTGAGCATATAGATAGATAGATAGATAGATAGATAGATAGATAGATAGATAGATAGATAGATAGATAGATAGATAGATAGATAGATAAGAGAATAAGCGTTACCCTTATGAAGCGTACTCCGTTCTCCCCGCGGCGGTAGATTCAAACTGGCTACCGCGGGCGCTTGAATGGAGACTATTATTCTTACAGTTTCTTACAGTAGATCCTCTGGAAAAAGGCAAACTAGGCCTGTGTATCCAACTCAGTACCAGTACTTGCACTGCTGCGGTCGTTCACGGTGTTGGCGGCGGCGGTAGCAGACGCAACATTTTTACTATTCTGTATTTTTGCTTTATAATCAAACTTCAAATCTTGTCTTCCCCATGCTTTATCAAGATTACTTTCAAACTCCCTTATTGATTCGGAATCGACTACATACTGGGGCAGTGCGTTCCACTCATTTACCACTCAATCACAAAATGAGTTCTTTGCCTTCTCAAGCCTATTTCTTTCTTTGTAAATTTTCTTTGAGTGTCCTCTCGTTCTTGTTCCCTCCCGAACGTCACTTGATTTCGGCCCTGTCACTCTTTGAAATTTGGGTGAGGCACTCGCTGCAGGCAGCTATGCCTTTTGTCTCCCTCATTCACATAGAAAAAAAAATACATACAACTCTGTATGTATGTATGTACTTAGGCACATATCCTATAGCTGGGGGTGTCTGGCTCGAGACAGAGCCCAAAAAGAAACAACATTTTAAGTTCCAGTTCTTAGGATCCGGGACCACTGCGTTCCCTCGCCCCTTACTCTGTCTCGTCTAGTAGGTGAATTCCACAAGGGGAGGAAGATTACCAACCCCCTGATGCCCGAAGGAAAAAGTAGGACAGTAAAAGAGACAGAAATGGCTAAGGTTGGGTAGAGGATGCCAAACCTCACTCTGGATAGGACCAGCCCTCACCAAACATACAACTGTGACCCAGCCAAATATAACTACCACCACCGCCCTGCTGGGTAGGCTCTTTATTTTCAGCTGAGGGTAAATTGCCATGGCTATGCATCTTCATTACTCAGTTATTCCAAATATTTTGTAGGGAAATATGTTGTGAAAACTTGGCATTAATACGACTTGGATATTTATTAGTTTCATATTTTTCCAGTAGGTATCGGGTTGTAGGAACGCTGAAAGAAGCAACAAGAATAGGGTTGTCAGCATGGAAGTAAAGAAGTCCTTGCATGACAGTGTGGTAATCCCAACCTTGACTTACGGGAGCGAAGCATGGACATTGGTGGAGAGACTCAGACCAAGAGTTGAGAGGGGTGGATAGGAGTTACTTGAGAAGTGTGTGTGGAGTTACATGGAGGGATAGACAGACAAATGAGGAAGTAAGAGAGAGGTGTGGTGTGGTAGTTGTTTCTTACAGTATCTTACAGTAGATCCTCTGGAAAAAGGCAAACTAGGCCTGTGTATCCAGCTCAGTACCAGTACTTGCACTGCTGCGGTCGTTCACGGTGTTGGCGGTAGCAGACGCAACATTTTTACTATTCTGTATTTTTGCTTTATAATCAAACTTCAAATCTTGTCTTCCCCATGCTTTATCAAGATTACTTTCAAACTCCCTTATTGATTCGGAATCGACTACATACTGGGGCAGTGCGTTCCACTCTATCACAAAATGAGTTCTTTGCCTTCTCAAGCCTATTTCTTTCTTTGAGTGTCCTCTCGTTCTTGTTCCCTCCCGCATCAAGAAGATACCTTCACACACATCCTCATCATACTTTCCTGACACTATCTTAAGTCTCTTATCATATCCCCTCTCTTTCTCCTATATGCCAGTGTCGGAAGCCCCAGTGTCCTCAACCTCTGCTCATAGCCCGCGTTCTTCAACGCTGGTACTAGCTTGCTAGCTCTCCTCTGCACTTTCTCCACTGCTTCTATATCCTTTACCATATATGGAGCCCACACCTGGTTTGCATATTCAAGGTGCGGCCTAACCAGCGCTGTATAGAGATTCCTTAAGATTTCTTCGTCAAGTGACACAAATGTCCTCCTTATCAGCCCTACAATTCTATTGGCTTTGTTTATCTTTTTCGCTAAATGTTCTGAGAAATTTAACGTATTGTCTATCACTAGGCCTACTCCTATATCCTTTTCTGCATTCACTTCCTCCATCGCTTCATACATACTGTATCCTACCTTGTCTATCTTGCTTGTCCCAATCTGCATGTACTTGCATTTTTTTGGATGAAAAGGCATTAACCAATGCTCAGACCATCCCTTCATGCCATCCACATCTCCTTGAAGCAAACCCACGTCTTCCTTACTCCTCACTCTTCTATACAGCTTAGTGTCATCCGCATACAGGTATACCTCACTTCCATTAGTTATAACTTCAGGTAAGTCGTTGACAAATATAACGAACAGTAGTGGTCCCAACACAGATCCCTGAGGAACCCCACCTGTAATTTCCCTCCACCCCGAGCCTATTCCATTCACCAGCACCCTCTGTCTCCGATCTTTCAGGAAGGCTTCTATCCATTTCACACATTTCTCCCCTATATTATAGTTTCTAACTTTCTCTATTAACCTTTTATGTGGGACCTTATTGAAGGCCTTCATAAAATCACAATATACCACGTCTATTACATCACCATCCTCTAGAATTTGCATCCAATCATCTACCACCTTAATTAGCTGTAGTACCGTCGACCTCCCCGGCAAGAATCCGAACTGTCTCCCACTGAAAAGTTGGTTTGATTTCATATGCTCCATTATTCCTTCTCTAATTACCGTTTCCATTAGTTTACACACAACACTTGTCAAACTGACTGGTCTATAATTTCCTGGGTCATTTCGCTTTCCCTTCTTAAATATAGCTCTTATGTTCGCCTCTCTCCAGTCCATCGGGATTTGTCCTGTATTAAACGATACCTCAAATAACATTTGCAATGGCTCTACTAACATCTCACCTCCTTCCTTTATGATTCTTGGGTGTATCCCAGGGACTTACTTCTGTTCATTTTTTCTATAGCCCTTCTTATTCTAGCATGGGAAAACTCTATTAATTCTAGTGCAGGTGCCTGTTTCATGGGAATATTTGGCACTGCATCATCCGACTCTACTGTTAGTACCCTGGCGATGGGCTGGTCTATCAGAGTGAGACCTGAGCGATCTCTGCCATACCCATAGCTTACTCTGACTGTTCCTTTTACTTATATATTTTCTAAATCTCAAGTGACGGCGTCTCTTCCGTGGATTGACCTCCCAATCTACCAAGATTGGAAGCTAAAGCGTCACATTATTCCTTTGCCCCTCAACTTTCTCTTCATAATTGCTGAGGGGCACAGGGCCCTGGGTGGGGCTTTGGTTTCCCGGGCGTTTACGCACCCTCTCAGCTCCCCGCCGTGGAGTGGCTTCGGTCACCCAGGCTTTATTGTGGTCGGCAGGGAGGGTTCTGTGGGGGGCGCTCGTTTATGGCCTTGGCCTTACTCGGGGCCTTGGGGCTGTTCGGCCAGGCTGCTTGGGGAACAACAACAACAACTGTTAGTACCCCCCCAAAGTATTTCCCCAGTACCTCTGCTTTCTCCTTATCAGTCTCCGCTCTACTCCCATCATCCAACCCCCCTACCAGCTCCGGGATCCCTACTCTTCTCGTTAACTTTTCCTGAATGTACTTCCAGAACATTTTTGGATTATCCTTCTCGTTTCTTGCAATCTCTCTCTCGCTTCCTTGTCTCCCACCTTATTTTATTGTTTATCTGTCTACGTTCCAAATCCACTACTTTAGCTTACCTGTATATACTAGACCCCTGTTCTTTTTTAACACTTTTAATCTATCCCACAATCGTTTCTTTCTTCTTATCAAAGTCCACAGCTTTCTTTTCATTGGTAATTCTGGGTTCGTTCTTTTCCTCAATTTTGTTTTATCCTTATATTCCCTTACTGGTACCGTACACATTTGGATATAACATCCTCCAGTTTGACTCTAAACTTCCTCCACATTCCTTCAGCGTCTTCACCATTCAAGTATTCCCCCAGTCAATGTCCAGACACCTTCTCAGCAGCTCATAATCTGCTCTATCATACATGTATATTTTTGTATTGCTTTTATCATCCCTCTCTGTTTTAATATTGCAACTAAAACTTATACAGGCATGGTCACTACGACCTATAGGGCTATCCACATTGACATGTTCCACTATATCCTCCTCATTGCTAAAAATTAAATCAAGTACACTCCCCTGCTTCCCATCTCTATATCTTGTCATCTCTGTAATATGTTGCGTTAAAAAACAATCTCTTACTTTCTCTATAAACTTGTTTTCCAGGCTACACTGTCCCACTGGAGTAGTACAATTTGCCCAGTTGATCCTTGGCAAATTGAAATCTCCAATCAAAATCTTATATTTGTTCTCTCTATTATCTATTTCCTCCATTGCTTTCAGTAGGTTATCATCCTCTTCCCTACTATTATTTGGGCTTCTATATATAGAGGGTGGAGGGAAAGCTAAGAGTTACAGGAGAATAAGAGACAAGCGTGAAGTAAGAGAGGTAATAAAAGTTAGTGAGTTAGAGAAGAGTGAAAAAGAGAGGGAGTACAAGGAAAGACTAAATGAAAAGTGGATGGAAGTGAGAGATGGAAGAGAGAGAAGTAGAGGTTGAATGGCAACAGTTTAAGGAAGGAGTGAAAGCAAGTGCAGAGGTAGTATGCGGCAAAAGGAAAGTAGGAGGCAGAGGTATCAGGAAGGGAAGCGAGTGGTGGAATGATACGGTGAGAAAGGCAGTTGAGGAGAAGAGACAGTGTTTTGAGAGGGTTTTACAGGATGGTAGTGTTGAGGTATGGGAGAGGTACAAGGAGAAAAGGAGAGAGGCAAAACGGAAAATTAGAGAAGCGAAAAAAGATGCAAACGAAAGGTGGGGTCTAAGGTTGAGTGAGAATTTTGAAGAACGAAAGAAGATGTTCTGGAAGGAGGTAAATAAAGTAAGGAAAGGAGGACAAAAGAGGGAAGAGTCAGTGAAAGATGCAAATGGAGAATTACTAGTGGAACCAGTTGAAGTGAGGAAAAGATATGCCGAGTATTTTGAATCTTTGTTAAATACAAGAGATGGAAGAGAAGCAGTGATTGAAGCAGAGGTGGATGGAGATAGGTTACCCAGGCCACCCAGGTGGCAGGGAATGAATGAAAGGATTGAGGAAAATGAGGTGAAAGAAGCAGTGAAACAAATGAGAGCGGGAAAAGCAGAAGGTTTGGATGGTATTACTGTGTAGTGTATAAAGAAGGGTGGAGATGTGATAATAGATTGGTTGGTGAGACTTTTCAATGTGTGCTTTGCTGTGTCAATGGTACCAACAGACTGGAAGAGTGCATGTATTGTGCCGTTGTACAAGGGGAAGGGAGATCGGCAGGAGTGTTCAAGTTATTACGGTTTTGACAACCCGTAAGGGAAGGAAGGAAAAACTACTATTTATTGGTGGCTCCTGGAGCCAATGACATAAGTGCCTATGTTAATATGGCCTCGTTCCGGGCTCCTCTGAGCCCGGGTTAACCTGGATCACGGTGGTCGAGAACCAAGATCATCATAGGGGGTACCCCTTAATCATTCCTACGGTACGTCATTGGGTTGGAGCCACTGAAAAGTAGGAAATAAAAAGAAAAGAATTAGCACAGTTTGAACACCGCGCCGACGCGCGCTCACGGTCTACCTCGGTTTCCCATACACCTGCTAGTTGGCTGTTCCTCCCAGGAACCTTCTCTAATGTAATATCAAGTTGAGCATGTGTATGGGAAGGGGATGGTGGGAGGGCACTCTTCGTCATTGACTCCAGGAGCCACCAATAAATAGTAGTTTTTCCTTCCTTCCCTTACGGGTTGTCAAAACCGTAATTTATTGGTGGCTCCTTACGTCAATGACGTAAGTGCCTAGAATATCACGACCGGTGGAGGGACCTACATAAGCTCATCACGCTAAACCGCGAGAAACTATTAGGAAGACCAAAACGAAAACTGTGACATGTGTCCAAATATAAGAGTACTGTACTGTATAGTCGTAAGAAAAAGATGTATAAGGCGGGTACCATTAAAGAAGCCTTATCTCGGAAAGACAGAACTACTGAGGTGTGAATACTGATACAGTAATTGTATATCACAAAATTAAAATTAAAATAAAGCTATGCATTTATAGTTGCAATAACGTATTAATATTGTTATGTAACAGATCTAGGGTGCAGTAATAGCACTCTTGTTATCCATTCTGGGTTGTGTGTCCTGCCAACTTGTCCTGGACTTAACGTGCGTGCCCCCCCCCCCCCTTTTTTGTTTTCTTTTTTTTTCATTTAAGGTGACAGGTAGGACGCACTTTCTATTACCTTACACCCTGGTAATAAGGCATTGAATAAACATAACCATCTACTTAATGGCTTTGGGGGGCATCATCCTGCCCTACAGCTATGTTTGGTAATTTGGGACTTCTCCGGAAGTACCGACAAGTATATGGCTAGGGACGCATTGCTAGAGGGCCAACAGGCCCGTCTGCGTTATATCTTACCCTGAAAACACCCATTTAGGAAAACTAATGGTAGCGGACCATATGTGCCTATCATGGGGTTTTGCGATCACCTGAGGTTCAGCTTCCTACATTATCTTTGCAAAAGGGATGCTAACACTTTCTTTCCCCACCTTATTTGACCCTCCCGGGGGAAGCACAATTGTGTCATATTCCTAGGACTAATAGACTTAGAGTAGGTATATAGTGCATTAACAGGGAATCGAGCATGGAGTATTTTTGCTCTTGTCAAGGCAGGAATAGGTAAAGGTGTGGGGAGATGTTCCTGGTGTTCCTCTTTGTGATCACTCTGGTATAGCAGCAACATGTACAGAGTCCTCCTTAGTAGCAAAACTAGGTAGACCCTGTCATGGATGTCAGTTCTGAGACCCTTTGGCGGTCTGGGTCCTTTGACAATATGCACCCACTAAGTCTCTTGTCATTTGTGGTCTCACAGGAGAAGGCCTAGACTGTGAAAGAGTTAGGTCCTTCGAGATTGACCATTGAGGAAGCAAATGGTGATTAGGGGCTCTGAGCTTAACACCAGCCTGCCTAACAAACCCCGCTGGTCTTTCTGGGGCAGAGATAAACTAGTACGCGTCAAGAAGGATTTCTTTATGACGATACGTGGTTTATAAGTGTGTTAATTGTTAGCTCTTTTTAAAATCAATTAATAAATTTAGGTGCTTCAGCGACCAGCAACCGATGGAGACTGCTGGTTTTGAACTTGCACTCCAAGGTGTAAATTGTATCAAGCGTGAACTATCCTTTCTTAGAGTTGAAGCTGTGTATTGGCTAGTGAGTGTATCTGTGACTTCCTTGTCGCAGGATAGTAGCCATTTAGAGGATGTCCATATCGCAAGTGTTATATCTGTCTACGGGTTGGGGAACCCTGGTAGAGTTGTTGCCTGGATTAAAGGTGAATGTTTTGGACTAGAAAGCCTATCTTTTACCCAAGTAATTCTAGAGAGAACTGGTCCGGGTAGGGACCTGTTCCTCCAAGCCAATTACAGTCGTCATTGTGTCCATCTGGTATGACATTGACCTGGAGGTCAATGATATTGCATGAACTTTGGGAAAAACGCAGGGCTGTTAGTTCTTGGGTATGGTGTATTTACCTAATTGTATTTACCTAATTGTAGTTTACAGGAGTTGAGCTAAGCTCGTGTTGTCCCGTCTCTCAGTCTACTTTTTATCCAATTTTTTCTTGAAAATATGGATGTTCCTTGCCCCTACCACCTCCTCCTCCAGCCCATTCCATTTGTCAATACATCTATAGGGGAAGCTAAACTTCCTGATATCGTTCTTGCAGGTAGGTCTTTTTACTTTGTAGCTGTGGCCTCTAGTTATTCCTGTATCCATAATTAATATATCCTCCCTATCCAGCCTCTCCAGCCCCCGGGTACATTTGTACATCATTATCATGTCTCCCCTCTCTCTCCTCTCTTTTAGACTCGGTAGATTTAATTTGTCTAGCCCCCCTTCATATGGCAGTTCTCTGAGACTTGGAACCAATCTAGTGACTGCTCTCTGGATTCTTTCTAACTTGTGAATATGCTTCTTTAGATGCGGGGACCACACCACTGCTGCATACTCCAATCTTGGTCTAATCATACTCTTCATAATTTTCGCTACCATGGTCTCATCCAAGTAGTTCAGAGCAACTTTCATATTCCCGGCCATTGCATACATTCCGCTAAAGAGCTTGTTAATATGTTTCTCTGGCGACAAATTATCTTGTATAATCAACCCTAAATCTTTTTCTTTTTCGGCCTTGCTAATTATATTATCTCCCATCCTGTACTCCCAATTTGGTCTATTCACACTTCTTCCCATATTTAACCCTTTGTTCCCGGAAGGGCTCTTGAACGCCCATAAAAAAGCATACACGAGCTGCCCGGAAGGGCTCTTAAACACCCATGAGGTCAAAGCCTGTGAGCTTGGTGTGCGAGGCGTCGGTCCGACGCATGTAAACAACAGCCGGCTGGACCGACGCTCCGCATCTCCGGCCACAAGAAGGAGAGCGTCGCTTGTTCGTGTGTGCCTGGATGTTGTTGTTAAGTATCGAAAAGTGGTGTAAAGTGGCTGTTTTGGCCATAAAGTTATCTCCAATGAAATCATCATCACAGCTCAACCAGTTGACTTAGAGAGCTCTACTTAATGCCATTCTACAGGTAAATAACACAGCTACGCTTGGGGATGCGCGGGAATGCGGGAAGCAGTCTGATTAACGAATATACGGTAGCCTAGCCTAGACGTTTTTCGGCCAAAACACCCGGGTTTCGAGGAATATATATATAATACATAGCCGGGGCTGGAGGGTTAACACATGGCATTTACTTATATTAAATTTCATTTTCCACTTGGTGCTCCATTCGTATATTTTGTCTAAATCCCCTTGCAGCTCCTCACAACTACTTTTATTTGTTATTTGTCTCATAATTTTTACGTCATCTGCAAACATTGACATGTAAGAGTTTATGCCTATCGGCAGGTCATTCACGTACATAAGGAACATGAGAGGTGCCAACACAGATCCCTGCGGCATACCACTCTCAACTTTCCGCCACGATGAGTAAGTTCCTCTAATGTTGGTCCTCATTTCCCTATCTGTTAAATAGCTCTCCATCCATTTCAGCAAACTCCCCCTGACACATCCTAGCGTCTCAAGCTTAGATAACAATCTCTTATGTGGTACCTTATCGAATGCTTTGGAAAGGTCTAAGTAGACGCAGTCCACCCATCCGCCTCTTTCTTGGAGTACATCTATCACCCTACTGTAATAACATAGCAAACTGGTAACACAAGATGTCCCTTCTCTGAATCCAAATTGCTTTGGGGTTATTATCTTCTTTCTCTCCAACATTTTCATCCATCTCTTCCTAATTAGCTTTTCACAAATCTTGCATACAATACTAGTAAGTGAAACTGGTCTATAGTTTAGAGGGTCCTCAGGGTTTCCATTCTTGTATATCGGAATGATATTAGCTCTTTTCCATTCAACAGGAACCTGTCCTGTGACACTGACTAAAGGTTGTCCATTTTCTTTGACTGATTAACTTCAGAACGACTGATAGTGCCACCCTATCAGATTCGAAGCGTCTGTGTCCAATCCCAAAAGTGGGAGGTGGATTTTTGCCAATGTGTCACTGATTACTTTTACTTGAGAATTTTCCCCGCAACGCCAGGGGATGTCGAATTCTCTTTGGGGTGAATAGGAGGGAATTGGGAGGTGTTAGTGGAACGGTTTTGTTGCCTGGTCAGATTAGTTCTTTTAACCTGAGGAAGTTTAGGAACCTTATCATTTTGAACTCAAAACACAGTTACTGTTTACAGTCTTGGTATGTAATACAGTACTGTGAATGGTTATATTTAAAGACTTGGCATTGGATGGATTTTGTTTTATAGTCTGGAGTTGTGTATCCCCGATTACTCCTACTCATTCTGCTGATTGTGTAGGAGTGAGAATTTTTATTTCTCTAAATTTATTCTGAAACCTCCTTTTGTCACCTGTTATGTGACTATCAGGGTTTGATTTTTTGGCTATGGAGAGGAGAGGACCACAGCAATCTACAATCTTGAAGGTTAAACAGTATTTTTATGCTGACTTTTGAGTAGAGGGGGAAGAGTTTGTTTCACTCCCTTGGTGAAAAACTGGGAGCTATGTCCGCGCTGGAACGAATACTGGTGAACATTCTCGCTCTTATACTGAATGGGATAACTAGGACTTTTTTTTTTTTTTTTTTTTTTTTGTATTGGGATGTGCCAGAGGACTCTTCTATATCTGGAGCAATTATCCAGTCTCCAGACCTTTGACTGTAGAATTACTGTCGTTCTACTTGGTAACTATAGTTAATATCCTGAACTTTCTATTGTGAATTATTTGTTGAGGAGTAGCCATGTCCATCGTAGGGTTTTAGTTGTAGACTGTCTCTTTTGGGGAGAGAAAATGTGTGTGATAGAAAGCTGGAATGCCCTCTGGCACCCAAGACACAACATTGCTTGTCAACACTCGGATCATTAATATTCTGATTCTAGAGGCAGTTGTCCATTGTTGGCCCGAACTCTGAGGAGGGGCCAGTTTGTTTATTAAACTGCTCCAACCTATCCATCTGAGGGCTTAGTACCCGAGCCTGAACTTCGTTCAGGTTGTTTGGGGAATCAAACCACATGTGAATCGATGTGAAGAGAGTGCTAGAGTGGCCATATCTTTTGGGTATTCTTGGACCATTGGGTGAGTAGAAACTGTCTAGTTCTAGTTGCTTCAAAATTTGCAATGACGGTGGATCCCCAGATCGACCTTGGTGATTTCACCTACATCACTACAAGCGCAAACAAGAGCCAATCTTGACATTCCTGGTGGTCGTCTGAGAATTACCCCGTGGAGCTCCTCTGAAAAATGAAGTGCGGACTTGGGGTGTTGTTGAGGGGTAGACTCTGCTACTTGCCTCATGGCCTGTGCAGGGTGTTGTTGTGTGATAAAATTTTGACAGTAACCAAGGGTTTTTCGACGCAGCCTAACGTCTTTGTCAATCCGTGCAGGGTAGGTGTATTTATCATGGGGTCAATTAGGTGGTTACAACTTATTAATTGGGGATCTGAGATATTTTCAGAACTTCTGGGGAATAGAGTGGGAGTTTTTATGTATGCCTAGTGGTAAATTGGAGATCCTCCAATGGGAGTTTTGTGGGGGGGCGTCCCCCCACTACAGGGTAAATCCCTTTGACTGAGTCAACCACTTGGCCCCTGGGTCATCTCTTAAAGAGTATACCCCCATCGTAGGGTTTTTGTTCCTTGACATTTTTTGTGGAGCAACCTACGGATTTATAGAGATCATAGAGATTTAATGGTAATATGTCCTTCCGTCTTATTCATGCCAGACTATGGTTTGCAGCGTTTCCTGAAGGAACCGTGGGTGTCTGTGTATAAGAAAAGTACTTCGCACCCAATCGAATTGAGATTTTTTTTTTTTTTTTTTTTTTTTGCCCGGCAAATGGCCTTGTGCTTCTTTGCACGTATATTCTTCAGCTCGTCCATTTTAATAAACCACTACTTTGGTATTGATACCAAATTAGGAAGACCTGTGTCAGCATTAGTAGGTGTTACTCTAGTGGTTGTTTCCCGTATCGGGAGCTGTTATTTTACGAGCAGGTTGTTTAGGATGGACAGGTACCTGAGCCAGTGGAACTGTGTTTGGTATGTCCTGTTGTGATCTGGAAGGAGCAAGAGAACTACTTTGAGATCTCGGATAGTCTTATCTAAAGGCGCAAAAAAAACAAAAAAAAAAGTCCGTTGGGTTTGCTTGTTACATTCCTATACGGGTTTAATAAAAATTTCTTGAAATTAGCCCAACTATCCTCCTGGGTTTATGTATTTCAGCTTCAGAATTCATCTGAATCATTTTTTTAGGGAGAATCAACGTGGGTGGAGAGAAAACAATGGGGTTGAATCAACCTGTTGTTCAATACAGTAGTATCACCTAGCCATACTCGGGTAGGAGGGGGAGGGGATGACATGTTCAGCACTTGGCTCAGCCAAGGCGGTAGAGGAGGCAGGCAATTCTTTGTTTATTCGAAGAAAACAGGATTAGCAGGGTGACCGGTCATGTCAGATAATTGACCCCGGCCTGGGGATATGTGTGTAGGGTGCAGGATTTGAAATCCTGATTGCGAGTCAGGGAAGTTGGGACTTCGAAGGTGGGTAGCTTTTATATCTGTGGTTTGTTAATTTCCCAGGGACCCAAAGGGAATATGTCTTACGGCTTTAATGGACTATCCTTCGTTGGGATTAAGCCCGGTTGGTACCCGTCACATTTGTAACATATTATGTGGGACCCAATCTGTAAAAGCTAATTGAGTCAATGTTATTGATATTATTATTATTCTTCCGTTTTTTACTGGAAGGCTCTGAGCCGACCGACCTATGTCATTATCTTGCTAGAACCGGACATTTTCTTGTCGGGAGATGGGGACTAGCTAGGAGTTCTAGAAGAGATGATTCTAAAAAGCTATTCTATTTTAGTATTGCTGGTACAGTACTTGGAGATTTTTTTTTTTTTTTTTTTTTAAAGTACTGTACCTGAATTGTTAGATTTTACTGAATTCCATATAGATAATATGCCCGAGGGTATATATGTTTTTTGGGTCATTGTTATAAGCAAAGCTTATATGGATAGCCTAGTGACGGTACACTTAGCCGGTGAACCAGAAACGTCTAGTAATTTGTCAAATGAACTCACCTTAACATATAAGGTGTTGGGATACTCCAGAGGTTGTCACTTGGAGGGGGAGGGGATGTTTTACTCGTTGAAAAAAATTCTTCTCCGGTAGTGTTGTCGCTCCTTGAGTCTGGAGATTATATATATAACAAGGGGCCAGAATTGTATGGTGGAATTAAAACCGGAATTATTAGGTCTACTGTACTTAGGTTTTGGTAAAGTAGGGTCTAGTTATGTCCTGTTTATTTTAATCCGACTCCCGTTGTCTTTTATGTAAGAAGTAGCCTAGTGAATTAATATTCGGTAAAATTGGATATAATTATCCGGAAATTTGTTAGGCAAGTATAGCCTTTTTAGGAAGTAGTACTTGTTTAGTACTTGTTTCCTGGAAATTAGTTAAAATATGTAAATCGTGAGAATACACTTCGTAGGTGACTTGGAAATGTCTAGAGTTTTGCCCAGTGAACTCACTTTAGATATGGGTTATTTAGCCGAATGAAGGGAGCAACAGGTGACCTGGTCATGTCTACCATGGGGGCGAAAGGTGGGCACTAGCCTTGTATTGTTTATTTTAATTAAAATGGTAGTAAGTATGACCCAGCCTAGAGTAATCGGCCAGAATTTCCATTTGATTCCTTTCTTGGAACCCTGGTTTGTTTTTCTTAGAGTAGGCTATGACAAAGTTTAGGGTATGGTACTGGGTAAAATAATATTTGTTTCTCTTACTGGGACCTGGAATTGTCCTTGTCCCAGCATGGCACAGCCTTGAATCACCTGGCACCCTTATGGTGGTGGCGGTATGGTGTTACCCGGCAATATTGGTATTCTGGATTGACCCCCATTATTATTATTATTATTATTATTATATATATATATATATATATATACAGTATATATATATATAATAATTTTTTTTTTTTTTTTTTTTTTTTTTGGCGGATTAGAAAAATTTACTTGTTTAAGCTCTCGCACTTATCTTAATTTTGTTAGGTTAGATAACGGGGTCTGACTTCTTTATTAAAATCTGACCTAGGCTAACCTAGAGTACCGGGTAATAATTTCTAGTTAAATTTTTTATATTGGGATTTGGTTTGTTTTTCAAAATTAAAGTTTGGGTCCGTTAGGGTACCCATTTTTTTTTTTTTTTTTTTTAGGCTAGGCCTAGGGTAACCGAGACTTTCAGAAGAATTTTGTTGTGAAATGTATTCGGGTTTGACTTTATGTTTGTATGGTATTATTGTATCCAATGAACATGTACTAATCTATCTATCTATCTATCTATTGCCTGACGCCGTGATCCCCGAAGGGGTGGCCACGAACGAACCGCCCCCATGCACCTCTGTCCCCGGTCAGTCGACGCCCCTCCCCCCAACCAGCACCGCCTTCGTTCATGTAGTTCCTCACTCCATCCTTCCACCTCATATTCGGTCTACCTCTCCCCCTCTGTCCCTCCACCTCGCTCTCGTACACCCTCTTAGTCATTCTCTCGCTTTCCATACGTTCCATATGGCCGAACCATCTCAAGTTGTTCCTTTTCACACTTTCCAGCACATCTACCTCCACACCACACCTCCTTCTTACTTCCTCATTAGTCTGTCTATCCCTCCATGTAACTCCGCACGCACTCCTTAAGTAATTCATTTCCACTGCTCTCACTCTTGGTCTGAGTCTCTCAACCAACGTCCATGCTTCGCTTCCGTAAGTCAGTGTCGGGATTACCACACTGTCATGCAAGGACTTCTTCACTTCCATACTGACCACCCTATTTCTTGTTACTGCTTTTAGCATTCCTACAACCCTCTTCCCCTGTTGTACCCTCTCCCGCACCTCTTCATCCATAGTCCCATCTTTACTCAACACACTGCCCAGATACTTAAAAGAGTTGACGATCTCCATAGCCTGACCGTTCAGCTTCACCTCACACTCTGTGACTTCACCCCTTTCAAAGACCATAACCTTGCTCTTCCCCGTATTTACCTTCAAATTCCGTTTTTTGCACACTGTTCCAAACTCATTTACCAGACCCTGCAACTCCCATTCATTATCACTCATCAGAACTGTATCATCCGCAAACAGCAGTATAGGTAGCTTCCACTTAATTCCCTCCCTTTTCAGCGATACACCAACATCCACTGCTCTTGATAGTATTTCTTTCATGACTCCATCCATATATACAGTAAACAACCACGGGGACATCACACACCCCTGTTTCAAACCAACATTCAGGTCAAAGAACTCGCTCTGCTCACTCTCCACACGTACTGCCGCCTTTGCACCCTCATACATGCTCTTCACTGCTTTCAGCAACTTGCCCTCTACTCCGTATATTCTAAGTACTTTCCACAAACCTTCTCTATCCACTCTGTCATAGGCCTTCTCCAAGTCCATAAAGGCAACATACACCTTTTGTTTCTTCTCCAGATACTTCTCCACAACACAATTCAGGGTAAAAATCTGATCTACACATCCTCTTCCCTTCCTAAAACCTCCCTGCTCGTCGCCTATCCATTTCTCCGTTCTCACTCTCACTCTCTCAATCACTACCCTACTGTATACCTTCCCTACTACGCTTAGAAGACATATTCCTCGGTGGTTACCACACACTCCTCTTTCCCCTTTGCCCTTATATAGGGGGACTATTATGCCAGTCTTCCAGTCATCGGGTGCACTCCCCTTCTCCCATGCTAGTTTGCACATTTTCCATACCCATTCTATCACTATCTCACCACCATACCTCAACATTTCCCCACACACTCCATCTGTTCCTGGTGCTTTCCCCAACTTCACTCTTTTCATGGCTTCCCACACTTCTGACCTCCTGATCCCCACCTCCTCCTCCACTACTTCTCTTCTTCTCCCTCCCATACCATATCCAGCTATGTTTGCTGGCTCTTCATTCCTTTCATTTAGCAACTCACTGAAGTACTCCCTCCATCTTTCGACTCTCTCTTGCTTCTCGGCTAGCATTCTCCCATTCTTATCTTTCACACCCTTACTGTTTCCCTTGCTACCTTCCCTAACTTTCTTGACTTCTTTCCAGAACAGTTTCTTACTCTCCCTCCATTTTACACTCAGATTCCTTCCAAATTCCTCATCTACTCTTCTCTTACTTTCCTTCACTACTCTCTTCACCACCCTCTTACTCTCCACGTACCTCGCTCGTTTCTGTCTCTCGGAATCTTCATTCCCTCTACTAGTACTAATGTACTAATCAAGTCAGTTTAATATCAAATAAAACATAAAAGGTTACAGGTGGCATTTCCTAAAGGAAGCCTGTGGTGTTAACGCCTTTAAGTTTCATAGAACAGTTGGTGTAACACAGGAATAAACTATCCATTCAGTTTATATATTCCAGGGGAAATGAAACATTCATTATCACCCAAATTTATTAATATGTAGGCCTACATAGCCTATTCATGGCCTCAGGTAATGTTACCAAAAAAATATTTATACTCTAGGCCTAGATCTAATCCCTGGGATTATGGAGTATATTGGAAACTTTATTGCATTCATAGTGTTTCCTCTTAAAAAATAATTAATGTTCCTGGGTAGCCTAGGCTTACTTTAGTCTAGGGAACGATTATCACATGACCTTAATACTTGAGGTTGTATGGTGGTAGGCCTAGCCTATGTTATTATTGTATTTCCGGCCCATCTGGGTAGGACCTACTCGGGGCTAAAGGGACTTTAGCCATACTCGGTAGTCCTGGTAACCGGGCCTTATTGAGATAAGGACTCGGGAACTCGGGAACTTGAGGTTGTATGGTGGGATGTTATTATTGTATTTCCGGCCCATCTGGGTACCCGGGACTTTTCGACATACTCGGCAGTCCTGGTAACCGGGCCTTATTGAGATAAGGACTCGGGAACTCGGGAACTTGGGGTTGTATGGTGGTATGTTATTATTGTATTTCCGGCCCATCTGGGTACCCAGGACTTTTCGCCATACTCGGCAGTCCTGGTAACCGGGCCTTATTGAGATAAGGACTCGGGAACAACAGGAACTTGAGGTTGTATGGTATTCCAGTATCGCGGCTCGCCCGACGCCCGCATAACTGGGCACTCGGGGACTGTCACCATATCTTGCAGACTGGCAGTCCCGCACTCGGGACTGTCACCATATCTGTCAGTCCCGTGTCCGGGCCTTGGAACCGGACCTTTTGAGACAGGGCCTAGGGTATCTGGGTATTTGGAAAATTAACAGCATGTCGTATTAGAATCTTACATCATAGTGGGATACAGTATATTCAAAAATGATATTATTATGGGTACTCTTGATACCCTTGGAAAACAAAAAGGATATATGAGTGCTTGAATAATGTTAAAAGTGTAAATAAAGCAAATAAATAAAGTTAAAATTAATATTCACTTTTAAAGGAAAACTTGGAAGTAAATACTGAAAGAATCATAGAGAATTGTGGAGTGAAGCATTGAATGGAAATAGGTTAAAATTTTCTGGAAATTATAGGCTTAGGAAATTTTGATCCTAAGTAAAAATATTACGGTGGCCTGAAAAATAACCTCTGGCTAGGGCACGACCAGGGGCTACCTGTCAGGAATTATAGATATGTGAATCTTATACTTACCTATAATTCCACTCTTAAGGGAATATCTGTCATGGTATCATGTTAAAACACAACCAGCACAGAACAAATTAGGCTTAGGAAATTTGTACCGAAGTACAAATCTTACGGTGGCTTGAAAAACAACCTCTGGTTTAGGCACAACCGAGGTTTGACTGTCAGGGCTCACAGATATAAGCTGATGACACTCGCATATAATTCAACACTTAAGTCAGTATCTATCGAGCTACAATGTTAATACACACTATCACAGAACAAAAGACACTGCCGCTAAGGAGCCGAGGTTCGTATGATACGACATACAGAAATAAACACAAAAATTGAGGCTTTAGAAAGTGAAAGTGGCTCTGATGACACGCCCGCCGACCAGCCCAGACTATGAAGTCCTTACTTACAGGATTACAAGTGAAATTGGTCCAAACAAACACATTCCTAAACGCGTATATGATTTCAACTGCACTATATATTCACTATGGACCAAAACTGACGTGCTCAAGAGGGGCTATGTAACCCTGAGCATGAGGTAAGGACTCGCACGTCTACCTTGGCTGGCTCGGTGGGCGAGAGAGAAGGTTCCTGGGAGGAACAGCCAACTAGCAGGTGTATGGGAAACAGAGGTAGACCGTGAGCGCGCGTCGGCGCGGTGTTCAAACTGTGCTAATTCTTTTCTTTTTATTTCCTACTTTTCAGTGGCTCCAACCCAATGACGTACCGTAGGAATGATTAAGGGGTACCCCCTATGATGATCTTGGTTCTCGACCACCGTGATCCAGGTTAACCCGGGCTCAGAGGAGCCCGGAACGAGGCCATATTAACATAGGCACTTACGTCATTGACGTAAGGAGCCACCAATAAATAGAGGTATTAGTTTATTGTCAGTGGTGGGAAAGCTGTATGGCAGGGTGTTGATAGAGAGGATAATAAAGTGTACGGAAGTTGCAATAGGAGAAGAACAGTGCGGTTTTAGGAGGGGAAGAGGGTGCGTGGATCAGATGTTTGCATTAAGACAGTTATGCGAGAAGTATTTAGAGAAGCATATGGAGATATTTTGGGTTTTTATGGACTTGGAAAAAGCGTATGATCGTGTGGACCGTGAAGTAATATGGAAGGTGTTAAGGATTTATGAAATAGGAGGAAATTTGTTAGAAGCAGTTAAGAGTTTTTATGAAGGGAGCAGAGCATGTGTGAGAGTAGGAAATGGTGAGTTGAGTGAATGGTTTGAGGTAAAGGTAGGTTTGCGACAGGGTTGTGTAATGTCACCATGGCTGTTTAATATGTTTATGGATGGTGTGGTGAGGGAGGTGAAAAGGAGAACTATGGGAAGAGGATTGGGTTTAGTAGGAAAGAATGGTAGAGCTTGGGAGTTGAATCAGTTGCTGTTCGCTGATGACACAGCATTGGTGGTGGATTCTGATGAGAAACTGCAGCGGGTAGCCAAAGAGTTTGGTGTGGTTTGTGGAAGGAGGAAACTGAAGGTGAACGTCAATAAAAGTAAAGTAATGGTGTGTAATAGGGGAGAGCATAGGGTGAATCTAGATGTGAGGCTGGATGGGGAAATATTGGAACAAGTAGAGTGTTTTAAATATCTAGGAGGAACGATAAGCAGGAGTGCAGGTATGGAAATGGAGGTAAAACAGAGAGTGTGTGAAGGAAGGAAGGTTTTCGGAGCAATGGGAAGTATGTGGAAGACGAGAAATCTCGGAGTGAAAGTAAAAAGCGCACTGTATCAAGGAATTGTTGTGCCAACAGTGATGTATGGGGCTGAGACATGGGCTCTGAAGAAAAAGGAGAAAAGAAGGCTGGATGTGATGGAGATGAGCTGCTTGAGGAGTAGTATGTGTGGAGTTACTCGTAGACACAGATTGAGGAATGAAGAGATACGTAGGAGAGTGGGGCAGCAGGAACATTTGTCAGCCAGAGTGGACAGAAGGGTGCTGAGCTGGTATGGTCATGTTGAACGAATGGGAGATGAAAGGCTTACGAAGAGAATATGTGAGTCAGGTACAAGGGGAGATAGAAGGGCAGCAAGACCCCCATTGAGATGGAGAGACTGTGTAAGAAAAGCTTTGGATGATAAGAGGAATGACTATAGATCAGGCAGGGGAAGTGGTGGTGGACAGGAGTGAATGGAGAATGCTTGTGAATAGTTGAGTGAACACGTGGTCATTTGGAGTAAGGGGTCGGGTGCAAGTTGGACTAGATAATAGTCCATCAGGCGCCTGGCCCGGGGAGACGATTAATATGAAGGGTGCGCCTGGAAGTGTGGTGGGAGGGCGTGTGGCTTTGGCTCCGCTGCATGTCTGCCTGCCGAGATCGGAACCTCTCCGGGTGGTCGGGGGCCGGGGGAGTGCTGGAGCGACCTTGGTGACCCTGGTCTCTGGGTCTTCTCCTGGGTGACCTGGATGTGTCTGAGTTGGTGCTTTTTATCTGTGTTTATTCGTTGTTTTATGTTGTTTTTGTGTTTTCCCTGTTCTTGCTCTGTCTCGAGTCGGTTACCCCCAAAATGGGGATTGGGCCTGAGCATATAGAATAGATAGAATAGAATAGATAGATAGATATATAGAGGCAATTAGAATTGACCCTCTTGTACATTTTACTTCAATACACAAATACTCACAATACTGCTGTCTCATATCCACCTCATTTACCTTGAGCTCTTTTCTTACATAAATAAACATTCCTCTTCCAACCTCTGCTCTAATAGGATTCCTCTCGTACAACTCAAAACCCTTCAAACTATACTCCACCATTTCCCTTTCAATTCTAGCATTTTTTGGTCTTACTTCTTGTAAGGCTATGACATCAGGTTTTTCCTCTTCATCCTCCAACCTACATATCAGTTCTCTTTTCTTGTCCTGGGTAAACACATCCACATTACTAAACATAATCCTTAATCTTTCTACCATTCCTTCAGCAGCTACATCATCCCGCTCCTCCTGTCCGTGCCCTCACACTACTGGTACTGGGTCTGCAGCTTCTTCTGCCTCTCCCCGAGACGCTTCCACCCTGCTCTCCACCTCTGCCACAACTTCTGTCACATTCTCTTCCCTCCCTGCTCTCCCTTCCATTCTTATAAACCACTTCCTCACTCTCCAGAAAAACTTCTTCTTATCCTCCTCACCCAACTTTCCATTTTCCTCATCAGCCTTTTCCTGTAGTTCCTTTATTTTTTTTCTTTGTTCTATGCTCAAATCCTTATACTAATAGGCATATCGTAAATAATTACGGGGCCCCTACTAAATATTAGGTTTTCATTCTTCCCTCCGGGAATCAAACCTATATTCTAATACAGATCTCTCTCACTATCTGATGCCCCAATTTATGATAATATTATAGGTTATTAGGTATATTTACCTAATTGCCTAATTGTAGTTTACAGGAGTTGAGCTAAGCTCGTATTGTCCCGTCTCTCAGTCTACTTTCATCCAATTTTTTCTTGAAAATATGGATGTTCCTTGCCCCTACCAAGGGTTTGGGTTTGGGTTTGGGTTTTGGCTGGTCCCAGAATGCATCCCCATTTACCCCATTAACTTTAGGGTTCGCTATAGGATTTTTCTATTTCAGATCAAGTTTTCAGGAACATAACCTAATCGTAAATTCAGGAAGACCTATAGCCACTTTTAGGCTATAACTAAGTTGGAGCCTTAAGCAGTAATAATACCAAATTGCAATAATAATGTACCCTTCCTATTCATACAAAGCATTTTATGGATATATAAATGTATTATAACTAGTTTCAATGCTAATTCTCCTAAATACAGGTCTACATCTACCTATCTATTGCCAGAAGCCGTACTCCCAAAGAGGGGTGCGAAAAGGTTTTAAAGACTAAATCACTTGAGAATGTAAGTGTTGATAAAGTATAGTACTGTACCTGGTATGTAAAATCAATGTATGTTATATGCCGAAGCAACTATATATTATCTAGCCTGTACCGGTTTACAGGGGAGGGTTGTTATACCCAAACTGCCCATTGGTGTGTGTTGGGATGCAGGGGAGAGGGGTCAATTTCCTAAATCCCCTTCTTCCTCATGTTTAGCCCCATTAGTTTCAGATTTTAGGACGTTTGTCCGGTTTGTGTCAATTGTAAGACCTTCCGCCCTAATTCTTTGTCAATATTAAGACCTTTCGTGCTATTTAGGGGTCTTTTTTCCCCTGGCGAACAATGGAGCCTATAATTTTGGAAGAACCGGCCTTTGGCTGGACATTTTTCTACCGAAAAATTTAAAAATTATTCTAGAAGGGAGATCTAATGGATGTTTTTTTAATTTTGATGGAGGTCTAGGGAAGAAACTAGAAAACATAATATAAAAATAACTAAATAAGCAAATAAATAAGCCCATACCCCTTTAAACCCTCTCACCACGGAAGGGCTCTTGAACGCCCATAAAAAAGCATATAACAGGTACCCGGAAGGCCTCTTGAACGCCCAGTGGTTGAAAGCCTGTGAGCTTCGTGTGCGAGGCGTCGGTCCGACGCATGTAAACAACAGCCGGCTGGACCGACGCCCCGCATCTCCGGCCACAAGAAGGAGAGCGTCGCTTGTTCATGTGTGCCTGTATGTTGTTGTTAACCCTTAAAAAGAGGCTCACCACTTAAGTCGAGTTAAATAAAGCTGGACTATGTGGCGGCGCTCGACATAGGTCGAGTGGCAATTTCAGCACGTAATGTGGCTGAGAGAGAGAGACAAGTGGTGGCAGGAGACTAGCGAGCGTATGACTGCTCCAGACCACCGCGGTGAACCTACTGACACAAATCTCAGCTCCCTCCTCCCTCTCTCACTCGCTACATACTCAATTATGTACCGAAAGTACCGAATTACCTGCTTTTTGCACTCGCGTTGCACGGTTATTGCAAGAAAACTATCCATCATACAAGGATCGTTATGGTGTCATTCGAAAGCTCTGTTTATGCCCTTTCAGGGATAGAAACTTGTTTTACGTTCTGGGTCTTATTTAGGCATGAAAATGATCACGTAAACAGCCCTATTTTGGCTAAAAACACCCCGCTGGGCGGTACACATAAATAAACCGCATAGGCCGCTAAAGAAGGGTTAAGTATCGAAAAGTGGTGTAAAGTGGCTGTGTTGGCCATAAAGTTATCTCCAATGAAATCATCATCACAGCTCAACCAGTTGACTTAGAGAGCTCTACTTAATGCCATTCTACAGGTAAATAACACAGCTACGCTTGGGGATGCGCGGGAATGCGGGAAGCAGTCTGATTAACGAATATACGGTAGCCTAGCCTAGACGTTTTTCGGCCAAAACACCCGGGTTTCGAGGAATATATATATAATACATAGCCGGGGCTGGAGGGTTAAGGGAGGTGACCTGCTTTTTGTTATTTCTGTCCTTTTCTCCCTTTCTCTGGCTTGTATCCATTCGGTCCCATTCAGCCAACTATTTTAAGACGTTTATCCCCATCTAGGTGTCGATTTCTTCCTGGCGAGCGATAGCGAGCCAGCATTATATGAAGACATCCGGCTTCGCCGGAGAAATTTTTCTATCGAAAAATTTACAAATTTAGCCTGCTGTCTAACAAAAGTAAAAAATATGCTGGCTCGCTACCGCTCACCAGTAAGAAATTGACACCTGGATGGGGATAAACGTCTTAAAACAGTAGGCTGAATGGGGCCAAATGGATACAAGCCAGAGAAAGATAGAAAAGGACAGAACAAAAACAGGTCACCCCCCTTAAATAGAAAGATATCCCAGGCGGATTTCTGAGTTACAGGCTTGACATCATTCTCGGAACCAAAATTAAACACCTGAATGGATTGTGGACTGAATCTTCTTGGTATCTAAACACTAATGGGGTGAAACATTTTAAAATCTCAAAATCTATGGGGCAAAACAGGGGATAGCCAAATTAACCTCCCACTGACCAAATAGGGTTTACTTAACTTTACATTGACTACTCTGGGCTAAAGATTGCTTTCACATCCCAGGTACTGTACTGTACTTTATCAACAAAAGTTAGCCTGAAGAAAGTTTGCACCTAAATATATAATCTGTCTCGAGTCGACCACCCTCAGAAAAACAAAAATGGGGAATGGGCTTGAGTAAATAATAAATAGATAGATAGAACAATAGTGTAATCATTAGAATTATGACAGAAAATGTGATTTATCCTGTAATTCAAAGATGTATATGAATATACTCAGGCACATACCCCATAGCAGGGCTAAAGTTAATTAGCTATTAATTAAGATTCCCTGGCTGACTCTTCCCAAATGGTAGAAATATTAGCTTGATTACTCTAGTCATTATTTAGAAGTTAGTGGTTAGTCGACTGACTGGGGACAGAGGTGCATGGGGGCGGTTCGTTCGTGGCCACCCCTTCAGGGATCACGGCGTCAGGCAATAGATAGATAGATAGTGGTTCAAAAAAAAAAATGTTTTAGACTACATCAGTGTTGAGAATGTAGGTGTTGATAAAGTACAGTACAGTACCGGTACCTGGTATGTGAAAGCCAGGTGCTTTACTTTATCAACATCTATATTCTCACCGATTTAGTCTAAAAACCTTTCCTATTTCTTATCCACTAACCTCTAAATAGTCACTAGAGTAATCAAACTAATATTTCTACCATATGGGAAGATTTAG
The DNA here is from genome assembly GCA_032716605.1 of Paralithodes platypus. Classification (NCBI taxonomy): domain Eukaryota; kingdom Metazoa; phylum Arthropoda; class Malacostraca; order Decapoda; family Lithodidae; genus Paralithodes; species Paralithodes platypus. The sequence goes on along the minus strand of CM064485.1, from coordinate 29,697,513 downwards.
CGAGGGAATCTTTATAGCCAATTTGCTCTACGACAAAAGTGCATGGAGCAATTCCTTTGTGACCCCCCCCCCCTCCCCTTCGGGGATCACGGCGTCCGGCAATAGACAGATCTTAGAGTTACAGGATAACATTTGAGCGGGTTTTTATCACCATGCACTCCCTGCTCAAGAGCTGGGCTAGGGTGGGTGCCCTGATGATCAGGGAGTTCAGTGGACAGATACCATAGATTGTTAGACCAAATCGTCCACCAACAACACTGGTGTCTGCCAAATAACACACTGGCTGGCCCCAGACTCCAACCATCAACCTCATAGTGTGCCATGAAGCCATGAAAAGAGTGAAGTTGGGGAAAGCACCAGGAACAGATGGAGTGTGTGGGGAAATGTTGAGGTATGGTGGTGAGATAGTGATCGAATGGGTATGGAAAATGTGCAAACTAGCATGGGAGAAGGGGAGTGCACCCGATGACTGGAAGACTGGCATAATAGTCCCCCTATATAAGGGGAAAGAGGAGTGTGTGGTTACCACCGATGAATATGTCTTCTAAGCGTAGTAGGGAAGGTATACAGTAGGGTAGTGATTGAGAGAGTGAGAGTGAGAACGGAGAAATGGATAGGCGACGAGCAGGGAGGTTTTAGGAAGGGAAGAGGATGTGTAGATCAGATTTTTACCCTGAATTGTGTTGTGGAGAAGTATCTGGAGAAGAAACAAAAGGTGTATGTTGCCTTTATGGACTTGGAGAAGGCCTATGACAGAGTGGATAGAGAAGGTTTGTGGAAAGTACTTAGAATATACAGAGTAGAGGGCAAGTTGCTGAAAGCAGTGAAGAGCATGTATGAGGGTGCAAAGGCGGCAGTACGTGTGGAGAGTGAGCAGAGCGAGTTCTTTGACCTGAATGTTGGTTTGAAACAGGGGTGTGTGATGTCCCCGTGGTTGTTTATTGTATATATGGATGGAGTCATGAAAGAAATACTATCAAGAGCAGTGGATGTTGGTGTATCGCTGAAAAGGGAGGGAATTGAGTGGAAGCTACCTATACTGCTGTTTGCGGATGATACAGTTCTGATGAGTGATAATGAATGGGAGTTGCAGGGTCTGGTAAATGAGTTTGGAACAGTGTGCGAAAAACGGAATTTGAAGGTAAATGCGGGGAAGAGCAAGGTTATGGTCTTCGAAAGAGGTGAAGTCACAGAGTGTGAGGTGAAGCTGAACGGTCAGGCTATGGAGATCGTCAACTCTTTTAAGTATCTGGGAAGTGTGTTGAGTAAAGATGGGACTATGGATGAAGAAGTGCGGGAGAGGGTACAACAGGGGAAGAGGGTTGTAGGAACGCTAAAAGCAGTAACAAGAAATAGGGTGGTCAGTATGGAAGTGAAGAAGTCCTTGCATGACAGTGTGGTAATCCCGACACTGACTTACGGAAGCGAAGCATGGACGTTAGTTGAGAGACTCAGACCAAGAGTGAGAGCAGTGGAAATGAATTACTTAAGGAGTGCGTGCGGAGTTACATGGAGGGATAGACAGACTAATGAGGAAGTAAGAAGGAGGTGTGGTGTGGATGTAGATGTGCTGGAAAGTGTGAAAAGGAACAACTTGAGATGGTTCGGCCATATGGAACGTATGGAAAGCGAGAGAATGACTAAGAGGGTGTATGAGAGCGAGATGGAGGGACAGAGAGGGAGAGGTAGACCGAATGAGAGGTGGAAGGATGGAGTGAGGAAGTACATGAACGAAGGCGGTGCTGGTTGGGGCGTCGACTGACTGGGGACAGAGGTGCATGGGGGCGGTTCGTTCGTGGCCACCCCTTCGGGGATCACGGCGTCAGGCAATAGATAGATAGATAGATATAGAATTATCTAATGGTATAATCAAAATATCCAAATTACAGACTGTTACTGAAATCACACTAGCCTATATAGAACCACACCTTATCAGGTATTTTACCTAGCCTATAATATATTCTATCATTAGCCTACCAGGGCCCAATCTGTTAACCTAAACATTTTCTAAAAACAATAATTTTTTCTAAATTTGAGCCTATATAACTAGTCTATTCCTATCAATGTTAACTTCATATGTGTCATGTCAGCTTGGTTGTTCAATATATACATGGATGGAGTGATTAGAGAATGTAGGGCGGGATCAATGGGTGTGGGAGCTAGACTGGAATCAGAAGGAAGAACATGGAAGATTTTAACATTTTAATATGCGGACGATGCAGTCCTGTTGGCGGAAAATGCGGAATAACTTCAGAGAGTGGTCACTGACTTTGACAGGGTATGTGAAAAGAGAAAGTTAAAGGTCAATGTAGGGAAATGTAAGGTAATGGTGTTTGAGAGAAGCATGCATGAAACCATAGATTTTAAGGAAAAATATAGAATCAAGAAAGAACATGAGAAAAGTTGTAAAATAAAAATGAAGTACTGGAAGAGGTTGAAAGTTTCAAGTATTTGGGAGCTGTACTATGCAAATATGGTAAAATGAAGAGCGAGATAAAAGAGAGAAAAATGCAAGGGAGAAAGGTGATTGGAGAACTTGATAATATTCTCAAAGGAAGAATGGTTAGCCAGGAAGTCAAAAGTAACTGAGAAACAGTGTGCTGCTCCCAACACTCTCGTATCGAAGCGAGACATGGACAGCAAGTGACGAGGACCTCTCCAAACAGAGCCGTGGAGATGAGCTTTTTCAGAATGGCAGCTGGCATGAATAGGCTAGATGGGCCAAGTAATAAGGAAGTGTAAGAGTCCTTTGGAATGGAAGAGCAAGCTTTGGGCATTGATTGTGGTGTGGTTGAGTGGATAAAGAGAAGTACTTTGAGGTGGTATGGTCATGTTCAGAGAATGGATGAAGACAGAACTGTACAGTACAGTACAGTACAGTACAGTACAGTACAGAACTGTATAGTACAGTACAGTGTAATCATCAGCATATGAGTGGATAGGACTAGAGGTACAGTTGAGATCATTAGGCTAATGAATATTAAAAGAGAACCTGGGGAACACCGGAGTTGATAGGTTGAGGAAGCGAGCAATGGCCATCCACAACCGCAGCTATGGAACGGCCAGAAAGGAAATTAGAGACAAAGGCACAGATGGAGGGATAGAAACCGAAGGAAGGTAGTTTGGAAATTAGGGATTTGTGCCAGACTCTATCGAAGGCCTTCGATACGTCTAGTGCAATAGAAAAGGTCTCACCGAAGTCCCGAAAGTTGGATGACCAAGAGTTAGTAGGATATGAAAGAAGATCACCAGTAGAGCGGCCTTTAAGGAAGCCATACTGGTGATCTGAAAGTAGACCATGGGAAGATGAATGCAAGACATTTTGAATTAAGAATACCGTTCTTTAAAAAACTTTAGATGCAAGAGAGGAGATCAATTGGACGATAGTTGGACGGTTGAGAGCGGTCACCCTTCTCTGGGACAGGGTGAACGAGGACAAACTTTCAGCAAAATGGAAAGACTATCGTGGAAAATCAGACTGGGAGTCAGCACGGAAGAACAGTTTGAGTACAACAGGAGGAACACCATCCGGTCCGTAAGCCTTCTTAGTATTAACCCCTTCACGCATTTATGACGCAGAGGTTGCCAGATTAGCAATAAGAAATAGAGTTCTCTCACTCTTATATAATAAGTCATAGGCGTGTGCATCAACCTTTAACCGTCCTGGTGGTGTAATGGTTAAGGTGGCAAAAATCTGTGTGTGATAACCCGGGTTCGAATCCCGGCGGATCATATATACTTTAATTAATTTCATTGGGGGTGTTTGGTGTTGTGGTGAAATTAATAAAATATAGATTACCTCTCCAAAATTAGTTTTCTGCCCACAGCTAACTCAAAGACAACTGCAGAGGTTGAAGTAACTAAACTAAAGGTTTCTAAATACCCCTTATGGTAACAAAGGCTTTAAAGTATCCCTAATCGGCTCAAAATCGCGTCATATGTCGGAGAGGGTTAATATACCCTACTTAATTTGATTCACCTTATTTCACCATTACCACAATTAAATATAACCCCAATACAAGTTTTCCCATCGCAACAGTATCATCACGAAAAACATTACATCCTTCACTACAAGAGCCCTCTCCCAAGCTGAATAAAATAATCTAATATTACCTACAATACACACAAATTAACCTTAGAGAAGGCTTTCCTGTTCCAAAAACAGAGATTAACCCTTTCAAGATGCGAGAATGCCTCTCTCTTTGTAGCTGGCTAATTTTAGTTGACAATTTTATTCAGTTTATAAATTGTGAGCGTCAAAGGGTTGGCTGAGATAGTTTTTGCCTCTTTTATCCTAGAGCACCTTCCAAAACTTAATGCAATCGTCTAAGGATAGCCAGAATAAACTGTTAAAACGCGCCATAATCCACAGAGCATTAACCCGGGAACTGCGGGAAGACTCTTAAGAGTTCCCCCGGCGGACTGCGGGAAGACTCTTAAGAGTAAGGGGGAAAAAAAATCCATTTAACAGTTATCACCTATTTTCCCCGTTATTCCCTTATTCTGTGGTATATTTTCGTGCTAACATTAGCGAGTTGCAAGCAGGGCATTGTCATCACTGTTAGCAAGCGAGTGCAAGAGAGAGAGAGAGAGTATCGATCGACAGTCTCTCTCCAGACGTGGGGAAAAGTGGTGGGAAGGAAGGTTGCCTCAGCCATACATTATGTAACTCCCGGCCTGTATCGCCGATTTTGACCATCCAAACGCTGTTTCCACTTGTTTTATAGTTGTAACAGGTTAATACCTTTATAATCAACCTATAATAGGCGCATATGGATAAGTATTAATGCTATTTATGGTAAAATAACGATGTTAGTGATGGGAACAGCTCAAATACGTCAGCACAGGAGTGTGGTGTCTCATACCCCCCATGCGCACTTCAGAGGTTAAAGATTACTGCCTTCCATTTCAATCGCCTCAACTAACTAGAGTCTCAAGGCATTATAACTTCTCCCACCAACATTACGGCCACGTGTACTCTTAGGTACACTCACAACCCATAATACTATACACCTATTAGAATTTCTGAACCTTGGGATATTATACTGTATATTAGGCCTACTGTATTATTTCATTTAGATTTGATACAGATTCAATGGAGTGTATATTTTTTATGGTTTGTGAGTGTACACTCCAAGACACTCACTTAGATCCATTACGAGATCTCGAACACCTTAAAAGGACCTCACAAATTTAAGGAGTAGGTAAAGAATTGTTATGACCCTAGAAATGTTACCCCGTGAAAAAACAAGAAAATCCTGCTGCAATACATCCACAGAAAATGGGATGCTCTACCTCAGCCTCATTATACATCAGGGGAGGTACCCTACCATCACCTCGATTTGTTCTCTTTTTCTCTCCCTCTCTTTTTAGCTTGTATCCATTCGGCCTCATTCACCCTACTGTTTTAAGACGTTTACCCCCATCAAGGTATCAACGTTTCCCTGGCGAGCGGTAGCAAGCCAGCTTATACATATATATATATTTGTTAAAAGCAAGATAAATTTGGACATTTTTCGATAGAAAAATGTCTCCATACAATGCTGGCTCGCTATCGCTCGCCAGGAAGAAATCGACACCTGGATGGGGATAAACGTCTTAAAAACAGTTAGCTGAATGGGACCGAATGGATAAAAGCCAGGGAAAGAGAGAAAAAGAGAGAAAGATAGAACAAAAAAGCCGGTGACCCCCCTTAAGGGGAGATATCCACTTGAGGGATTTTTTTCTTGACTCCTTTCTCCCTCATGTTTAGCCCCATTGCTTTTCTAATTTTAAGACGTTCGCCCAATTATTTTGACGATTTTAAGAACTTTCGACCCATTTCTGTTAATGTTAAGACCTTTCGTGCCATTTAGGTGTCGATTTTATCCTGGCGAGCGATAGCGAGCCTGTTATCTAAGAGGAACCGGCTTTTAGCCGGTACATTTTTCTACCGAAAAATGTACAAATTTATCTTGAAAGGGGCTCAAGGGGGTGTAATCTTAAGCTTGATGGATATCTAGAGACCAAACTAAAAACCTCCCCTTAAGCGACTCTGAGCAACTTAGACCAACTATATTTTCTCACTGTACTTACTTACCTAAAAAGTTACTGCTAAAAGCAGTAACAAGAAATAGGGTGGTTAGTATGGAAGTGAAGAAGTCCTTGCATGACAGTGTGGTAATCCCGACACTGACTTACGGAAGCGAAGCATGGACGTTGGTTGAGAGACTCAGACCAAGAGTGAGAGCAGTGGAAATGAATTACTTAAGGAGTGCGTGCGGAGTTACATGGAGGGATAGACAGACTAATGAGGAAGTAAGAAGGAGGTGTGGTGTGGAGGTAGATGTGCTGGAAAGTGTGAAAAGGAACAACTTGAGATGGTTCGGCCATATGGCACGTATGGAAAGCGAGAGAATGACTAAGAGGGTGTACGAGAGCGAGGTGGAGGGACAGAGGGGGAGAGGTAGACCGATATGAGGTGAAAGGATGAAGTAAGGAACTACATTAAGGAAGGCGTAGATGCTTGGGGAAAGGGGCGTCGACTGACTGGGGACAGAGGTGCATGGGGGCGGTTCGTTCGTGGCCACCCCTTCGGGGATCACGGCGTCAGGCAATAGATAGATAGACTTACTTAACCCTAAAATTTTGCAAATTATAACAGGATGTTCACACTACGCAGACGGAGGCCTATTAAATCATCTATCTATCTATCTATATGCTCAGGCCCAATCCCCATTTTGGGGGTAGCCGACTCAAGACAGAGCAAGAAGAGGAAAAACACAAAAACAACACAAAACAAAAAATAAACAGATAAAAAACACAAACTCACACACATCCAGTCACCCAGGAGAAGACCCAGAGACCAGGGTTAGGTCGCTCCAGCACTCCCCCGGCCCCTGACCACCCGGAGAGGTTCCGATCTCGGCAGGCAGACATGCAGCGGAGCCAAAGCCACAAGCCCTCCCACCACACTTCCAGGCACACCCTTCATATTAATCGTCCCCCCGGGCCAGGCGCCTGATGGACTATTATCTAGTCGAACTTGCGCCCGACCCCTTACTCCAAATGACCACGTGTTCACTCAACTATTCACAAGCATTCACTCCTGTCCACCACTTCCCCTGCCTGATCTATAGTCATTCCTCTATCATCCAAAGCCTTCTTACACAGTCTCTCCATCTCAATGGGGGTCTTCCTGCCCTTCTATCTCCCCTTGTACCTGACTCACATATTCTCTTTGTAAGCCTTTCATCTCCCATTCGTTCAACATGACCATACCAGCTCAGCACCCTTCTGTCCACTCTGGCTGACAAATGTTCCTGCTGCCCACTCTCCTACGTATCTCTTCATTCCTCAATCTGTCTCTACAAGTAACTCCACACATACTCCTCAAGCAGCTCATCTCCATCACATCCAGCCCTCTTTTCTCCTTTTTCTTCAGAGCCCATGTTTCAGCCCCATACATCACTGTTGGCACAACAATTCCTTGATACAGTGCACTTTTTACTTTCACTCCGAGATTTCTCGTCTTCCACATACTTCCCATTGCTCCGAAAACCTTCCTTCCTTCACACACTCTCTGTTTTACCTCCACTTCCATACCTCCACTCCTGCTTATCGTTCCTCCTAGATATTTAAACACTCTACTTGTTCCAATATTTCCCCATCCAGCCTCACATCTAGATTAAATCATAACAAAACAAATACATAAATAAATATAACAAACTAAATATATAAATATATAAACTCACCAGGAAAATATTGACACCTGGATGGGGGTAAACGTCTTAAAACAGTAGGCCGAATGGATATAAACCTTCCTGTATCGGAGTCCACTATGCTTCTCCTGCCTTCAACGCGGCTACGACTGCCGCCAATCAAACTGTTATTTTAAGACTACAGTACCTCTTTTATAGCCAACACCGGTAAGCAAGTACAAGCCACTGCAGAAAACAATGCTATTAAGGTGAGATGGTTCACTTTTATAGCCAACACCGGTAAGCAAGTACAAGCCACTGCAGAAAACAATGCTATTAAGGTGAGATGGTTCACTTTTATAGCCAACACCGGTAAGCAAGTACAAGCCACTGCAGAAAACAATGCTATTAAGGTGAGATGGTTCACTTTTATAGCCAACACCGGTAAGCAAGTACAAGCCACTGCAGAAAACAATGCTATTAAGGTGAGATGGTTCACTTTTATAGCCAACACCGGTAAGCAAGTACAAGCCACTGCAGAAAACAATGCTATTAAGGTGAGATGGTTCACTTTTTGGGCGATTTTTGCATGTATTCATTATTTTTCTAGTTTCCTCCCTAGACCTCCATCAAATTTAAAAAAAAAAACATCCATTAGAACTCCCTTCTATATTAATTTGTAAATTTTTCGGTAGAAAAATTTCCCGGCCGAAGGCCGATTCTTTTAACATTACAGGCTCACTATCGTTCGCCAGGGGAAAAAATCAACACATAAATAGCACGAAAGGTCTAAATATTGACGAAGAAATGGGGCGAAAGGTCTGAAAATCGACTAACTAATGGGGCAGGCATCTGAAAACTAATGGGGCTAAACACGATGAAGAAAGTGGTCCAGAAAACCGGCCCATCCCCCCTTAAAGCCCTTGGATAAGTACCACACACTTAGTGAGTCCTTCAAGCAGCACATCCAGACACACTAAACACTTACTGATCAACCGAGGTTGTATAGCCACCAACACTACACATTTAGAAAGCCTTCAATCCACAACACATTTAAGGGGAGGTTTTTAGTTTGGTCTCTAGATATCCATCAAGCTTAAGATTACACCCCCTTGAGCCCCTTTCAAGATCAATTTGTACATTTTTCGGTAGAAAAATTTCCCGGCTGAAAGCCAGTTCCTCTTAAAATACAGGCTCGCTATCGCTCGCCAGGATAAAATCGACACCTAAATGGCACGAAAGGTCTTAAAATTGACCGAAATGGGTCGAAAGTTCTTAAAATCATCAAAATAATGGGGTGAACATCTTAAAATCTCAAAAGCAATGGGGCTAAACATGAGGGAGACAGGGGTAAAGAAAATAATCCCTCAAGTGTTAATCTCCCCTTAATGCACCTTCAACTCGCTACACATGTATTGAGCCATCAAAGCTGTCAAGCCCAGAATGCTACCCATTTAGTGAGCTTTCAGACCAGTCCTGCCAGTACCCTTTAGACTACAGAGCGACAATGTTGAGCCTCACCTGGAGACAGATGCCTTGATAATAACTACGATGCTGAAGGTGACCCTGAGCCCTGCACTATTTATACTATCTTGTACAGCCCAGCTACTATCGAGAAGTATATAATATCACCATCATAGCCAGAGACACCGCAATCGCTCGAACCATCGCCTCCAACACCAAGACAGGTCCTGATGTGGCGGCGTCTACGCCGTGGGGCCACCTCCCGAGGCTGCCAACCGCGGATGGCTGCCGACCCTCCACGGCCGAAGACAAAATCAACGACCATTGGAGGAAAACCGGATGCCGGCCGCGGGGAGCAGTTTCGGGAGCCAAACTGTCACAACCATCCCCTGCCCCCTCCCTGGGGGCACGGGTCCTTGGAGCGGCTTCGGTCGCGCCGGGAATTTCCACACCTCTCACACCACACACACACATCACACAGTTTTTCCTACACCGAGAAATGACTCTCCGGCTGTCATTTCACGAAGACTTCTTCTAGCCGGAGACATTGAGAGCAACCCAGGACCCACGTACACATACATATGTCCAACTTGCTCAAAACCCATCACTTCGAGTCGCCATACTAAGGGTTCAGTTCTCTGCAATTCATGCGGAAACTGGACCCACTTCACCTGCACAACACTTGCCTCCAAGAAACACTACACAAACACCTGGATCTGTTCCTCATGCCCCTCCCTCTCCCAGTCAAATCCCTCACCTAAAACCCGTCCACCTCTCCTCCCCAACCCACCTAACCTTCCCATATCATCCACTCCCCACCCTAAAACCCATCCACCTCTCCTCCCTAACCCACCTAACCTTCCCATACCATCCACATCCTCAACTCAACACACCACACCCCATCCTAATCCATTCCAACCCCCATCTCCTGCTCCCTAATCCTCACCCCCACCTCACCCATCCCAACCCCCAGCCCCACCCCTACCCCCCCCCCCACCCCATCCTCGTGCAGCAGCACCCAACATATATCGTGCACATAACATTAACATTCTTCAACTGAACATAGATGGCATCAACACAAAAGAAACACGAACTCTCACACTTCATCAAACAACACAACATACACATTGCCATCTTACAAGAAACAAAACTCCGCACAACACAAAAAACACCCACATTTCATAATTTCACCACCATCAGACAAGACCGGGCTGTCGGCGGGGGCGGTGGACTCATCACCCTGGTACACAAAGAAATATCATACATAGTAACCAGTGTACAAACCAAATCCCTCCTCCCCCCAAATGATAACACAACAGAAATACAGTCAATTAAAATACGCACTGGCAACAACTCCAACATAACCATCATAAACACATACATCCCTCCCCAAACATCCCCTACAGTACCAAATGAATACAGACCACACTTACAACATATCACAAACACCCCACACACCCCACACATCATCCTGGGTGGTGACTTCAACGCCAAGATGTCGGCCTGGTTTGTCGACAACCCCGACACAGACAGAGGGCTGGTACTACAAAACCAAACCGATAACCTCATCATCCTTAACGACATCCATCAACATACCCATATTCCTCACCAAGCCCTCTATAACCCATCATCTCCAGACATCACCTTTTGCTCCCCAGAACTCGCCCCCACAACATCCTGGAGGGTGGTCAGAACCTTAGGCTCTGACCATCTCCCGATCATTATCACCACCAAAACCAGACTCACCCCAGCTAGCCACAAACACACATACACCAATTATAAAAGAGCTAACTGGGAAGCATTCACAAATGAGACAGAACAACACTTCACAACTCTAAACAGTACACCCATCACTAACATCAACAATGCTGTACACATACTCAATAAAACTATCCAAAATGCTGACAAGAAACACATTCCAAGAGGTAACAGAAAAAGACACAACCCCAACTTCACACCAGAAATTCAAAACCTCATCAGACAACGCGACATACTGAAACACTCCCCAGTACCCCACACACAAGACATCACACAACAAATTCAAGCACTCAACACCCAAACTAACAACAAAATACAAGAACAACAAAAACTACATTGGAATAACTTCCTACAAACACTTGATCACAAAACAAACCCCAAAAAACTCTACAAAACACTAAACAGCATCACACTTTCCAACAGCAACACAACACAATCACATGCTGCAATCACAACAACAGACTCTACTCCTTCATGTAAACAACAAGCAAACACTCTCATCAATCACTTCTCACATGTCAGCCACCTAAAACCTCACAAAGACGACCGACGTGTCATCCGACGTAAGAGACAATTCCCCACCCTGACTATACACCCTACACCAATCACCAGACAAAGCATATCATCAACAATCTCAAGCACTCACCCGCCTGTGGCCTAGACAACATAAGCAACATACACCTCAGACACCTGGGACCACAAGGCATACAAGCACTCACTAACATATCAAACTACAGCTATTCACACAACACAATACCAGACATTTGGAAGCATGGTATCATCATCACATTCCCCAAACCCAACAAAGACCCCACGCTACCCTCCTCGCACCGCCCCATCACACTCCTTTGCTCCCCCTCCAAAGTCATGGAACGCCTAGTATTACAACTAATTACACCTGACCTACCCCTAGCTCCAACACAACATGGCTTTAGGCCACTGCACTCCACAAACACTCTTTTCACAGACCTTACACAAAGAGCTATCGACGGCATCAACTCAGCTAGACCACCACACAGATCACTATTAGCCACGCTCGACATTAGTAAAGCGTTCGATGCCATCCCCCGCCACAACCTAACAAACAAAATCTACAACACAAACATGCACAACACAAAAAGGTGGCTGGCCAACTTCCTAGCAGGCAGATGTGCACACGTGTCTTTTGCCGGTCAGTCATCTAAAATCAGAAACTTTCCAAACAGAGTCCCACAAGGGTCCGTCCTATCGCCCGCTCTGTTAAATCTGTACATGCACGATATAACTACACCCAATACGTCCCAAATAAACTTAGCCTCCTATGCAGATGACCTAACACTCACATGCACACACCATGACCCAAAAAGAGCAACAGATCTCCTTCAACCCTATCTAAACACACTACATGGCTGATGCACTACAAACAGACTTAATCTAGCCCCAGCCAAATCCACCGCAACCCTGCTCACAAGTTGGACAGGAGAACACGAATACATCCCTCAACTCACCATAAACAACACACCCCTAACACATACACACACACCCAAAATCCTAGGAGTAACATATGATACTCATATGACATTCAAACAGCACACCACAAACATTAAAAAGAAACTGACACCCAGACTTAACGCCCTCAGGTCACTTGCTCACACAAAATTTGGACACAACAAAGAAACTACCACCACAGTATATAAACAATACATAAGATCAGTGATGGAATACGCAAGCCCAGCCTGGGCTTCTAACCTAGCTGAAACACATCATAAGACCTTACAGACTATTCAAAACAAAGCCCTGAAGATCATTACAGGCTGCACAGCTACTGCACCCACAGATCACCTACATCAAGAAACCAAAATCCTCAAAGTCAAAGACCATCTGGACATGAGAGGCACTCAATTCCTGGCAGCAGCCTCCACGAACCAAGACCACCCACTAAACTACATGGCAACACACCCACAGACACCAAGAAATATCAAAACAACACCCAGCACACGGTATCACACACAATTATTGTCCTCTCTCCCTCCCTGCCCACCCTGAACCAACTTCCAGAAGCACATCCATACTCATATCTCTCACCGATCCATCCACTCACTCACAGACAACACGCAGCTGCATGCACGACCTCCCGAAATCCATCCTTCCGAATCCTCCCTTCCTCGCGAGGACAGAGTCCACCTGGCCAGGCTGAGATGCGGACACCATCCAGCTCTCCTGAGCTATCAGAAGAGACTGGATGACTCCGTTGTCGACGCCTGCCCGGGATGTAACACAGCACCCCATACCATTAAACACATCATAGAAGACTGCATTTCACACAACCACTTACGCCAACAACACAATCTACACTCAATGAGAGCTCTGTGGGAAAGCCCGATCGTGGCCATGGCCTTCCTCAGGGACTCGGGGCTGTTCGGCCAGGCAGCTTAGGGAACAACAACAACACCAAGACGACCACGGAGCAGTTTGGGCGCCATCTCCAGCGACCAGTGGTTGGACTTATCACCAAATTCGAAGAGACCATCTACTATTCATTCCCAGTTGGTAAATTAATCAGCTTTACCAGTGTAATTACCAGTGCATGACACTTATTTTAAGAATAATAACAAAATAATAATCAGTTCTGAATAGCTGCGAAAATGTAACCCCTCCAATATACGATGACGCTTCTTCATTCTTGGCTGACACTAGACAGCTTAATTCAGCTTAGGAAGTAGCTATGGGAACCAAAGGGGTAAAGCAATGTCAACTAACCCTATGACTCCCACATAACCTTCCTAATCTGAATCAAATTGTGTAAGAGGGCTAGAATCAAACTACGGCTACGAATTAATACCGTAGAATGTACAGTCCCGTTCAACGATTTAGTGTCTTTGATAGTGACCGGAGGTTTTAGGAAGGGAAGAGGATGTGTAGATCAGATTTTTACCCTGAATTGTGTTGTGGAGAAGAAACAAAAGGTGTATGTTGCTTTTATGGACTTGGAGAAGGCCTATGACAGAGTGGATAGAGAAGGTTTGTGGAAAGTACTTAGAATATACGGAGTAGAGGGCAAGTTGCTGAAAGCAGTGAAGAGCATGTATGAGGGTGCAAAGGCGGCAGTACGTGTGGAGAGTGAGCAGAGCGAGTTCTTTGACCTGAATGTTGGTTTGAAACAGGGGTGTGTGATGTCCCCGTGGTTGTTTACTGTATATATGGATGGAGTCATGAAAGAAATACTATCAAGAGCAGTGGATGTTGGTGTATCGCTGAAAAGGGAGGGAATTGAGTGGAAGCTACCTATACTGCTGTTTGCGGATGATACAGTTCTGATGAGTGATAATGAATGGGAGTTGCAGGGTCTGGTAAATGAGTTTGGAACAGTGTGCGAAAAACGGAATTTGAAGGTAAATACGGGGAAGAGCAAGGTTATGGTCTTCGAAAGGGGTGAAGTCACAGAGTGTGAGGTGAAGCTGAACGGTCAGGCTATGGAGATCGTCAACTCTTTTAAGTATCTGGGCAGTGTGTTGAGTAAAGATGGGACTATGGATGAAGAGGTGCGGGAGAGGGTACAACAGGGGAAGAGGGTTGTAGGAATGCTAAAAGCAGTAAAAAGAAATAGGGTGGTCAGTATGGAAGTGAAGAAGTCCTTGCATGACAGTGTGGTAATCCCGACACTGACTTACGGAAGCGAAGCATGGACGTTGGTTGAGAGACTCAGACCAAGAGTGAGAGCAATGGAAATGAATCACTTAAGGAGTGCGTGCGGAGTTACATGGAGGGATAGACAGACTAATGAGGAAGTAAGAAGGAGGTGTGGTGTGGCGGTAGATGTGCTGGAAAGTGTGAAAAGGAACAACTTGAGATGGTTCGGCCATATGGAACGTATGGAAAGCGAGAGAATGACTAAGAGGGTGTACGAGAGCGAGGTGGAGGGACAGAGAGGGAGAGGTAGACCGAATATGAGGTGGAAGGATGGAGTGAGGAACTACATGAACGAAGGCGGTGCTGGTTGGGGGGAGGGGCGTCGACTGACTGGGGACAGAGGTGCATGGGGGCGGTTCGTTCGTGGCCACCCCTTCGGGGATCACGGCGTCAGGCAATAGATAGATAGATAGATAGTGACCGGACAACTCAACCAGTAAATCATTTCAACCAGTAGCTCTCACCAGTGCCAACACACCTAAAATATAGTCGATTATAGTTCAGCTGACGGTAAATGGAATTAATTGATTTATCGATACTTAATGGAAACATGAGAAAATACTGAGCCTCTGCGTTATATTAAGAGGGTAGCTACTTCAAATAGAACACGAAAAATAAGACAAATACATGCATACGCTTGGGAATAAAATGCGAATGGGGAGGATCAAAAAGGAAAATAACATATATCGATACAAACACTTGGTAATAGCCAAGTAATCAAGATATCACAAATTACCGATATCTGGATAACAAACACACTATACTCTGTTTCATTTCATCTGACGGTAAATTGAATTCCTTAGCAGCTCATTTCTCGATACTTAATGGTAAAATATGAAACCACTAGGTCTCTGCATCATTTTAACACCTTACGAGCGGCCTATGCGGTTTATTTATGTGTACCGCCCAGCGGGGTGTTTTTAGCCAAAATAGGGCTGTTTACGTGATCATTTTCATGCCTAAATAAGACCCAGAACGTAAAACAAGTATCTATCCCTGAAAGGGCATAAACAGAGCTTTCGAATGACACCATAACGATCCTTGTATGATGGATAGTTTTCTTGCAATAACCGTGCAACGCGAGTGCAAAAAGCAGGTAATTCGGTACTTTCGGTACATAATTGAGTATGTAGCGAGTGAGAGAGGGAGGAGGGAGCTGAGATTTGTGTCAGTAGGTTCGCCGCGGTGGTCTGGAGCAGTCATACGCTCGCTAGTCTCCTGCCACCACTTGTCTCTCTCTCTCAGCCACATTACGTGCTGAAACTGCCACTCGAGTTATGTCGAGCGCCGCCACATAGTCCAGCTTTATTTAACTCGACTTAAGTGGTGAGCCGCTTTTTAAGGGTTAAGGCCAAGTTTATATAATTAGCACCATATTTCACTACAAAATATTCAAAATAACTGGGAAATCTTGATGGGAACTATGCAAATTACCGATAGCTAAATAAGAAACACACTATATACTAGATTAGGTTATGGTAAGTAAAGTTAGGTTAAGGGGGAGGCATATGGTTTTTCTCCCTCATGTTTAGCCCCATTGTCTATGAGATAGCCTACATTCCAAGAAACTCACTTAGATCCATTATGAGCCCTCGAACACCTTAAACGGACCTAACAACTTTAAGGAGTATGTAACAAAATTTGTATGCCCCTAGAAATGTTACCCCGTGAAGAACAAGAAAACCTCGCCTTAATACATCCACAGAAAATGGGATGCTCTACCTCAGCCCTCATTATCCATCAGGGGGAGGTACCCCACCTTCACCTCATAGACCTCTGAAAGCTAACCCACTACGCTGCCATGGCCACCCTAAGCTGCATAAATTGCCTAACGTTTGCCAAAATATAGAGTAAAAAAGCGTTCTTAAATATTGAGTAGAATCAATTTTCCGAACACAAAAACAAAAAAAGTGTCTACCCTCTCTACGAAGAGTTTATGCCACACTATGCAATTCGTGAGGCCCCAGACCATCAACACACTATCATCACTTGTCATCAACTTCAAGTGCACCTCCTCGACACTCTTATCCACAAACCTTTAGTGCTGTTCTGTGAAATTTACACGACGAGCTGGACACATTATGTTACAAGCATTGCTAAGAATGCCTCTAAAAAACTGGGACTCCTGTACAGAGTTCGAGAATTCTTCACTGACGAGCAGTTGGCCGTAATAATATAAATTTTTATAATATAAAAGTCATGTGCGTTCTCAGATGGATTACTGTTCACCTCTGTGGAGTGGAAGTGGAGTGGTTGCATTGAGGCAGTTGGACAAAATTCAAAATAAAGCTATTAGATTAATCAATAACCCTGCAATCACACAGGACCTTCCTACATTATCCATACGAAGAAATGTTGCATCCCTTGCATTATTCTACAGATATTTTCACAGCAATTGTTCCGAGGAACTTGCTTCAATTATGCCGCCTCTCCACATGGTTCCCCGTAGAACTAGGGCAGCTGAGAGCGCCCATGAATTTACACTTTCTCCTCCACAATGCAGAACTTCTGCTTATCAAAATTCATTTATCCCTAGAACTACTACTCTTTGGAATTCAATTCCCTCGAGTTGCTTTCCACAAACTTACAATCTACAAAAGTTTAAATCCAGTTGTTACAAACATTTTATGAATGGAAGATGCCTTAAGGCACATGGACCTTTTTGTGTTATCTGTGTTTTTCCTTCCTCCGTTCATTGTCTCTAAACAAAAAATAAAAATAAAATAAAAAAATTCACTTACCATCATAAGCTTAGGTGCTCTCAACATTCTTCCAACAGCAGCTCATCGTTACCTGAAAATGGAAGAGAAGAGGTTAGTTGTATTATATATTATAATATTTGTGCAATCCAAAAAAATTTATCTTCACAGTATAATTACACAACTACTAACATTCAACTATAGTTACTATCACATACATTGTTAGAAAAACGTACTGTAGCAGTATCAAAAATAAAACTTATGAAATTGAATTTTAATAACGATTCAGACCTACCTACCTACCTACCTAGATAGATAGATAGATAGATAGATAGATAGATATAGATAGATAGATAGATAGATAGATAGATAGATATAGATAGATAGATAGATAGATAGATAGATAGATAGAGAGAGAGAGAGAGAAAGAGATAAAGAGGTAGCCTGATATAAAATGCTAACTGGCGAAGTAATGAAGCTATCACTTCCATACCAGCACGGACTCCTGAACATATCTCAGGGGAGGCACATCCGTAACGACAGGAAAATAGGTGAAATAATTTAGTACCATGGTGCTTTTTTCTTAATTTTACAACAGTTTTCATTACGCGATTAATAGAGCCTGTGAGAGTCAAAGGGTTAAGGGGGCCCACCTCGCTTTTTTTATCTTTCTCTCCCTCTCTCTTTGGCTTGTATCCATTCGGCCCCACTCAGCCTATTGTTTTAAGACGTTTACCCCCATCTAGGTGTCAATATTTTCCTGGCGAGCGGTAGCTTTATATTTGTTTATTTATTATTCTATTAGTTTGCTCCCTAGATCTCCATCAAGCTTTAAAAAAAAAAAAAAAAAAAAAAAAAAAAAAAAAAAAAGTAGAAAATTGTACCGGTAGAAGGCCGAAAACGGCACGAAAGGTCGTAAAATTGACAAATAAATGGCGCGAAAGGTCTTAAAATCGCCAAACTGATGGGGCGAATGTCATACAAATTCAAAACTAATGGGACTAAACATGAGGGAGAAAGGGGTCCATAATAATTAAAACCCTGAAGCTTTACCTGGAGATGCCGGCCATTATACTCAATGTTCAGTACCGGTAACCTAGCGGAAAGGCGGATGCCCAACCCCGAAAGGAGTTGAAAAAGGGGAGCTATCCGCCCGCCAAAGGCGGCTTTCTAGGGCCTTTCCTAGCTGATGCTGAGAGGATTGGGTTCTAGTCAAGTGGTGATGGGCTGGTCTATCAGAGTGAGAACTGAGCGATCTCTGCCATACCCATAGCTTACTCTGACTGTTCCTTTTACTTATATATCTTCTAGATCTCAAGTGACGGCGTCTTTTCCGTGGATTGACCTCCCTACTGCCAACCTAGAAGTTGGCAGATTGGGAGCCAAAGCGTCACATTTTTCCCTTACCCCTCAACTTTCCCTTCATAATTGCTGAGGGGCACAGGGCCTTGGGTGGGGCTTTGGTTTCCCGGGCGTTTCCGCACCCTCCTCAGCTCCCTGCCTTGGAGTGGCTTCGGTCACCCGGGCTTTGTTAGTGGTAAGCAGGGAGGATTTTGTGGGGGCGCTCGTTTATGGCCTTGGCCTTGCTCGAGACCTTGGGGCTGTTCGGCCAGACAGCCTGGGGAACAACAACAACAACAAATACTACTAGCAATAAAAAAAAAATCTCGGAGATGGATTTTCTCATGCCAGAGAGAGAGAGAGAGTGAGTGTAGTCACAGTGTGTTTCGACTACTCTTTTCCTTGTCCACATGAAGGGGGAAATCTGGATGGTTGAACTGGTTGGAGGGGGAAATGACAGAAAAAAGGTTGGGAATCGCTGCTTTAAAGTATCCCCAATAGGCTCAAAATCGGTCATATGTCTGAGAGGGTTAAGATGCGTGCCGGGGTCTCTCACCCATAAAGCTATATTTGTAGCCACGTACTGTATATACTGGGGGACAGCAGGTGAGAGAGAGAGAGAGAGAGAGTGAGTGAGTGAGAGAAAGTGCGAGTGAATGAGAGAGGGAGAGATGTACATAGGCTTTACAAAGCTACACTGACCACACATACTTTACGATTCAAACGAGGTGGATAGCAAATACTATTAGTAGAGATATCAGAACCGCAAAGAGAGACAAATGGAAGTAAAGGATAGCACAGGAGAGAGAGAGAGAGATCCATAGACATATTGCATTGATAGATGAGAGAATAACATTGCTATTCCAACTGAAAAAGACCCTCCCGGAGCCATAAGGGTAGATTAAGGGGAAATTTTTAGTTTGTTCCCTAGACCTCCATCAACCTTAGAATCACAGCCCCTGGACCCCCTTTCAAGATAAATTGGTAAATGTTATCGGTAGAAAAATGTCCCGTGGTTCCTCTTAAATTACAGGCTCGCTGTCGCTCTCCAGGAAAATATCGACAACTAAATGGCACGAAAGGTCTTAATATTGACAGATGTGGGGCGAAAGTTCCTAAAATCGCCAAACTAAAATGAGGCGAAAGTCATAAAATCTCAAAAGCAATGAGGCTAAACACGAGGGAGAGATGGGTCCAGAAAAAACAAATCCCTCAAGTAGAAATCTCCCGTTAATACAATCTAAGTTGGGATTTTTCAGTATGCTTCGCGCGCAAAAAAAAAAAAAAAAAAAAAAAAAAAAAGGAGAGAGAGAGAGAGAGAGAGAGAGAGAGAGAGAGAGAGAAAATGCGTTTACTGAAAGAGCAAGCTGAAATTATGGAGCTTCGACCTGACATTTTACAAGCGAGTGTCAACGGCGCACTCAATACCTGAATTAAATACATATTAGTCTATTTTATTGCATATTTGCATTGGTCCGCGCAAGGATTGGGTAAGTAATCGTGTGGAGGTTCTGCATATTGGTTTTAATTTGGTCTTGTGTGTTTAAGGGGAGGTTTTTAGTGTGTTCCCTAGACTTCCATCCAGTTCAAAATTACACCCGCTAGACCCCCTTTCAAAATAAATTAGTACATTTTTCGGTAGAAAAATGTACCGGCGGAAGTCCTCTTAAATTACAGGCTCACTATCACTCGCCAGGAAAATAATCGACACTTAAATGGCACGAAAGGTCTTAAAATTGACAGAAATGGGGCGAAAGTTCTTAAAATCGCCAAACTAATTGGGGTGAACGTCTTACAATCTCAAAAGCAATGGGGCAAAACATAGGGAAAAATGAGTCCAGAAAAAAAAAATCACGAGGAATTCTCCCCTTAAGGCTTATTCACACAAGCAATTATTTCCGGCAATTATCTATCTATCTATCTATCTCTATAACTATCTATCTACTGCCAGACGTCTCAATCCCCAAGGGGGTGCTTACGAATGAACCGCCTCCATTTTGTGTGGGTAAACATTAACTTAGGGTCTAGCGGGCGTGGTTGTGGCAGGGGATGGGGACCGTGTGTGTGTGTGTGTGTGTGTGTGTGTGTGTGTGTGTGTGTGTGTGTGTGTGTGTGTGAGGGGGGGGGGGGGGGGGGGGGTTTGCTGGAGTGCAGGGCGGCGATGACCATTATCCGTTTCACGCACGGGACGCCCTTTCTGGGATACTTAGAAACCTTTGTTACCATCAGGGGTATTTACAAACCTTTAATTTAGTTACTTCAACCTCTGCAGTTGTCTTTGAGTGAGCTGTGGGCAGAAAAATAATTTTGGAGAGATAATTATGAGATGGAGAGAACTCTATTTCTAAATGGTAAACGACAACCCCCGAGTTCACAGGATAGCCAGAGGGTTAAGGGGAGGTTTTTAGTTTGTTCCCTAGACCTCCATCAAGCTTAAAAATACACCCCCTAGACCCATTTTCAAGATAAATTTGTAAATTTTTCGGTAGAAACATGTCCCGGCCGAATGTAGATTCCTCTTGCATTACAGGCTCGCTATCGCTCGCCAGGAGAATATCGACACCTCTATTACACGAAAAATCTAAATATTGACAAAGAAATGAGGCAAAAGGATTAAAAAACGCCAAACTAATGGGCCAAACGTCATAAAATCTGAAACCCAATGGGGCTAAATATGAGGAAGCAGGGGGCCCAGAACAACGCATTATCTACCCTTAACTATTATGAGTAGCTAAAAAGACTGAGAGACCAAAACCCTTGCCAGCGAAGGGACCTGTGAACAAACCGACTAAGAACGCCATGGTTCATTTGACTGTGTGTACACCTCCACCACAAATGATGTCTCCATTGTTTTGGACAAAGTATAGTCTCGGCCTGTGTCTTGTTAACCCTCTCCGACATATGACGCGACTTTGAGCCTATTGGGGATACTTTAAAGCATTTGTTACCATCAGGGGTATTTAGAAACCTTTAGTTTAGTTACTTCAACCTCTGCAGTTGTCTTTGAGTTAGCTGTGTTGAGCCTATTGGGGATACTTTAAAGCCTTTGTTACCATCAGGGGTATTTAGAAACCTTTAGTTTAGTTACTTCAACCTCTGCAGTTGTCTTTGAGTTAGCTGTGTTGAGCCTATTGGGGATACTTTAAAGCCTTTGTTACCATCAGGGGTATTTATAACCTTTAGTTTAGTTACTTCAACCTCTGCAGTTGTCTTTGAGTTAGCTGTGTTGAGCCTATTGGGGATACTTTAAAGCCTTTGTTACCATCAGGGGTATTTATAAACCTTTAGTTTAGTTACTTCAACCTCTGCAGTTGTCTTTGAGTTAGCTGTGTTGAGCCTATTGGGGATACTTTAAAGCCTTTGTTACCATCAGGGGTATTTATAAACCTTTAGTTTAGTTACTTCAACCTCTGCAGTTGTCTTTGAGTTAGCTGTGTTGAGCCTATTGGGGATACTTTAAAGCCTTTGTTACCATCAGGGGTATTTAGAAACCTTTAGTTTAGTTACTTCAACCTCTGCAGTTGTCTTTGAGTTAGCTGTGTTGAGCCTATTGGGGATACTTTAAAGCCTTTGTTACCATCAGGGGTATTTAGAAACCTTTAGTTTAGTTACTTCAACCTCTGCAGTTGTCTTTGAGTTAGCTGTGTTGAGCCTATTGGGGATACTTTAAAGCCTTTGTTACCATCAGGGGTATTTAGAAACCTTTAGTTTAGTTACTTCAACCTCTGCAGTTGTCTTTGAGTTAGCTGTGTTGAGCCTATTGGGGATACTTTAAAGCCTTTGTTACCATCAGGGGTATTTAGAAACCTTTAGTTTAGTTACTTCAACCTCTGCAGTTGTCTTTGAGTTAGCTGTGTTGAGCCTATTGGGGATACTTTAAAGCCTTTGTTACCATCAGGGGTATTTAGAAACCTTTAGTTTAGTTACTTCAACCTCTGCAGTTGTCTTTGAGTTAGCTGTGTTGAGCCTATTGGGGATACTTTAAAGCCTTTGTTACCATCAGGGGTATTTAGATCTTTAGTTTAGTTACTTCAACCTCTGCAGTTGTCTTTGAGTTAGCTGTGTTGAGCCTATTGGGGATACTTTAAAGCCTTTGTTACCATCAGGGGTATTTAGAAATCTTTAGTTTAGTTACTTCAACCTCTGCAGTTGTCTTTGAGTTAGCTGTGTTGAGCCTATTGGGGATACTTTAAAGCCTTTGTTACCATCAGGGGTATTTAGAAATCTTTAGTTTAGTTACTTCAACCTCTGCAGTTGTCTTTGAGTTAGCTGTGTTGAGCCTATTGGGGATACTTTAAAGCCTTTGTTACCATCAGGGGTATTTAGAAATCTTTAGTTTAGTTACTTCAACCTCTGCAGTTGTCTTTGAGTTAGCTGTGTTGAGCCTATTGGGGATACTTTAAAGCCTTTGTTACCATCAGGGGTATTTAGAAATCTTTAGTTTAGTTACTTCAACCTCTGCAGTTGTCTTTGAGTTAGCTGTGTTGAGCCTATTGGGGATACTTTAAAGCCTTTGTTACCATCAGGGGTATTTAGAAATCTTTAGTTTAGTTACTTCAACCTCTGCAGTTGTCTTTGAGTTAGCTGTGTTGAGCCTATTGGGGATACTTTAAAGCCTTTGTTACCATCAGGGGTATTTAGAAATCTTTAGTTTAGTTACTTCAACCTCTGCAGTTGTCTTTGAGTTAGCTGTGTTGAGCCTATTGGGGATACTTTAAAGCCTTTGTTACCATCAGGGGTATTTAGAAATCTTTAGTTTAGTTACTTCAACCTCTGCAGTTGTCTTTGAGTTAGCTGTGTTGAGCCTATTGGGGATACTTTAAAGCCTTTGTTACCATCAGGGGTATTTAGAAATCTTTAGTTTAGTTACTTCAACCTCTGCAGTTGTCTTTGAGTTAGCTGTGTTGAGCCTATTGGGGATACTTTAAAGCCTTTGTTACCATCAGGGGTATTTAGAAATCTTTAGTTTAGTTACTTCAACCTCTGCAGTTGTCTTTGAGTTAGCTGTGTTGAGCCTATTGGGGATACTTTAAAGCCTTTGTTACCATCAGGGGTATTTAGAAATCTTTAGTTTAGTTACTTCAACCTCTGCAGTTGTCTTTGAGTTAGCTGTGTTGAGCCTATTGGGGATACTTTAAAGCCTTTGTTACCATCAGGGGTATTTAGAAATCTTTAGTTTAGTTACTTCAACCTCTGCAGTTGTCTTTGAGTTAGCTGTGTTGAGCCTATTGGGGATACTTTAAAGCCTTTGTTACCATCAGGGGTATTTAGAAATCTTTAGTTTAGTTACTTCAACCTCTGCAGTTGTCTTTGAGTTAGCTGTGTTGAGCCTATTGGGGATACTTTAAAGCCTTTGTTACCATCAGGGGTATTTAGAAATCTTTAGTTTAGTTACTTCAACCTCTGCAGTTGTCTTTGAGTTAGCTGTGTTGAGCCTATTGGGGATACTTTAAAGCCTTTGTTACCATCAGGGGTATTTAGAAATCTTTAGTTTAGTTACTTCAACCTCTGCAGTTGTCTTTGAGTTAGCTGTGTTGAGCCTATTGGGGATACTTTAAAGCCTTTGTTACCATCAGGGGTATTTAGAAATCTTTAGTTTAGTTACTTCAACCTCTGCAGTTGTCTTTGAGTTAGCTGTGTTGAGCCTATTGGGGATACTTTAAAGCCTTTGTTACCATCAGGGGTATTTAGAAATCTTTAGTTTAGTTACTTCAACCTCTGCAGTTGTCTTTGAGTTAGCTGTGTTGAGCCTATTGGGGATACTTTAAAGCCTTTGTTACCATCAGGGGTATTTAGAAATCTTTAGTTTAGTTACTTCAACCTCTGCAGTTGTCTTTGAGTTAGCTGTGTTGAGCCTATTGGGGATACTTTAAAGCCTTTGTTACCATCAGGGGTATTTAGAAATCTTTAGTTTAGTTACTTCAACCTCTGCAGTTGTCTTTGAGTTAGCTGTGGGCAGAAAACTAATTTTGGAGAGGTAATTATAAGAGAGAGAACTCTATTTCGTATTGCTAATCTGGCAACCTCTGCGTCATATGTGCGTGAAAGGGTTAACTCTTATATATATTTACATTATTTACTTTGTTGTCATTACGACGGTCAGGTTTTGTTTCCTGGACAATATAAATATGTTATTTGCATATTAATTAGTTAAGTACCGTATATTAACTTATTAAACTGCATGTGTACTACAATAGTGAGTGTATTGGTGTTACATGGACATAACATAATATATGCTGCATTCATTTAAGCCACCCCACCTCACTTTGTTTCTCTTTCTCTCCCTCTCTCTTTGGCTTGTATCCATTCGGGCCCATTCAGCCTACTGTTTTAAGACGTTTACCCCCATCCAGGTGTCATTATTTTCCTGGCGAGCGGTAGTGAGCCAGCATATATATATATTTGTTTTGGCAGCAAGCTAAATTTGTAAATTTTTCGATAGAAAAATTTCTCCGGCGAAGCCAGATTTCTCAAAACAATGCTGGCTCGCTATCGCTCGCCAGAAAGAAATTGACACCTGGATGGGGATAAACGCCTTAAACAGATGGCTGAATGTGTTGGAATGGATACAAGCCAGAGAAAAGGAGAGAAAGATAAATAAGTGCCGGTGACCCCCCTTAATATACATAACTGCCTATTTGTACTTTCCTACTAATTTAGTAATCAATAAATAGTTTATCACTTATATACAATATATTCACTAATAAAACTAACTGTTGCAATTAGTCTGTACATATTTATACTCCTCAACGCCAATATTTATGGACAGCTCTTCAATAGTTGTATATAATTTAATTACTAATTTAAGAGCTTGCTTACATTATCAGTAAAACTGTTCTTTCTTAGACAAAAACTAATAATTTACTTAGTCCCTCATATTTAATATATTCCCTAATTAATTTTCCACTGTATAATATGATAATTACAATGTCCTTACAGCACCGCTAATGTCCTTACAGCACCGCTAATGTCCTTACAGCACCGCTAATGTCCTTACAGCACCGCTAATGTCCTTACAGCACCGCTAATGTCCTTACAGCACCGCTAATGTCCTTACAGCACCGCTAATGTCCTTACAGCACCGCTAATGTCCTTACAGCACCGCTAATGTCCTTACAGCACCGCTAATGTCCTTACAGCACCGCTAATGTCCTTACAGCACCGCTAATGTCCTTACAGCACCGCTAATGTCCTTACAGCACCGCTAATGTCCTTACAGCACCGCTAATGTCCTTACAGCACCGCTAATGTCCTTACAGCACCGCTAATGTCCTTACAGCACCGCTAATGTCCTTACAGCACCGCTAATGTCCTTACAGCACCGCTAATGTCCTTACAGCACCGCTAATGTCCTTACAGCACCGCTAATGTCCTTACAGCACCGCTAATGTCCTTACAGCACCGCTAATGTCCTTACAGCACCGCTAATGTCCTTACAGCACCGCTGATGTCCTTACAGCACCGCTAATGTCCTTACAGCACCGCTAATGTCCTTACAGCACCGCTAATGTCCTTACAGCACCGCTAATGTCCTTACAGCACCGCTAATGTCCTTACAGCACCGCTAATGTCCTTACAGCACCGCTAATGTCCTTACAGCACCGCTAATGTCCTTACAGCACCGCTAATGTCCTTACAGCACCGCTAATGTCCTTACAGCACCGCTGATGTCCTTACAGCACCGCTAATGTCCTTACAGCACCGCTAATGTCCTTACAGCACCGCTAATGTCCTTACAGCACCGCTAATATAATGCATTGTTATACCTTATTTATATGCTAACTATTCGCTAACATATTGGCTTGTATCCATTCGGCACCATTCACCCTACTGTTTTAAGAAGTTTACCCCCATTCAGGTGTCAATATTTTCCTGGCGAGCGGTAGCGAGCCAGCATATATGTATTTTGGTTTTGACAGCAAGATAAATTTGTACATTTTTTGATAGAAAAATTTCTCCGGCGAAGCCGGATTTCTCCATACAAAGCATTACTATATTCAATGTTTCTCCATACAAAGCATTACTATATTCAATGTTTCTCCATACAAAGCATTACTATATTCAATGTTTCTCCATACAAAGCATTACTATATCCTCCCCTCAGTTACTAACCCATCTGTCCCCTACTAACTTCCTAATCCTGCCACGGACATTAGTTCTAGGGCAGTAGTTCCCTTTCCAATGTTCCCTTACCCACTCTAAACCACTGTTTGGACACTTGATCCTCAGTGTTTTGGAGGACAAGCAGCCTAGAAGGGTCACTAGGCCTGTTGTTGCTTGATTTCCTTTGTACTTTGTACTCTTTCACCAAAATTGGACAGCTTAATCCATATGAGGTCTCACTAATGATAAGTAAAGTTTTAAGATAACATCAGCAGTTCTGTTACTCACACTCCTTGAGATGAACCCGAGAATCCTGTTTGCCTTGTTACGAACGCTTATACCCTGTTTTCTAGGCTTCAAATCGTTGCTAACAAACACACCCAAATCTTTCTCGCAGTCTGAGTTTTCTAATTCTGTATTAGCTAGTTTATATTTTGCAATAGTGGAATATATGTACAAGCTCAGATTAATATGCAGGATTCGAAACTGCATAATACATCTAGGCTTGTCCATATTTCTTTAACTGTCTTGATAGCGTAATGCATAGTGCGCGGAATTTTTATGTGAGTATCCTCGGTTCGAGTCCTCGGAGTGCCACATGTATTTGTTGATTTCATTAATTAAGTTTAGATGTGAAGTTGGTTGGTGTAAGAAACATAATAATTCGTCTTCCCTATTTTTAATAGCTTGCATTTGTCAAAGTTAAAATTCATCTGCCAATTTACTGACCATTCGTGGAAGGTATCTAGATCCCTTTGGAGGCACTCTATGTCGCTATCACTAGTGCTACCAATATGGCGGAGGTTGGCCAATCTGTTGAAACTAGCCTATAGGGTATCTCGATCTATAGTGTACCCTAGTTACAGAGATCGGCTAACACGCGACACGATTCTGCACATACAGTATACTCTATTCTTTATTCACCTTTCTTTTCTACATGCCCCAACACTCTAAACAGGTTGTCACTGAAGAAAGGTGTTATATGTGTTGCTATATACTCGTATGTTGGTACGCGCGTGTTTGTGTGTCGTAAATATAATTAAGTTACCCTATAAACTGTAGTTTTCTATGATTCAAGAAATATAGAAAATGACATTATATGATAAACTTAAGTATATATACTTCACAATAATTATTCTGTTTTAAATTATAAAACACTTGTAATCGGTTCAAAATCTTTATTATCTTCTTGATCATAGCTAATATGATTTATTTCAAAACTACACTCGATTAACTATCCTAATATAATATAAAAATAAATCCATCACAACCTGTTCCCCAGAAGCGAAATGATAATTTTAAGTTTATG
Source organism: Paralithodes platypus (assembly GCA_032716605.1). NCBI lineage: Eukaryota > Metazoa > Arthropoda > Malacostraca > Decapoda > Lithodidae > Paralithodes > Paralithodes platypus. Next base: position 29,669,491 of record CM064485.1, on the reverse strand, counting down.
ACTGCGTCATTCTCATTCAAACTTCTGCTCAGGTAAGACGTTCAAGTACTTACTGTAGTTTTTATAGTGATATTTGTACGTTTCAAGCCATAAATCGCGTGAAGTTTTTATCTACGAACTTCTTGAGTATTAATTAGAAGTACTGTACTGTACTTATATAACTATATTTACGACAAAGCTTAAGGTTTCGTCATAAAAATAACACAAAATGACTGACCGTGGAGTCAAGCGGCCGCGGGACGGTTCCCATGCTAAATATAATGAAAGGTGTTACCAGAAGGATATAATGATGAAGAACTTTGCCAAGAAGCAAAAACTGGAAGTGATTAAAGTGCCTCGTCCGCAGACACAGGTGTCCCGGGGCCTCGTTAAAATTATCGAACCCAAACCTTTGAGAAAAACTCTGCCAAAAACTAATAATTATCGTCCCGGCCAAGGCAAGACTAACCCCGCTACAATGTCTCTGAGGCAGCGGTTGTTGAAAACCATCTCTAAGAATAGGTTCGCATTTGATCTGACTAACCCGTCTTGCAACCTAAACAGCAAGCCAGGTAGCAGCTTCAGCATGCGAAATACAGTCGCACCAAAAACCGCCTTCCCCAAACCAGTCCAAATGGTGGCGAATGAGGTCCGGGAACGAGCTGCCAGTAGCTGGAAGGCCAGGACTTCCCAGTTTATTACTACACAACAAGCACGTGATAGCAAGAAACCCACCACATTTATATATTTTTCAAGAAAGGTGTCTTTCTGAAATGCTGTGGCGGTCAGTATCGCTAATAATCCCGAAAATAAGCATTTTCCGATTAAAACTCCTTCCCGGAAGAATCCCATTTTTATGTTGCATCTACGAGAATTAGGCATTCGCTAATTACTGAAATATAGTTATTTCAGTTGATTTGCTGTGATCCATTTATGTATTAGTTATTATATATAGTTATTTTATGTGTGATTATATATGGAATGATTTGTTATAATAAAAGGAGCTTATTCTATAATTACTTTTCTGTTATGTTATCGTTAGGATTATCATACTTCAGTGAGGAATGTGAATGTTTTTAAACTTTTAGTTACATTAAAATTGAAAACAAACTAAATCAAAACAATAATTAAATAAGCTAAGAATAGTTTCTAAATAAGTAAATACAATAATCAAGAAAGTTATAGGCACTTTCTAAATAAATAAATACAATAATCAAGAAAGTTAAACACTAAATAAATAAATATAATATACAAAAATAATAATAAAAAGCACAATAATCCCTCATACGATTTTTTTTTAACCATTTATTAATCCATTTAGGATTCGATGACACATTTCTTTATTATCAAAATGTATATTTTATTTATGCAAATGTATACCGTACGTATTAAAACATATACACACATACAGTAGATATGCACATGTATCAGCATGCACACGTCCCACTTCCACACAAGAACACACAATCTTACACTTCCACATACACAAGAGATAGGCTATATACACTTACACATTGTTAAGCACATTTACATACATGCTTAAGCATACTAACAAACCATATTTACACACAAGAAGACACACATGCACATAAGAATACAAACACGCACACAGACGAGTCTACTGTATACACACGCACATTTACCCATGCATGTCCTTTTTTTTTTTTACATACACATACATCATTATATTGAATATAAATATACAGGGTGTTCCAGTAATGCTTTTCATAAATTATATGGTGGACTCATCAGACAAAAATAAGAATACATTATTCTATGAACATGAGGTTGAGTATTTATAATAACGGAGTTATTACACGATTTAAGTTAACGATAGATACAATGCCATTCAGTCCAAGGGGTAATGTTGCCATTTTAGTGGATTATATCCATTTGGCCTTCGCTATCGCTTGCTAGCCTCAAGATAGTTTTGTATCCAATCGGCGTTCTCTCTTCAGGCTAGCGAGCAGTAGCGAGCTAATTTTTTCGGTAGAAAAATCAAATCCGGCTAAGCCGGACATATTTTTCTACCAAAAAGTCAGACCGCTACTGCTCACTATCTTGAGGCTAGCAAGCGATAGCGAAGGCCAAATGGATATAATCCACTAAAATGGCAACATTACCCCTTGGACTGAATGGCATTGTATCTATCGTTAACTTAAATCGTGTAATAACTCCGTTATTATAAATACTCAACCTCATGTTCATAGAATAATGTATTCTTATTTTTGTCTGATGAGTCCACCATATAATTTATGAAAAGCATTACTGGAACACCCTGTATATTGAGCACGTAAGCAATGTAACAAAATGCTTAAAGTAGTTAAGTAAAACAGTTATTGCGTTGCTAATACAGTATAAATTCACAATCCTCTCTGAATTATTGTAAGAGACATTATTATTGTCCCCATATACTTCTCTTGTTAACTTAAATAATATACTGTTTATATCCAAATGTTATTACACTTGTATTACTACCCTTGTTTACTCATCCTTTTTAACCGCTTTAATAATGCACAATTGAATTGCACATTTGCCTACAATGTGCAAGATTGAAAACAATATATATATATACACCGGGTATACAGTATATACAGTATATATATATATATACCGGGTATACAGTATATACAGTATATATATATATATACCGGGTATACAGTATATACAGTATATATATATATACCGGGTATACAGTATATATATATATATACAGGTGTATATACTGTATATTAGTTGAATAGATGGAAACTTTTTTAGAGATAATATGTGATGGCAATAAGAAGTTAAACACACATGCAAACAACCATAAATATATAAAATATTCAAACACAAATGCGCTTAGGCTTCACATTCATCAACACACACACACACACACACACACACACTATCTAACACACACAGAGGGGTCATTAATCAGTTTTGGTGGAGAGAGAGAGAGAGAGAGAGAGAGCGCGGGGGAGAGAAAGAGAGAGAGAGAATGAACTAATTGTGGAGGTGTGGTGGAGTGGTCTTGACACTGGCCTGGTAATCCAAAGGTCCCGGGTTCAAATCCCGATGTATCAATGGGAAGATATTATTGGGATGGAATTTGTGCTGTACCTAGTATCAGTGCATTACCACAAGCCCACCGAAACGTCAATAAAATACCCTCATTGTTCCCTGATTAAATAGCACTGTATGAATATTCCCATATTCAAAATATGCTATAGGGGTGCAATGCCTGGTGAGTTATCTGCTCAACAGGTGGCGTTGTGTGTGTGTAAGTGTGAGAGTCCGAGTGTAGGTGGTGAGACAGTGAAGCACGGGAACGAGGTGGCTTCAGAGATGGGGTCGTTTCGGGCCATGAGTGAGCACCGTGCCTCATGTGAAGGCAAGATGGCAGGTGCTCGTTGTACTCTATGTGCTTCACATGTCTCACTCCCTAGACTGGAACAAGACCTCACAGGCTTCACTGTTCATTGTAAAGCGGTGAATGTTAAGGCTCTCAGCCTATGCCCGAGAGGAAGTAAGTTGGAATATAGAAAAAAAAAAAAAAAAAAAAAAAAAAAAAATTGAAAGCGAGAGAGAAAGCTAGAAGGAGAAGGAAAGAGCGCGCCTGGGACCAGTGACGTCAAAGGGTCGCCTGGTGGACCGACCTTATATCTGTAGACTGTGCCCCGCCCGTGTTCCCCCGCCCTTATCACCGACGTTATCTCCTGGCTAATTCCCGTGGTAAAAAATCATTTGTCTGGGGCCCCGTCAGCTCCTCCGTTAAGAAAGTTATTAGCGTTTACTCTGACACTAGCCGCCCCTTCCCGCGACATGTTAAAGCGGAGAGGAGGGATTGTGATGGGGTTCAAGCTCTCTTGCAGTGGTGTTGTGTTGTCTTGTGTGTTGTGTTGTGTGTGTTCCTCTGTGTGTGATGTGTTGAGTTATTACCATTTACTTTGACACTAGCCGCTCCTTCCCGCGACTAGTTACAGCGGGGAGGAGGGTTTGGGATGGGGTCAACCTCTCCTGCAGTAGTGTTGTGTTGTCTTGCAGTAGTGTTATTTTGTCCTATGCTGTGTTGTTTTGTGTTGTGTGTGTTCCTCTGTGTGTGTTGTGTTGTGTTGTATTATTAGCGTTTACTCTGACACTATATAGCCGCCCCTTCCAGCGACATGTTACAGCGGGGAGGAGGGTTTGTGATGGGGGTCAACCTCTCTTGAAGTAGTGTTGTTTTGTCTTGAGTGTTTTATATGTTGTGTTGTGTTTATTGTGTTAGGTTGTGTTTGGTTGTAGTGTGTTGTGATGTAATTAGTGTTTACCCTGACACTACTACCCAAGTATATATACACTAACTTGTATGTATATCAACTTTGACTACTACCCCCTCCCGTGAAATGTTATCGGAGCAAGCACCAGTGGGGGAATGGTGGGGATAAGGGTACACTTCTGTTGTTCTTGTTGTTGTTGTTCCCTAGGCTGCCTGGCCGAACAGCCCAGGCACTTCTGTTGTGTTGCATTGTGTTGTGTGTGTTGTGCGTATGTGTTGTGTTGTGTGTAATGTACTGTGTGTATGTTTTGTGTTGTGTCATTAGCGTTTACCCGGACACCACCTTCTCGCAACAAGTAACAACATCAAAAGTACTAAGTTGTGTTAGGTTGGGTTATGAGTATTGTGTTGTGCGAAGCCAAATGTGTTTCGGTATTTGTATGATGTTGTGTTGTATTAGTATTGTGTTGTGAGTTGTGATTTACGGTGTGTTATGTTATGTTGTGTTGTATCGTGTTGTGTTGTGAGTTGTGATTTATGGTGTGTTATGTTGTGTTGTGTTGTATCGTGTTGTGTTGTGAGTTGTGATTTATGGTGTGTTATGTTGTGTTGTGTTGTATCGTGTTGTGTTGTGAGTTGTGATTTAAGGTGTGTTATGTTGTGTTGTGTTGTATCGTGAGTTGTGATTTATGGTGTGTTGTGTTGTTTCGTATGAGTTAGATGTTGTGTTGTTTCGTATGAGTTAGATGTTGTGTTGTTTCGTATGAGTTAGATGTTGTGTTGTTTCGTATGAGTTAGATGTTGCGCTATGTTGTTTTGTATTGTGTGAGTTTAGTTGTGTTGTGTGAGTTAAATAGGGTCACAAGCCAACTCTTAATTCGGATGTAATGAGAAGAGTGCATGATCCTTATATCCGAAATTGCCTTGACATTATTCAGAGAAGATACATGCTTCTTCCGAAATTGGGAAGAGAATTCTGGAAAAATATATGGTTTGTGTTTAAATGACCCTAAAAAGTTGAGCAGGTACGGTATCACACGAGCGCTTTTTTCCCTCAACTTTTGTCGTCAACTTTGGACTGGCAGCTTATGAGGTACACTTTATAAATGTCAATACCCCCCAAATGAATCTATCTTCAGTCTAGTGTCCGATACCGATGCAAGTCATTCAAGAAAAAATGCCGGGAAAATGCTTAGGGGGGTGACCTGCTTTTTTTCTCTCCTATTCTCTCTTGCTCTGGCTTGTATCCATTCGGCCCCATTCAGTCTACTGTTGTAAGACGTTTATCTCCATCCAGGTGTCAATTTCTTCCTGGTGAGCGATAGCAAACCAGCATTGTATGGAGAAATCCGGCTTCGCCGGAGAAATTTTTCTATCGAAAAATGTACAAATTTAGCCTGCTGTCAAAAACTTTAAACAAAATATGCAGGCTCACTACCGCTCGCCAGGAAAAAATCGACACTTGGATGGGAGTAAACGTCTTAAAACAGTAGGCTGAATGGGGCCGAATAGATACAAGCCAGAGCAAGAGAGAAAAGGAGAGAAAAAATCCTGTGACCCCCCTTAACCATCGACATTTGACTATAAGCACTCCTAGACAAACTCATTTGACTATAAGCACTCCTAGACAAACTCATTTGACTATAAGCACTCCTAGACAAACTCATTTGACTATAAGCACTCCTAGACAAACTCATTTGACTATAAGCACTCCTAGACAAACTCATTTGACTATAAGCACTCCTAGACAAACTCATTTGACTATAAGCACTCCTAGACAAACTCATTTGACTATAAGCACTCCTAGACACTCATTTGACTATAAGCACTCCTAGACAAACTCATTTGACTATAAGCACTCCTAGACAAACTCATTTGACTATAAGCACTCCTAGACAAACTCATTTGACTATAAGCACTCCTAGACTAACTCATTTATTGTGTTTTGTGATCCATATGGTAATTAATGGTTGTACGGTGGTGCGCTAGATAGAGGTAATTATAGGGGCCTGAAAATGCTTGACCAAATCATGAAGGTCTGTGAGAGAGTCTTTGAGGGTTTGATCAGGCAAAGCATCTCCATTGATGATATGCAGTTTGGTTTTATGCCAGGATGTGGTACAACCGATGCAATCTTCATAGTCAGGCAGATACAAGAAAGATACTTACTAAAAGGCAGGGATCTTTACTTTGTGTTTGTAGACCTGGAGAAGGCCTTTGACAGGGTGCCTGGAGATGTTGTGCAGTGGGCTATGATGAAACTTGGTGTGGAAGAGTGGCTGGTGTGTGTGATAATGAAGATGTATGAGGATTCGCGAACTGCGGTGAGGGTGAAAGGTGTACTGAGTGATGAGTTCACAGTCCGTGTTGGAGTTCATCAGGGTTCAGTGTTAAGCCCCCTCCTCTTTATTATGGTCCTGGAGGCACTGTCTAGAGTTTTTAGAGGCGGTCTCCCGTTGAAACTGTTTTATGCAGACCATTTAGTCCTAATAGCTGACAATATACAAGATGCTGAGGCCAAATTCAAAAGATGGAGAGAGGGCATGGCTAGGAAGGGTTTAAGAGTCAATATTAACAAAACCAAGGTTATGCATTGTAGATTGAGACGAGGCAATATGGAAAAGAGCGGTGCATACCCATGTGCAGTGTGTGGAAAGGGTGTGGGCGCTAACTCGATTCGATGTAGCATCTGTCGATGTTGGGTTCACCATGGGAGTAAGCGCTGTAGAAGAATAAAAGGACCCCTGCCGAAGGATGTCAGAAATAGAGAAATTTGAGTGCGTAGTGTGGAAAGGCGAGCTTGCGTCAAGTGATGATCCTGTGGCTGTGAATTTAGGAAATGAGTCATTGGAGCTGGTGGACAAGTTTTGTTACCTAGGAGATACCATCTCTGTCGGTGGTGGGGCCGAGGCTGCCACTGTCGTTAGAATTAGAAGTGGCTGGGGGAAGTTCAGAGAACTGCTGCCAATTCTGACCATGAAAAGAATGCCTCTCCCCCTGAAGGGAAAGGTGTATGCCTCATGTGTTAGAAGTGCAATGACGTATGCCTCAGAAACATGGGCCATTTAAGTAGAGGATGTCAACAGAATGGAACGTAATGAGATGAGAATGGTGAGATGGATGTGTGGAGCCAGGCTACAGGATAAAATAACAAATGTTGAGCTGAGGAGACGTTTAGGTATAAAGAGTATTAGCATGGTGATGCGTACAAGTAGATTGGGATGGTATGGACATGTAGAGAGAATGGATGAACAAAATTGGGTAAAAAATGCAGGTCTGTGATTGTGGAGGGAGCTACACCAAGCGGTGGACCGAAGAAGACCTGGGATCGGACTTTACGTGCCGATCTCAAATCCAAAAAACTTGACAAGTGAAGCAGCCTTTAACCGGGTTGCCTGGAATGCCGCCATTAGGACAAGAGACTGAAACTGCACATATGTGTGGAACACTCGGTCTTAAAATGTTATGTATGTAAAATTGTATGTAAAGACGACCACATTCTGCTGCTAATTAAGAAAATACACTCATATTAAAAATAAAGACCCAAGTTAATACCAGGAATAACTTGCATATATTCTTGATTATTGTGCACTCCATATCATACTACCTGTATACATACTCAATACACTACCTGTATACATACTCAATACACTACCTGTATACATACTCAATACACTATCTGTCCTGCAAATTCAGTATCCAATTGCAAATTCGGAATCCTGTCAAATATATCCTGGATTATATACTAGAATCTAGATCATACTACACCTACTCAAGAAACACATCCTACAAAAAGAAGACATAGATCCAATTATATATTCTGACCCACGCAATGCTATTCTTGCGTGACTTATACCATGGGATAGCTACACCTAATATTTATCTATTGCTCGTTGGAGTAATCTTAACTTTTTGGGCGATTTTTGCATGTATTCATTATTTTTCTAGTTTCCTCCCTAGACCTCCATCAAATTTAAATAAACATCCATTAGACCCCCCTTCTAGATTCATTTGTACCCGAAAAATGTCCCGGTCGAAGGCCGCTTCTTCCAACATTACAGGCTCACTACCGTTTGCCAGGGAAAAAATCGACACCTAAATAGCACGAAAGGTCTAAATATTGACGAAGAAATGGGGCGAAAGGTCTTATAATCGACTAACTAATGGGGCAAACATCTAAACATCTGAAAACTAATGGGGCTAAACATGGAGAAAGTGGCCCAGAAAACCGGCCCATCCCCCCTTAAGATAAAAACAAAATCTATAAAACCTACTGTATACTGACTGATGTATAAGAGATAAGTAAAGCATAAGTTTCGGTTTCCTTCATTTAAATGGGCCCACCTCGCTTTTTTTGTTCTCTTTCTCTTCCTCTCTCTTTGGCTTGCATCCATTCGGCCCCATTCAATCTGAGAGAGAGAGAGAGAGAGAGAGAGAGAGAGAGAGAGAGAGAGAGAGAGAAAAGAGAGAGAGAGAGAGAGAGAGAGAGAGAGAGAGAGAGAGAGAGAGAGAGAGAGAGAGAGAGAGAGAGAGAGAGAGAGAGAGAGAGAGAGAGAGAGAGAGAGAGAGCATTGGAATAATACAGTCAAGATATTAATATAAATCTATGTATTAATGCCAGACGCCTTACCATGAGGGTAGCCATACACAATACGCTGCCAAGCGGAATGGACCTCAAGGTCTCTGAGATACTAACTATTCCTTGTAACTCTCCCCCGCCCCCCTCCCTCCTCCATCACCACTAACTATTCCTTGTAACTCTCTCTCTCCCTCCCTCCTCCTCCACCACTAACTATTCCTTGTAACTCTCCCTCCCTCCCTCCTCCACCACTAACTATTCCTTGTAACTCTCTCCCTCCTCCTCCACCACTAACTATTCCTTGTAACTCTCCCTCCCTCCTCCACCACTAACTATTCCTTGTAACTCTCCCTCCCTCCCTCCTCCTCCACCACTAACTGTTCCTTGTAACTTCCTCTCCCTCCCTCCTCCTCCACCACTAACTATTCCTTGTAACTCTCCCTCCCTCCCTCCTCCTCCACCACTAACTATTCCTTGTAACTCTCCCTCCCTCCCTCCTCCTCCACCACTAACTTTTCCTTGTAACTCTCCCTCCCTCCCTCCTCCTCCACCACTAACTATTCCTTGTAACTCTCCCTCCATCCCTCCTCCACCACTAACTTTTCCTTGTAACTCTCCCTCCCTCCCTCCTCCACCACTAACTATTCCTTGTAACTCTCCCTCCCTCCTCCTCCACCACTAACTATTCCTTGTAACTCTCCCTCCCTCCCTCCTCCTCCTCCATCACTAACTATTCCTTGTAACTCTCCCTCCCTCCTCCTCCACCACCACTCTCCTTTGATACATTGCCGGGTGTATGAATGCCAATCGTGCCTCTGTGATCGGCGGGGATGAGGCGCACGGTAAATGAGGCGCAAAAATATATAAAACATGAAGCCTCCAGGGAATGTTACCGCCTCTCGTGTTCACTAACATGAAGCCTCCAGGGAATGTTACCGCCTCTCGTGTTCACTAACATGAAGCCTCCAGGGAATGTTACCGCCTCTCGTGTTCACTAACATGAAGCCTCCAGGGAATGTTACCGCCTCGTGTTCACTAACATGAAGCCTCCAGGGAATGTTACCGCCTCTCGTGTTCACTAACATGAAGCCTCCAGGGAATGTTACCGCCTCTCGTGTTCACTAACATGAAGCCTCCAGGGAATGTTACCGCCTCTCGTGTTCACTAACATGAAGCCTCCAGGGAATGTTACCGCCTCTCGTGTTCACTAACATGAAGCCTCCAGGGAATGTTACCGCCTCTCGTGTTCACTAACATGAAGCCTCCAGGGAATGTTACCGCCTCTCGTGTTCACTAACATGAAGCCTCCAGGGAATGTTACGGCCTCTCGTGTTCACTAACATGAAGCCTCCAGGGAATGTTACCGCCTCTCGTGTTCACTAACATGAAGCCTCCAGGGAATGTTACCGCCTCTCGTGTTCACTAACATGAAGCCTCCAGGGAATGTTACCGCCTCTCGTGTTCACTAACATGAAGCCTCCAGGGAATGTTACCGCCTCTCGTGTTCACTAACATGAAGCCTCCAGGGAATGTTACCGCCTCTCGTGTTCACTAACATGAAGCCTCCAGGGAATGTTACCGCCTCTCGTGTTCACTAACATGAAGCCTCCAGGGAATGTTACCGCCTCGTGTTCACTAACATGAAGCCTCCAGGGAATGTTACCGCCTCGTGTTCACTAACATGAAGCCTCCAGGGAATGTTACCGCCTCTCGTGTTCACTAACATGAAGCCTCCAGGGAATGTTACCGCCTCTCGTGTTCACTAACATGAAGCCTCCAGGGAATGTTACCGCCTCTCGTGTTCACTAACATGAAGCCTCCAGGGAATGTTACCGCCTCTCGTGTTCACTAACATGAAGCCTCCAGGGAATGTTACCGCCTCTCGTGTTCACTAACATGAAGCCTCCAGGGAATGTTACCGCCTCTCGTGTTCACTAACATGAAGCCTCCAGGGAATGTTACCGCCTCTCGTGTTCACTAACATGAAGCCTCCAGGGAATGTTACCGCCTCTCGTGTTCACTATTGGTTGGTTAGTTTGTTGGTTTCTCTTTCATTCTCTCATCTCTCTCTCTCTCTCTCTCTCTCCATTGAGGGGGTATTAGTAGCTTTTTATGGACCCCCTTCTACCTCATGTTTAACATAATAGTTTTTGAAATTTTAAGACGTTCGTTCCATTAGTTTGGCGATTTTGTAACCTTTCGCCCCATTTATTTGGCAATATTAAGACCTTTCGTGCCATTTAGGTGTCGATTTCTTGTCTGGTGAGCGATAGCGACCCTGTAACTTTGGATGGAATCTGCCTTTGGCCGGGACATTTTCTACCGAAAAATTTACAGTTACATCTTGAAAGGGGGTCTAGGAGGTATTTTTTAAGCTTGATGGAGGTCTAGCTAAGGATAAATTATATAAATGAATAGGCCAAAAAACAAGCACTACCCCCTAAACGAAAAAGGTTTCTTGTGGCTCTGAATTAGTACTCACCACCAGGACCTCTTCATAAACTGGTAACAGGGTCTCCGATGATCATACCTGGAAAATAGAAACACAAAAATGAGATCAACTTGACTACAATATATTACTGGACAATATAACGAAAACAAAATAGGGTGTCAAACCGGAGCCATTTTGTTTGAAGACTTGAATGACTATGAGGAGGAATACAAGACAATATGAGGAGGAATACAAGACAATATGAGGAGGAATACAAGAACATAGGAGGAATACAAGACAATATGAGGAGGAATACAAGACAATATGAGGAGGAATACAAGACAATATGAGGAGGAATACAAGACAATATGAGGAGGAATACAAGACATATGAATACAAGACAATATGAGGAGGAATACAAGACAATATGAGGAGGAATACAAGACAATATGAGGAGGAATACAAGACAATATGAGGAGGAATACAAGACAATATGAGGAGGAATACAAGACAATATGAGGAGGAATACAAGAACATAGGAGGAATACAAGACAATATGAGGAGGAATACAAGACAATATGAGGAGGAATACAAGACAATATGAGGAGGAATACAAGACAATATGAGGAGGAATACAAGACAATATGAGGAGGAATACAAGACAATATGAGGAGGAATACAAGACAATATGAGGAGGAATACAAGACAATATGAGGAGGAATACAAGACAATATGAGGAGGAATACAAAACATGAGGAGGAATACAAGACAATATGAGGGAATACAAGACAATATGAGGAGGAATACAAGAATATGAGGAGGAATACAATAATATGAGGAGGAATACAAGAATATGAGGAGGAATACAAGAATATGAGGAGGAATACAAGAATATGAGGAGGAATACAATGAATATGAGGAGGAATACAATGAATATGAGGAGGAATACAATGAATATGAGGAGGAATACAAGAATATGAGGAGGAATACAATAATATGAGGAGGAATACAAGACAATATGAGGAGGAATACAAGACAATATGAGGAATACAAGACAATGAATATGAGGAGGAATACAAGACAATGAATATGAGGAGGAATACAAGACAATGAATATGAGGAGGAATACAAGACAATGAATATGAGGAGGAATACAGACAAGACAATCAACATGACATAGCATTGTTTTGATAATGTCATCACTTCCTAAGACAACATTTGAGCTATAAACCACATTATTATCTTTACATATATATACAATAATAAAGACTGAAAATAATGGACTTGGCTTTCGTTTAACACCCTGACTTAACAAAATGTGATTAACTCTCCTCTTTATTTTATTCTAGCAATATTTAGACGATTGAATGCAGTTTAAGAGGGATGTGCGGTAGTAAAAAGGGTTAAGTGAGAGAGTTCGAAGCCAATTAATAGCTGGTGGCCCTTTTTAAACTGAATAAAATCGTCTAATAAAAGCCAGAAGAAAGTATAAAAAGACGTCGCCGGTAGAGAAGGGGTTAATTTAATAGAGGGCATTCAAATAGAAAAATCTGATAATATTTCTGGTAGAGTTCTCAAGGCCACAGCGACCAAGTGCAAATACGCCACATAAAGGGGTGGGTTTTATTTGTCTGGGCCCCCCTTCTCCCTCATGTTTAACCCCATTAGTTTTGAGATTTTGAGACGTCCGCTCCATTAGCTTGGCAATAAGACCAAGACAGAAAGAGGTCACGTCTCTGAGCTGATAACGTGATGCAGGTGGAATAGGAGGAGGTGGTGGTGGGAGATAAGAGGTGTCTTGTTTTCCCACCAACACCACCACCACCACCACCATCACCCTATATGTAAATGCTGACCTTAAGGGCATACATTACAGAGGGCCTGGTGGAGGGGGTGTCAGGGCAATGTGGCGAGGGGCTTGATGATAAGTAATTAACACAATGGGAACAACTATCACACACATACACACACAAATTGGGCTTGTCTCCTTTCATGTGTTAGCCTCAGTTCACCTAGCTGTAAATAGGTACCTGGAATAAGTGGACGACGTTTGTGACGTATCTGGGGTTGGCAAAAATCGATAGATAGGCGAGATGGGTATAATATCACGGTCACCTAAAGCTTACCTAACACGGGCGAGACGGTACCACTATAGTGAGAATGGTACACATACAGATCACCCTAAACCTTCGTTTCCGATTTCGCCAATTGCTAACATATAGACTACACACACATACCACAGCCATTCCACAGTACATAACACACTTACACACACACACACATGCATTACCAGTTAGTAGGCGCGATAATAGATAGAGCTTAAATCGCATGCACGGTCACACCCATTGAAGAACAGACTGAGTCACACACCACACACACACACACACACACACACACAATGTGGCGAGGGGCTTATTTATATAGTAATATAGATAGATAGAACAATATACACACACACACACACACACACACACACACACCACACACACACACACACACACACACACACACACACACACACACACACACACACACACACACACACACACACACACACACACACACATGCATTATATTTATATAGTTAGATATAGATAGATAGAGATAAATATACACGGTCACACCCATAAAGACTATCACACACACACACACACATAGACGCACACACACACACACACACACACACACACACATGCATTATATTTATATAGTTAGATATAGATAGATAGAGATAAATATACACGGTCACACCCATAAAGACTATCACACACACACACACACACACACACACACACACACACACATGCATTATATTTATATAGTTAGATATAGATAGATAGAGATAAATATACACGGTCACACCCATAAAGACTATCACACACACACACACACACACACACACACACACACACACACACACACACACATGCATTATATTTATATAGTTAGATATAGATAGATAGAGATAAATATACACGGTCACACCCATAAAGACTCGACAGGCTCAACCCCAGTCATCATTTCCATTCAACCCACTCACTCTCTCTCTCTAAGCATTCGGGAAATATATAAAACGACTGTAAAGAGTACAAGATGGGTTACATAGCTTATTCCACCGATTAGAAGACTGAGCTATGAGGACCGGTTGCAAAATCTTGATATATTTTCGTTGAAAACACGCAGACTACGAAGTCAGCTCATTGAAGATTTTAAAACATTTAATGAGTTTGACGACGTGGATTATAGCAAAAATGTTCAGCCTCACTATGAATACAACACGCAACCATAGATGGAAGTTAAAATTGAAAAGGTTCAACACAAGTATTTGTTTAAACTTTATCACATATAAAATATATTTCTACTTGGAACAAACTTCCCTCAGAAGTTGTTGTTGTTGTTGTTCTTCTTCTTCTTCCCTAAGCTGCCTGGCCGAACAGCCCCGAGTCCCTGAGGAAGGCCATGGCCACGATCGGGCTTTCCCACAGAGCTCTCATTGAGTGTAGATTGTGTTGTTGGCGTAAGTGGTTGTGTGAAATGCAGCCTTCTATGACGTGTTTAATGGTATGGGGTGCTGTGTTACATCCCGGGCAGGTGTCGACGACGGAGTCATCCAGTCTCTTCTGATAGCTCAGAAGAGCTGGATGGTGTCCGCATCTCAGCCTGGCCAGGTGGACTCTGTCCTCGCGAGGAAGGGAGGATTCGGAAGGATGGATTTCGGGAGGTCGTGCTTGCAGCTGCGTGTTTTCTATGAGTGAGTGGATGGATCGGCGAGAGATATGAGTATGGATGTGCTTCTGGAAGTTGGTTTGGGGTGGACAGGGAGGGAGAGAGAACAGTATTTGTGTGTGATACCGTGTGCTGGGTGTTGTTTTGATATGTCTTGGTGTCTGTGGGTGTGTTGCCATGTAGTGTAGTGGGTGGTTTTGGTTCGTGGAGGCTGCTGCCAGGAATTGAGTGCCTCTCATGTCCAGATGGTCTTTGACTTTGAGGATGTTGGTTTCTTGATGTACTGTAGGTGATCTGTGGGTGCAGTAGCTGTGCAGCCTGTAATGATTTTTAGGGCTTTGTTTTGAATAGTCTGTAAGGTCTTATGATGTGTTTCAGCTAGGTTAGAAGCCCAGGTTGGGCTTGCGTATTCCATCACTGATCTTATGTATTGTTTATAAACTGTGGTGGTGGTTTCTTTGTTGTGTCCAAATTTTGTGTGAGCAAGTGACCTGAGGGCGTTAAGTCTGGGTGTCAGTTTCTTTTTCGTGCTTGTGGTGTGCTGTTTGAATGTCATATGAGTATCATATGTTACTCCTAGGATTTTGGGTGTGTGTGTATGTGTTAGGGGTGTGTTGTTTATGATGAGTTGAGGGATGTATTCGTGTTCTCCCTCAGAAGTTGTACCCAGTGATCTTCAGTAGCGCAGTTCAAGAAGAGAGTAGATAGTATTCTGCACACTCTGTAATGAGTGTAGTGCACTAAACAACTTATCTCGTTCCACTTCCATTATTTTCCAGGAATGTTGTGCAAGGTTTATGAGATACAAACTATTCCTTGTAACTCCTCCTTCTCCTTCTCTCTCTCTCTCTCTCTCTCTCTCTCTCTCTCTCTCTCTCTCTCTCTCTCTCTCCCCCCACCCCACCCCACCCCACGCTGGTCATTAACCCATTCACTACCGGTGACATCCTTTTCATTATATTCTGGCAACTATTAGACGATTTTAAGCAGCTTAGGAAGGAATTCCACCCCTTAGAAGATTACAGACTATCTCAATTAATCCTTTTAGCTACCATATATCCTTTCTAAGCTTCACAAATCATCTATATGTACCTAAAAAAAAAAAAAAAACAAATACAGACTATCTCAAGCTTCGAATCCACGGACTGCCACATGTGTTTGTAAATTTCATTAATCGATTTTAGGAGTATGGTTGGTTGTTGGAAGGAACATAATAATTAATCCTTTTAGCTACCATATATCCTTCCTAAGCTTCGTAAATCATCTACACCTGAAATCAATTACAAAAGACGTCACCGGTACTGGAAGGGGTAAGTAAAAGACCCGGTACATACACGGCCACCTAATGCGATCTAGTCAACAGAATTACCTCAGAATAACCAGTTGAATTCAAAGTCATGGATGCCAGCTTAAGGGGAGATCTCCACTTGAGGGATTTTTGTCTTGACCCCTTTCTCCCTCATGTTTAGCCCCATTGCTTTTGATATTATAAAACGTTCGCCCCATTAGTTTAGCGATTTTAAGAACTTTCACCCCGTAATAAGACCTTTCGTGCCATTCAGGTGTAGATTTTATCCTGGCGAGCGATAGCGAGCCTGTAATTTAAGAGGAACCGGCCTTTGGCCGGAACATTTTTCTACCGAAAAATGTAGAAATTTATCTTGAAAGGGACTCAAGAGGGTATAATTTTTAGCTTGGTGGAGGTCTAGGGAACAAAGTAAATACCTCCCCTTAAAAATGGTGTTTATCTGGTTCGCCTCAATAAATGGGGAAGGGCAATGTAGGCAAATACTGGTTATCCCTTTCAGCATTCAGGGCCCCTGTTGGTCTTAATCTATATTTGGCTATTATTGCCAGATGTTAGGCAATATGTTAACTATCTGTGGGATCTGTTCCTAACATTGTTCTTAACGCCAGTAATATGTTAACTATCTGTGGGATCTGTTCCTAACATTGTTCTTAACGCCAGTAATATGTTAACTATCTGTGGGATCTGTTCCTAACATTGTTCTTAACGCCAGTAATATGTTAACTATCTGTGGGATCTGTTCCTAACATTGTTCTTAACGCCAGTAATATGTTAACTATCTGTGGGATCTGTTCCTAACATTGTTCTTAACGCCAGTAATATGTTAACTATCTGTGGGATCTGTTCCTAACATTGTTCTTAACGCCAGTAATATGTTAACTATCTGTGGGATCTGTTCCTAACATTGTTCTTAACGCCAGTAATATGTTAACTATCTGTGGGATCTGTTCCTAACATTGTTCTTAACGCCAGTAATATGTTAACTATCTGTGGGATCTGTTCCTAACATTGTTCTTAACGCCAGTAATATGTTAACTATCTGTGGGATCTGTTCCTAACATTGTTCTTAACGCCAGTAATCCCAAAGTGAAATTAATGCAAGTGATCCCCAGGATTGGAATCTAGGATAGGCCTATCTTGTACAGAACTTGCATGCTCTAACCATTACATCATCAAGGCAGTTTAAAGGTATATTATCATCATTTTCACCTCGTTCATTACAAAAGTCCTCTCTCAATGGTTTTTTATTTTGTTATTTTTGTTTTGCTATACAGTATGTATGAAGGCAACAAAAGGCAGGCTACCTGTAACGATTGTCTCTCCTAAAGCAAAAGGAGTGACAGAGAGCCAAATTCAAGGGATGTTAGTGTCAAAATGCCTGGACACGAAGTTCACAGCAGTTTAAGTCATAAGATGAAGGAAAGATTGATTGCGGGGTAGAGAGCTACAGAGTTCACTTGTTGAGTAGAAGAAAGACTGAGGAAATTGGCTAATTCTTGGGTTGCAGAGCTGGACAGGATAAGAGTGGGATTGTGTTGAAAGGCAGGTGCCTCGCACTCGCCACTAAAATGACAATTATAAGGTACACTGGGATACCTGACTCTCTAGCCCACATATAAACATTCGTGGACCCCTTTTGTTTTCCTCTAAGCAATTACCACTATCTGGATTGATTTTTGGATTTAATTTACCTTCAATAAATAGTAGGCCTATATATAGTTTTGTAGTTGATGTACATACAATTGCATTCCTATATTGGTTTCCATAGACATACTTCCATAATTATAAATAGATGAAGTCCACTAATATATATGAGTGGGTTAGATACTATGGCATCCGACTGTACAATCGGCCAAATATGTCATGTCTCGGCACCAAGTATATTTTCATCAACACTTGGTATCAGCAATATCCAAACAAGATTTCTTCATTTCGAGTGAGATGTAAAAACAGGTTCCTACACTTACCCACCCTATTCAACATCTTGCAGACATTAACGCATTCAATACCGATGACCTATTTTTATTTTACCTTAGCTACGATTAGAAGATTTTATTCAGTTTAAAAAGGAGCTCCGTTAATTAATAGGCTTCGAACTGTCTCACTTCACCATTTCTACAACCACAGATCCTTTTAAAACTCCACATAATCGTCAAAATATGGCTAGAATCAAAGTAAAAAGACGTGGCCATTACAGAAGTGGTTAATACAACACAGAACGAGCCAAACGTAATGCCAGGTGAGACACAACTTATTAGCGCTACCGTACTATACAATAACCTTAGTGTTGTGGAGAGGCTAAGGGCAGGTAGGTCGTTGCCAGGTGAGACACAACTTATTAGCGCTACCGTACTATACAATAACCTTAGTGTTGTGGAGAGGCTAAGGGCAGGTAGGTCGTTGCCAGGTGAGACACAACTTATTAGCGCTACCGTACTATACAATAACCTTAGTGTTGTGGAGAGGCTAAGGGCAGGTAGGTCGTTGCCAGGTGAGACACAACTTATTAGCGCTACCGTACTATACAATAACCTTAGTGTTGTGGAGAGGCTAAGGGCAGGTAGGTCGTTGCCAGGTGAGACACAACTTATTAGCGCTACCGTACTATACAATAACCTTAGTGTTGTGGAGAGGCTAAGGGCAGGTAGGTCGTTGCCAGGTGAGACACAACTTATTAGCGCTACCGTACTATACAATAACCTTAGTGTTGTGGAGAGGCTAAGGGCAGGTAGGTCGTTGCCAGGTGAGACACAACTTATTAGCGCTACCGTACTATACAATAACCTTAGTGTTGTGGAGAGGCTAAGGGCAGGTAGGTCGTTGCCAGGTGAGACACAACTTATTAGCGCTACCGTACTATACAATAACCTTAGTGTTGTGGAGAGGCTAAGGGCAGGTAGGTCGTTGCCAGGTGAGACACAACTTATTAGCGCTACCGTACTATACAATAACCTTAGTGTTGTGGAGAGGCTAAGGGCAGGTAGGTCGTTGCCAGGTGAGACACAACTTATTAGCGCTACCGTACTATACAATAACCTTAGTGTTGTGGAGAGGCTAAGGGCAGGTAGGTCGTTGCCAGGTGAGACACAACTTATTAGCGCTACCGTACTATACAATAACCTTAGTGTTGTGGAGAGGCTAAGGGCAGGTAGGTCGTTGCCAGGTGAGACACAACTTATTAGCGCTACCGTACTATACAATAACCTTAGTGTTGTGGAGAGGCTAAGGGCAGGTAGGTCGTTGCCAGGTGAGACACAACTTATTAGCGCTACCGTACTATACAATAACCTTAGTGTTGTGGAGAGGCTAAGGGCAGGTAGGTCGTTGCCAGGTGAGACACAACTTATTAGCGCTACCGTACTATACAATAACCTTAGTGTTGTGGAGAGGCTAAGGGCAGGTAGGTCGTTGTTCTGGTCCCCTTATCCCTCATGTTTATCCCCATTAGTTTTGGAGCTAAAGACGCTCACCCCACTAGTTCGCGATTTTAAGACCCTTCACCCCATGTCTTTGTCAATATTAAGATCTTGGGGCCATTTAGGTGTAAACAAAATCCTGGCGAGCGATAGCGAGCCTGTTTTATACCTTTGGAGTACATTTTTGATATGCGTCTATTATATTTAGGAAATTTTAATCCTTGTGGAATGATAAGGTGTTGAGGTGGAGCCTTTGAACCAGGATGAATTTTGAAACTTATAGGATAATATTAACTGTTTGAATCAAGTTTGAATCCTTGTTATCTTTCCTTTACCTATTCTGTGAACTCTCCTTTGGATCAATTTTCCCTTGGATAGTTTGAATGGATCCTTTGAACTCCCAGATAAAGTTTGAATTCCTTGTGAAATTTTGTGGATGCTGTTTGTCCCACTCGGATGTTTTGAACTAATTTTATGTATGATTTTGATGTTGCCTCCTTGGATGAACATAGAAAAAAAAAAAAAATAGAAAATTAAATAAATTAACAAATAATTATCCTTGGTCAGAGAGTTCCCATATCTTAACCCCTTCAGTTCTGGTGCCGTCCTTGTCGTTAGGATCAATAGATGTGTTGTTACTTGTTTCCTTTGTACTACCGGTACTTTGTTATATTCTGGCAACTATGAGGCGATTCTATTCAACTTAGGAAGGACCTCCAGCCATTTAAAAGGCTACCGACTATCTCGTTTAATCCTTTTAGCTACTACACATCCTTCCTAAGCTGCATACAATCGTATAATTGTTGCCATTTTAGTTTGAACTCCTTGGATGATAGTTTGAACTCCTTGGATGAAAGTTTGAACTCCTTAGATGAAAGTTTGAATCCTTGGATGATAGTTTGAACTCCTTGGATGAGTTTGAACTCCTTGGATGATAGTTTGAACTCCTTGGATGAGTTTGAACTCCTTGGAAGAAAGTTTGAACTCCTTATATGCAAATTTGAACTCAGTGGATGAAAGTTTGAATTCCTCGGATGGAAGTTTGAACTCCTGGGATGAAAATTGAACTCCTGAGAAGAAACTTCGAACTCCTCGGATGGTACCGATTACCGTGATAGTGGGAACGGGACCATCGACAAAAATAAACAAATAGGAATGCAAATACAAATAAATAACAAAAAAAAAATAACAAAAAAATAACAATGACAAATAAATAAATAAATAATAAATAACAAATAAATAAATAAATAACAAAACTAATAATAACAATAAATAACAATACAAATAAATAACATGGAATAACGAATAAATAACATGGAATAACGAATAAATAACAATAACTAATAAATAACTAACAAATAAATAACAAAAAAATAATAAAATAACTAAATAAATAACAATAAATAACAAAAAAATAAATAACAAAAAAATAAATAACTAACAAATAAATAACAATAACTAATAAATAACTAACAAATAAATAACAAAAAAATAAATAAATAACAATAACTAATAAATAACTAATAAATAACAATAACTAATAAATAACTAATAAAATAGCGGGTGTTCCTATTTAAATATGAAATTGGAACTGGAGACTAACTTGATCATTTAAGGGCGGGATGGTTCACTTTTCGGTAGATTTTTTAAATTTATCAATTATTTGTTTCTAATTTCCTCCCTAGACCTCCATCAAACTTTAAAAAAAAAAAAAAAATCCATTAAATTCCTTCTAGATTAATTTGTACATTTTTCGGTAGAAAAATGTCCAGGCCGGTTCTTCCAAAATTAGGCTCACTATCGTTCGCCAGGAAAAAAATCGATGCCTAAATAGCACGAAAAGTCTAAATATTGACAAGGAAATGGGGCGAAAGGTCTTAAAATCGACAAACTAATGGGGAAAACATCTCAAAATCTGAAAACTAATGGGGTTAAACATGAGGGAGAAGGGGATCTAGAAAAACGAGCCATCTCCCCTTAACATATACTATATTATCTAATACCTATTTGTGTTCGTGTAATGAACATGATAATCGACCCATAAAATAGATCCGGTTATTTATGCATGAATAACGAAAAAATATAGCCTAGGTGGTTCGCATATTTTCAGAGGTCACTTTTCATGCCTGTGTGTGTGTGTGTGTGTGTGTGTGTGTGTGTGTGTGTGTGTGTGTGTGTGTGTGTGTGTGTGTGTGTGTGTGTGTGTGTGTGTGTGTGTGTGTGTGTGTGTGTGTGTGTGTAAAAAGTCCCTCCCCAAGGCACTCTAAAGGGAGCCGTGTGTGTGTGTGCGTGTGTGTGAATTACAAGGCCTGCACAAACCATTACCTGTACCTCTTACAATCAGGTGACTCCACTTCAAAAGTAAACTAGACAATCCGCAAGTGATATCGATAAAAAGAAATACCCTATCTATCTATCTATCTATCTATCTATCTATCTATCTATATGCTCAGGCCCAATCCCCATTATGGGGGTAGCCGACTCAAGACAGAGCAAGAACAGGCAAGAAATACCCACATAAATAATATATTGCACTTATTGTCACAATATGCCCAAACTATCATGTATATGGATGCAAAATTGCGCGGGCCTGTGTGATAGAGTTTGTATACGTGTGTACGTGTGTAAGTGTGTGTGTAAGTGAGTGTATTTATAAAAAACCCGTCCCCAAGGCACTCTAAAGGGAGCCGCGTGAGTGTGTGTGTGTTTATGTGTGTGTATATAAAAAACCGTCCCCAAGGCACTCTAAAGGGAGCCGCGTGAGTGTGTGTGTGTGTGTGTGTATATCAAAAACCGTCCCCAAGGCACTCTAAAGGGAGCCGCGTGAGTGTGTGTGTGTGTTTGTGTGTGTGTATATCAAAAACCGTCCCCAAGGCACTCTAAAGGGAGCTGCGTGAGTGTGTGTGTGTGTTTGTGTGTGTTTTCAGGGACAACTACATTGACCCTGTCAGTGTGGGCATATTTCCGTTATAATAGGGCTAACTCAGGCACTCCTGATTGCTTAAGCAAGTGCCGGAATGAAATGTAACGGTTGCAGCAAAAAAATAGAAGGAAATAGCTTTAAAAAGACACCAGAACAAGCTTCGTAGCAATATTCCCTAATAATTAGCAATGTCGCGCTACATTTGCCTTTGGCAGCGCTGCATATATCTCGCGAGACATGAAGTAAGACTCTCAGTGCCGCGGCAGATGTGCCGGAGAGCGGACAGGGGCCTAACGCGCTCCTGCTCACTCGCATTTGTTTCCACAGGCTTTAATGGGCTTTAAATTGCAGTAAATTGCCATGGTGCTCCTGAACGGATCCCGCATTGAAAGGGTTAAAAATAATATGATGAAGGCATAGGAGGGGTGGGAGAGAAAATATTGACTTAGTCATATATGGTAGGTCAGGGGTTAATAAAAAATGCTAATAGTATACCGGTATATAAGAAAACAAAGTTGTACAAACATTATATACAGATAGATAGATAGATAGATAAATAGATTATATAGATATAGATAAATAGACATATAGATATATTGTATGGATATATAAGAAAAACGTCGGAACAATGCTAATAAAAGGAAGAATATTATGAAGCTTGGGGAAAAAAAACCCACAATACTGGTGAAATGCCAGAAGAGAAGGGGAAGTGTACACAAAATGAAGATAAAACAAATATTAGTTTGAGTAAGTCTATAGGCACAGAAGACAGGCCTGGAAAAGGGGAGTCTATGGGACGACTACATTATACAAAGTAATATTAGGTCGGAAAAAATGCTATATATATATATATATATATATATATACAGTACCGGTATATACGGTACTATATAAATAAAGATGTATGGACAAAATACAGCGGAAGGAACATTTGATTATAAAAACAATGTAGTCCGAGCGATCAAAGCAGTCCGAGCGATCAAAGCAGTCCGAGCGATCAAAGCAGTCCGAGCGGTCAAAGCAGTCCGAGCGGTCAAAGCAGTCCGAGCGGTCAAAGCAGTCCGAGCGGTCAAAGCAGTCCGAGCGGTCAAAGTAGTCCGAGCAGTCAAAGCAGTCCGGTCAAAGTCCGAGCGGTCAAAGCAGTCCGAGCGGTCAAGCATTCCGAGCGGTCATAGTAGTCCGAGCGATCTTAGTAGTCCGAGCGATCAATGTAGTCCGAGCGGTCAAATAGTCAGAGCAATCATAGTAGTCCGAGCGATCAAAGTAGTCCGAGCAATCAAAGCACCCTAAGCGGTTACAATCACTCAAAGTGGTCAAATAACTTTAAACGGTCAAAGCGGTCACTCTTAGCGGTCACAGCAATCTGAGCGGTCAAAGCAGTCAGAGTGGTCAAAGCAGTCAGAGTGGTCAAAGCAGTCAGAGTGGTCAAAGCAGTCCGAGCGGTCAAAGCAGTCCGAGCGGTCAAAGCAGTCCGAGCGGTCAAAGCAGTCCGACCGGTCAAAGCACTCCGAGCGGTCAAAGCACTCTGAACGGTCAAAGCACTCCGAGCGGTCAAGTAGTCCGAGCGGTCAAAGTAGTCCAAGAGGTCAGAGTAGTTCGAGCTGTCAAAATAGTCCGAGCGGTCAAAGTAGTCAGAGCAATCAAAGTAGACCGAACAATCAATGACGTAATTCAAGCGATCAAAGTAGTCCGAGAGGTCAAAGTACTCAAAGCGGTCAAAGCAGTCCGAGAGGTCAAAGCAGTCCGAGCGGTCAAAGCAGTTCGATTGGTCAAAGCAGTCCGAGCGGTCAAAGCAGTCCGAGCGGTCAAAGCAGTCCGATTGGTCAGAGCAGTCCGTGCGTTAAAAGTAGTCCGATCGATCAAAGCAGTCTGAGCGGTCAAAGCAGTACGAGAGGTCAAAGTACAGTACTCAAAGCGGTCAAAGCAGTACGAGAGGTCAAAGTACAGTACTCAAAGCGGTCAAAGCATTCCGAACGGTCAAAGCAGACCAAATAAGTGATGTCGCAGCACCTAGTATATTTCGATCAATAATTGGTATCAACACTAAACTATATGAATCGTTTCGTGTGAGATATACAAACATGTTCCTATCTTTACACACCCTATTCAACATCTGACAGACATTAATACAGCACACAGCGAGCAAAACGTTATGGCAGAGGAAACATGACTTATTTGGCCAACCGTACCTTCCATTCACTTAAGCAACTGGAAAGGAATGAGTGGGCAACAGGAGTGGGAAAGAAGCTGAGTGGGATGAGTGAGAAGCAACATGAGGGATTAGAGGAATGAGTGAGATGGGGGGGATCAGTGGGAAGCAAGATAAGAGGGGTGAGTGGGAAGCAAGATGAGAGGGATGAGTGGGAAGCAAGATGAGAGGGATGAGTGGGAAGCAAGATGAGAGGGATGAGTGGGAAGCAAGATGAGAGGGATGAGTGGGAAGCAAGATGAGAGGGATGAGTGGGAAGCAAGATGAGAGGGATGAGTGGGAAGCAAGATGAGAGGGATGAGTGAAGCAAGATGAGAGGGATGAGTGGGAAGCAAGATGAGGGATTAGTGGGAATCAAGATGAGAGGGATGAGTGGGAAGCAAGATGAGAAGGAAGAGTGTGAAGCAAGATGAGAAGGACGAGTGGGAAGCAAGATGAGACGGAAGTAAGACAGAGGGATGAGTGGGAAGTGAGACAGGATGAGTGGGAAGTGAGACAGAGGGATGAGTGGGAAGTGAGACGAGAGGGATGAGTGGGAAGTGAGACGAGAGGGATGAGTGGGAAGTGAGACGAGAGGGATGAGTGGGAAGTGAGACGAGAGGGATGAGTGGGAAGTGAGATGAGTGGGAAGTGAGACGAGAGGGATGAGTGGGAAGTGAGACGAGAGGGATGAGTGGGAAGTGAGACGAGAGGGATGAGTGGGAAGTGAGACGAGAGGGATGAGTGGGAAGTGAGACAAGAGGGATGCGTGGGAAGTGAGACAGGAGGGATGAGTGGGAAGTGAGACAGGATGGATGAGTGGGAAGTGAGACAGGAGGGATGAGTGGGAATCACGATGAGAGGGGTGATTGGAAAGGAAGATGAGAGGGATGAGTGGGAAGTGAGATGGGAGGGATGAGTGGAAAGTGAGACAGGAGGGATGAGTGGGAAGTGAGACAGGAGGGATGAGTGGGAAGTGATACGAGAGGGATGAGTGGGAAGTGATACGAGAGGGATGAGTGGGAAGTGATACGAGAGGGATGAGTGGGAAGTGATACGAGAGGGATGAGTGGGAAGTGATACGAGAGGGATGAGTGGGAAGTGATACGAGAGGGATGAGTGGGAATTGAGGCAGGAGGGATGCGTGGGAATTGAGACGAGAGGGATGAGTGGGAAGCGAAAGGAAAGGGATGAATAATAAGCGAGATGAGACGAATGAGTGGGATGCGAGAGGAGAAGGATGGGTGGAAAGCAAGAGGAAAAACGAATGGGAATTATAAGGAAATCAAGCAACAACAGGTCTGGTGACCCTTCTAGGCTGCTTGTCCTCCAAAAGACTGAGGATCAATTGTCCAAACAGTGGTTTAGAGTGGGTAAGGGAACATTGGAAAGGGAACTACTGCCCTGGAACTAATGTCCGTGGCAGGATTAGGAAGTTAGTAGGGGATAGATGGGTTAGAACGTGAAGGGGGTAGAAGGGAAAGGTGGAAGAACGAGGGGGGGGGGGGGGGGGGGGGGGGGGGGAGGAGGGGGGGGGGGAAAGCCAGAAGGAGGAATAGCGGGAAGGATGGTGGGGGCTAGACTTGGCAAGGAAAGTAGGGGACAAAGGGGGAAGGTGAAAGTAGGGGGAGGGAAGGTGGGGGAGCGTGGAGGGAAGGTAGAAAAGCAGGGGAGGGGGAAGGTGTGCGAACGAGGAAATGGGGGTTAGTGGGAGAGGTACGGTAGCGAAAGAAATGTGGGGGAAAGTGGCGGAGAAGGTGGAAGGATGGAGGAGGTGAGATGGGGGGATGAAGGAGGTGAGAAGGGGGAATGGAGGAGGTGAGAAGGTGAAGGGATGGAGGTGAACAAGTGGAGAAGGGAGGTGAGGTGATGGAGGAGGTGAGAAGGTGGGGGATGGAGAACAAGTGGAGAAGGGAGGAGGTGAAAAGGTGGAGGGAGGGAGGAGGTGAGAAGGTGGAGGGAGGGAGGAGGGAGGTGAGAAGGCGGAGGAGGGAGGTGAGAAGGCGGAGGAGGGAGGTGAGAATATGGGGGAGGGAGGTGAGAAGGTGAGGGAGGGAGGAGAACAAGTGGAGAAGGGAGTAGGTGAGAAGGTGGGGGAGGGAGGAGGTGAGAAGCAGGGGAAGGGAGGAGTGAGAGGGGGGGGGAGGGAGGAGGTGAGTAGCAGGGGAAGGGAGGAGGTGAGAAGGGGGGGGGGGGGGGGGAGGGGTACCGTTCACACATCATTATCACTAACCATCAAACCGGCACCAACATAACACTAAATTTTCTTTATCAAAACGCTAATAAAACCAACTAATTAAATAGTAAACATTATACTGGTTTCCGATAAATAAAAAGTACCGGTATATCACATTTGTATAATTATGACGCCACTTACTACACCGCACAGAATAATGGCTTACCTTGCGGGAGAGACGCCAAGATGGCTTGTGCAGTCGCCGGCACCACAACTCCCTCACTCCACCACGGCTTAAGGCGAAGACACTGGGCCCTAATTACTCACTCTTCCGGTAGATACAGTCACTCCGCGTAGCTTCCCGTCTTCCGAATTACGCGCACGCACACACAACCGCGAGAAAACACAAAATGCATGACAACTTCAGCCGCCGCGTGACCGGTGAGGGTGTCGGGTACTTGCTGAGTGGGATATGAGGACTCGCAGTGTTGCCATACGTACGATAATTATCGTACATTACGATAATCTGACCCTTAGTACGATGTACGATAGTGTTTCTCATTATCGTACATTTTGTACGATAATTTTACGATTTCAACAAAAATATTATATTATTATATGAATTAAACCAAGATGCAACATAAATTGGGAGAGAGTTCAGGGAATTGTTGAACATCCAAATAAATCTCTTAGATAATCACATTGTTTCATACATATATTAATAAATGAATAAAGGGAGTAAGGAATTAATGAGAATTGGAAAGGGAACTATATAACACATCTGAGACAACCGAGGATTAGGAAGAATAGTTCATAATGATTTAGATCAATAGGCCTACTAGATCAAATGTTGTAATCGTTTCTTAGCAAGAACTTATTCATTTGTATTAAAGTAATATTAGATCTGAAAACCATTAGTATTGTTATCTCTTCTCTTTATGTTGAATCTATTTTGGGCATTACGAATTAAATTAATAAATGCTTAACAACATTCCCTTTTTTTATATATATATATATATATATATATATATATATATATATATATATATATATATATATATATAATTTAGTGTACGATAATTTTGGTGCAAATTCCATAATTTTGTGGTCACAATACGATAATTCTGCATTTAGAATCTGGCAACACTGATATTGAGGAGGTGGGAGCTGGGTGGCGAGGCGGCAGGGCTGGCAACCACTACGTATAATACAGTACACTCCACTAACTCTTTAACACCATTGTAATATACTTAACTCCGACCCTACATACCAATAAACCATTAGGCTCCATTTCATACAACATTATATACAAGAGTGATGAAGTGTATATGGATATAATGCATGTGAATTAGTGAGAGTAAATGGCGAGAATGTTGGTACTCGTGTTCCCCAGGACATGTGCAGAGCAGCAACCAGCCTTATGTTGCTACCTGGCCATTTAATAGTCGAATTTAAAGGCCATAAATATAAAATTGTACAAGTAGCCTATATAGACACTGTTCGTTAATGTTAAATCTACTTGTAGCATGTGTACTGTATTTGTGAAGTAATAGACAGTATGTGAATTATCGGCACCAGCCACGAGGTTGGCCACGGGTTGGGATTCCACTTAGATATCCTATAGATTTGTTCATAATAATTCGTCCATAAGTGATACATACCCAACAAACTGATCAATAGAAGTGCTAGTTGAACGATAGAGAAGAAAAAAAAACAGTGGTAGATGATCAAACGAATATAATTTATATGAAAGTTATCTATCAGTCAGTCATACCTCCGGACTAGAGCTTATGACTTTTCCTTTGCCTGCCTGCTTTTCTGTTTCCCGTTAGCAGGATTTCGGAAGAGAACATGAACTACATAAATAAATACGATGATAGTTTGTAAATACTATCACATTCCCCACAAAGACGTGTAAACCACAACGAGTTCACCACCATCAACCGTGTCTACTTGTCTGATTCTGTTCGCAAACTATTTTACGCAACGCACTACTGCGGTAAAACTCTGCTAGCCAAGCAATACTCGCCAGTAGTTTGAACATTGGCTACATTTTTGCTTCTCCCACCAGGTAATCGGATGTAGTACTACTGTAGTTACAGTACTGTATGTATATATATATATACTGTAGGTGGCGTGTAAGCATAGGTAGCGCTTCAGGATCCCTCACCTGAGTACCAGTATGGGCGGCGTGCAAGCAAGTGGCATCCCACCATAGGTCACCTGCTAGCATAGATGGCTTGTTAGCATATGCAGTGTGTCAATATAGGTGGCATGGCATCCATGGTCGTCTACCAGTATACTATAAATTCATATATATATTTGTTTTCACCAACCAACTTTACTTCTTAACTCGATTAATGAAATCAACAAATACATGTGGCACTCCAAGGACATAGTGTGCCAGTTTAAAAGGCGTTTCAACATAGCTAGCCTGCTAGCATAGGTAATGTGCCTCATTGTTGAAAAGCACCACCACTCACTATACCCCTCCTATCCACCATCAAAAACCTCTGACCTTCTTTACTATCGATGGTATTATGTTTTGGGAGCTCTGAAACAACTAATATGGAAACGGGTAAATTTCCACTTCCTTATATCACCGCTTTTCCCACTCTTTCCCTCTTCTCATCAAAACACATCCTCTCTCCCTCCCCCCAACCAACACCCCCTCTTCCTCAACACACACTCTCTCCCCCACCACAGTACCCCCTCATAAACTCCTCAACCAACATTCCCTCCTCTCTCTCTCGCACAAAAACACCCTATCTCTCCCTCCCACAACACGCCCCTCCTCCCCCCACTATACGCACCATCTCCCTCCCCCCCCCCCCCCTACATACACTCATTCACTCTCACACACACACACACACACACTCTCTCTCTCTCACACACACACACAAAACCCATCTCCCCCCTAGAACACGGGTGACCCTCCTCCCCCCACAATATCTCACCTTCACCCCCCCCCCCCCCCCCACATACACTCACCCTCCCTCCCTCCCTCTCATACTCTCTCTCTCTCTCTAAAAAATTCCCCGTCTCTCCCTTCCTCCCTCTGTATCCGCCTATACCACCACTTCCCCGATCCCCCGCCCCTCACCCTCACCCTTACCCCCCCCCCCCCCCCCTTATTTAAGCCAGATATGTAAATGACGCCGCTCTGTGTCATCTGATGTGAATATTTACACATTTACCCCCGGCAACTCAATTTTGGAAGTTTATCTGTTGGGAATAATTCTACTGGTAAGGTTCGCTGGCTGCTCTCTGTATCTCTTGCCCAGGCGAGTGGGGATACATAGTGGTTGAACTTTGGAAGACCTTTTTGGAAACCCGAGAATTAAGGGGAGATGAGCCGGTTTTTTCCTGGTCCCCTTTCTTCCTCATGTTTAGCCCCATTCGTTTTCAGATTATAAGATGTTTAGCCCCATTAGTTTTCAGATTATAAGATGTTTAGCCCCATTAGTTTTCAGATTATAAGATGTTCGGGCCCATTAGTTTGGCGATGTTAAGACCTTTCGCCCCATTTTTGTCAATATTAAAACTTTGTTTCATTTAGGTGTCTATTTTTTCCTGGCGAGCGATAGCGAGCCTGTAGTTTAAGAGGAACCGGCCTTCGGCCAGGAAATTTATCTTGAAAAAGGGTCTTGGGCAGGTGTATTTTTAAGCTTGATAGAGGTCTAGGGAGGAAACTAAAAACATAATAAAATAAAAAATACATAAATGAGGAAATCAATAGGCCCCACCCCCGTTAATTACGATAGAGTACCGGTATAGCCTTTGGAATACAAGAGAGTCAACTAAAGCAGCTCTAGTAAAACCGTCTAAGGTTACCTAGGATCAAGTTAAGAGAGCATCTTAACCCTTTCAACATTATATGACGCATTTTGACAGTTTACTCTGGCTATTATAAGACGATGTACACAGTTTAAGAAGGATCTGTGGGAATTAAGAGGGTAAAGTCTACCTCAGTCAACCCTCTGACAACCATATGCCCTTCATAATCAAATTATAATCGTCTAATAATAACCAGCAAACAGAAAATATATGCATAATCGGATAATGAAAGGGTTAATTCCAGACTTATATATATACTGTATATATATATATATATATATATATATATATATATATATATATATATATATATATATATATATATATATATATATATATATATATATATATATATATATATATATATATATATATATTGGTGTATAATATACAGTACATAAAGATCCTCTCTCTCTCTCTCTCTCTCTCTCTCTCTCTCTCTCTCTCTCTCTCTCTCTCTCTCTCTCTCTCTCTCTCTCTCTCTCTCTCTCTCTCTCTCTCAATTACAGCCAGACAGACATACAGCCAGACGGGCCCAACAAACAGTTTCCACCTTTTCCCCCGATACAGTAGAGGACAGTTTATTGTAGTGTGTGTGTGTGTGTGTGTGTGTGTGTGTGTGTGTGTGTGTGTGTGTGTGTGTGTGTGTGTATTCTTGTTTGGTCTGTTGGGTATGGTGGATGTGTGTGTATGTTTGTCGTGTGTGTGTGTGTATGTTTGTTATGTGTGTGTGTGTGTGTTCTTGTTTGGTCTGTTGGGTATGATTGATGTGTGTGTATGTTTGTTGTGTGTGTGTGTGTGTGCGTTCTTGTTTTTTGGTGGGTAAAATGGATGTATGTGATGGGTGTGTGTGTGTGTGTGTGTAATTGATACGAAATTTGTAACAAAACTTTATGACAAACGAACAGATTTCCAATTTCATATAGTTAACTTTCCCTTTCTTTGCGGAAATATCCCCAACAGACAAAGCTATGGTGTTTTTACTTCCCAAATAATACGCTATAGTAGAGTCTGTTCAAAATATGAACACTTTTTAGAGGCTTGTAAGGTCCTTATTAGAACATTGTTGAAACAAGGATATGAAATATAACTCTTAAAAAGACATTTTAACAAACTACCAATTAGATATTTTAACTACAATAAATTTTAAAAATATTATAATAAGTGACGTATTTCAAGAAACACCATCTTAGAACTGCTAGAGACGATATGAGTAAATTTGTGAAGAACATCTCAGCTAATAATGATGACGTCATTGAATTTACCAAACACTGCATCTACTGAATATGTCGACGTATTATTACCAGAATGTTGATGCCAAGGAGATGGGCTGATCCTGTCAGAGTGGGGGTTGAGCGTCCCCTGCCTCCCAGAGCTCAACCTCACTTTATCTCATGCTAAATATGTTTCAATACTTTTTGACGTAGTTAATGGATTTCTTCTTCGATATCCGACGACAAAATGTGACTTCCTCAATTTAAACTAACTGATTTTGTCTACTCTACTTCTGACTACAAAATTGACTTCCCGAATTTATCAACCCCCTGATTTTGACTATTTCATTAGTACTATACTACTCTTTCTTTTAGGGCAAACACTCTACACCAGGTATTATAGAGATAGCCGGTTTGCCACAGTTATAACAGAAAACTGATTACGGCGGATGGCTGTGGCCTGATAAAGTCCATCCGCCTCTCTATTTTGCCTTGGGGTGGGTGTTTGACTGTATCTCTATATTTTTCATATATCTATATTAATTTCAACTCTTTTCACATGTGTGTGTGTGTGTGTGTGTGTGTGTGCGTGCGTGCGTGCGTGCGTGCGTGCGTGTGGGTGTGTGTTCTTGGTTTGGCTTGAGAAAATGTATGAGAGAGAGAGTGTGAGTGAATGAGCCTGTGTATGTGATGCGTATTGTGTGCGTGTGATGTGTCTCTCTGGAGAGAGAGAGAGAGAGAGAGAGAGAGAGAGAGAGAGAGAGAGAGAGAGAGAGAGAGAGGGGGGGTGACAAGACTAGTGGGTGGGGTAGGGGATTTACTGTGAAGGGTTGGTGAGAGTGGGAGGAGGGGAAGGGAGGATGGATGGGGTGTTTCTCCGTGGGAAGTGAATGGGGATGGTGGGAGTGGGGGTAGGGGGTGTCTGTGTGTGGGGGGAGGGAGGGAGGAGGGGAGGGTGTCTGTGTATTTGTCTGTAAGTTTGTCTGTCCTATTAATACAACCATAAACAATACCACAACCACTACCATCACCACCAATATCACCACTACAATCACCACCACTACAACCACTACCATCACCACCAATATCACCACTACAACCACTACCATCACCACCAATATCACCACTACAACCACTACCATCACCACCAATATCACCACTACAACCACTACCATCACCACCAATATCACCACTACCATCACCACCAATATCACCACTACCATCACCACTACAACCACTACCATCACCACCAATATCACCACTACCATCACCACCAATATCACCACTACAACCACTACCATCACCACCAATATCACCACTACAACCACTACCATCACCACCAATATCACCACTACAACCACTACCATCACCACCAATATCACCACTACCACTACCTCCATCACCACAACCACCACCATCACCACCAATATCACCACTACATTCAACCATACCATCACCACTAATATCACCACCACCTCCATCACTACATTCAACCCTACCATCACCACCAATATCACCACCACAACCACTATACTACCTCCATCACCACAAGCACCACCACAACAACCACTACCTCCATCACCACAACCACCAAAATCACTACCATCACCACCACAACCACTATCATCACTGCATCACCCCTACCATCATCACCACCAATATCACTACCACAACCACTACCATCACTACATTCACCCCAACCATCACCACCAAAATTACTACCTTTATCACCACTACCACCAATACCACTACAACCACCACCAATATCACCACTACAACCACAACTACTACCATCACTACAACTATTAGCATTACCAGAAGCATCATACATTTACCCCTACCATCACCACCACAACCACCATCACCACCACCACAACCACTACCACCACCACAATCGTCACCTTACCTACCACAATCATAACCATCAATACATCTACCATCATCACCCTCTCCCCCCCAACCACCATCCCCCCCCCCCCTCCCTCCGAAATACCCTACCAGCAGCTTGAACTGAACAGAGGTAATTGTTAAACCTACCTCACTATTATTCTCGTGTGTGTGTGTGTGGGTGGGTGGGTGGGTGGGTGGGTGTGTGTGTGTGCTGTTTATTCACTTGATTCCCTGTCTGCTGTCTGTCTGTCTGTTTGTCCGTCTGTTTAACCCTTTCTGTACCAGCGAAGTCTTTTTAATTTTGTTCTGGCTATATTTAGACGATTTTGTGCAGCTTAAGAAGGATCTGCGGTAGTAAGAAAGATTAAGTGCGATAGTTCGAAGCCTGTTAATTGTTGGAGGCCCTTTTGAAACTGAATAAAATCGTCTAATGGCAGCCTGAACAAAGTTAAAAGAACGTTGCCGGTACAGAAAGGATTGAAAAGGTCGTGTGTTTCAATGTATTAATCAATATTAATCAATTGGACCTGCATACATCAATATTTATCAGAATTACCAACTAAAATACGGTTGTAGTGCATTTATAAACATATACAATATAATTGAACATGCTTTCTATTCCTCACACACTTACATTAGTATTACTATTCCGCTTAAAATCCACGTTCACGACTCTAACTTCCCTTGTAGCCTAAACCTCAAACAAACCGTCCATTAAGGGCAGGAAGTTGGTTTTAAATCCACGTTCACGACTCTAACTTCCTTGTAGCCTAAACCTCAAACAAACCGTCCCATTAAGGGCAGGAAGTTGGTTTAAATCCACGTTCACGACTCTAACTTCCCTTGTAGCCTAAACCTCAAACAAACCGTCCATTAAGGGCAGGAAGTTGGTTTAAATCCACGTTCACGACTCTAACTTCCTTGTAGCCTAAACCTCAAACAAACCGTCCATTAAGGGCAGGAAGTTGGTTTAAATCCACGTTCACGACTCTAACTTCCTTGTAGCCTAAACCTCAAACAAACCGTCCATTAAGGGCAGGAAGTTGGTTTAAACCCACGTTCACGACTCTAACTTCCTTGTAGCTTAAACCTCAAACAAACCGTCCATTAATTAAGGGCAGACAGTTGGTTTCTCGAGTCCTCCTCCTCCCTCAGGTTTTGCCCTATTAGTTATGAGATTTCAAGGCATTCGCCCCATTAGTTTGGCGATATTCAGACCTTTTGCCCCATTTCTTTGCCAATATTAAGACCTTTCGTGCCATTTAGGGGTCGATTTTTTTTTTTTCCTGACGAGCGATAGCGAGCCTGTATTTGAAAAGAATCGGCTTTGGCTGGGAAATTTTCTACCGAAAAAATGTAAAATATATATCGAGGGGGTCTGGGTGTTTTTTAAAGTTTGATAGAGGTTTAGAGAGCAAACTAAACCCCTTCCTTAAACCATTGAGCCGAACCAGAAAATTATGCTGCCCAATACCGTCTGAGCTCCATTAAAGAGTCTAAATTATGCAACAGGAGAAACCCGATAAATAATACATATGGGGAGAGAAAAAAAAACTGTATAAAACCAGGCGAAGAGCTACATACAGTAATATATATACCGCTTTCAATACACCCCCTTTCCACCTCAATTGACTACTTGGGAGTTTCGTTCTATAAGGAAGTTGGAGCTGTAGACGTTGATATTTAGCAGAATTACCAGCTAAAATACGGTTGTAGTGCATAATTATATAAACACATAAAACCCAATTCAACATACTTTCCATTCACCACACCTACCTTATTATGACATTTATATTTTATATCCATGTTTACAGCTCCAACTTCCTCATAGGCTAATAATCGAACAAACCGTCCATTAAAGTCTATATTATGCGACATGACAAGCCCGATCAATAACACACATGGGGACAGAACAAAAACACTATATACCACCCGGCGAAGACCGACACATATATATATACCGCTTTCAATACCACCACCCCCCCTTTCAACCTCAATACCACCCCCCCCCCTTTCAACCTCAATACCACCCCCCCCCTTTCAACCTCAATACCACCCCCCTTTCAACCTCATACCACCCCCCCCCCTTTCAACCTCAATACCCCCCCCCCCTTTCAACCTCATACCACCCCCCCCCCTTTCAAACCTCAATACCACCCCCCCCTTTCAACCTCATACCCCCCCCCCCCCTTTCAACCTCAATACCACCCCCTTTCAACCTCAATACCACCCCCTTTCAAACCTCAATACCACCCCCCCTTTCAACCTCAATACCACCCCCTTTCAAACTCAATACCACCCCCCTTTCAACCTCAATACCACCCCCCTTTCAACCTCAATACCACCCCCCCTTTCAACCTCAATACCACCCCCCCTTTCAACCTCAATACCACCCCCCCCCTTTCAACCTCAATACCACCCCCCCTTTCCACCTCAATACCCCCCCTTTCAACCTCAATACCACCCCCCCTTTCAAACTCAATACCACCACCCCCTTTCAACCTCAATACCACTCCCCCCCCTTTCAACCTCAATACCACCCCCCCCCTTTCAACCTCAATACCACCCCCCCTTTCAACCTCAATACCACCCCCCTTTCAACCTCAATACCACCCCCCTTTCAACCTCAATACCACCCCCTTTCAACCTCAATACCACCCCCATTTCAACCTCAATACCACCCGCCCTTTCAACCTCAATACCACCCCCTTTTCAACCTCAATAAAAAACCACCCCTTTCAACCTCAATACCACCCCCTTTCAACCTCAATACCACCCCCCCCTTTCAACCTCAATACCACACCCCCTTTCAACCTCAATACACCCCCCCTTTCAACTCAATACCACCCCCTTTCAACCTCAATACCACCCCCTTTCAACATCAATACCACCCCATTTCAACATCAATACCACCCCCTTTCAACCTCAATTTCCCCCATTTCTTTGAATACAGGCCAATTAACCCCCTTTCAACACAAAAACCCAATCATAATACCAACCCCTTGCTTTGCACAGGTCGTTAAACCGCTCGCCTTCTTCCTCACCGCATTCACCCCTCTTTCTCTCTCTCGATCTCTCTCTCTCTCTCAACCTACCAAATCTCGGTCCCTTTTCTTACAGTACACACACATACTCCTCTCTCTCTATTTCTACCCCCACTCTCTCTCCCACTCACACAATGCCCTTCCAAAAAAAAAAAAATACCACCCCCCACCCCCCCCCCTACCTACCCCCCCTTGCAACTCGAAGCCAGACCAACCTGACGGAGCCCATTGGTAAGCGGAGTCGTCATAACGGTATCGGACAGGTGACAATTAACCTCCGGTGTCAAATACAGGGGGAGTGTGCTGACAGGCTAGTTGGGGCATCATGGGTTCCATATTTCAAGGTCTAAAATAAAGAGACCTTTCAAATGTGTTTTTTTTATTTATCAATACCTCAAGAACATAAGAGTCGGTGCAGAAAGCCCCTGCAATCCACCTCCCCCACAACACCCCAATTCAATTACAAAGCCCAATTAGCTTCACACTCTAATACCCTCGATCTTACAACGGTCATAACGGTTTTATATTCTGCAGAGCGCATTGGCCAACCCGGCTGATCCCCCTTCACACCCACCCCTTCTCGTCCATATGCTTAGCTAATTTTATCTTAAAGCTCCCTACAATTTTTGATCCCCCTATAGCACTTGGTAGTCCATTCACCCTCTACAACTCTTTTACCTAACCAATACTTGCCTATATCTTTTCTGAAACGAAATTTATCTAATTTGAAACCATTGGTACGAGTTCTTTCGCTATCACTGAGCTTTAGTACATTTGCCATGTCCCCTTTGTTAATCCCCCACCCACCCACTTGAACACCTCTATCATAGCCCCTCTAACTCTCTCTCTTAACGAATGTAAACCT
This sequence comes from Paralithodes platypus, assembly GCA_032716605.1. Classification (NCBI taxonomy): domain Eukaryota; kingdom Metazoa; phylum Arthropoda; class Malacostraca; order Decapoda; family Lithodidae; genus Paralithodes; species Paralithodes platypus. The sequence goes on along the minus strand of CM064485.1, from coordinate 29,631,674 downwards.
AATTTCTTCAACCTTTCTTCATACGAAAGATTTCTAATATTATGGATCATTTTGTTGTCCATTCTACGCTGTACTCTCTCCAATGAATCTATGTCCATTCTGTAATAAGACACCAAAATTGGACAGCATAATCCATGTGGGTCTCACTAATGACATAAAGTTTTAAGATAACATCAGCAGTTCTGTTACTCACACTCCTAGAGATGAACCCGAGAATCACTGTTTGCCTTATTACGAACGCTTATACACTGTTTTCTAGGCTTCAAATCATTGCTAACAAACACACCTAGATCTATTTCTCGCAGTCTGAATTTTCTAATTCTAAATTAGCTAGTTTATATTTAAAATTTGTTTGCATCTTCCCTATCTTTAATACCTTGCATTTGTCAATGTTAAACTTCATCTGCCATTTACTGACCATTCATGTAAGGGTATCTAGATCCCTTTGGAGGCACTCTATATCGCTATCTGAATCAATTGATCTCCCTATTTTAGTATCGTCTGCGAATTTACTTATCCTACTAGTGTATACCTACATCTAGGTCATTTATGTATATAAGAAACAACAGGGACCTAATACCGATCCCTGGGGGACACCACTTTTGACTGCTCCCCAGTCTGACTTGGTACCATTTATGCTGACTCTCTGCTTCCTACCAATTAGCCATGACCTAATCCATCCTAACAACGCCCCACCTATTCCATGTGCCTCAACCTTTCTCATCAATCTCAGATGAGGGACACTGTCGAAAGCTTTACTGAAATCTAAATATATATATCATATGACTTGTCATTATCTACTGCTTCATATACCCTGAGAAAAAACTAAGCAAATTAGTAAGGCAAGACCGTCCCTGAGTGAATCCATGCTGAGAAGAATTGATTAAGTTAAATGTTTCTAAGTGGTTTTCTCATTTTCCTAGCAATAATTGACTCTAGTAGTTTTCCTATGATTGAAGTGAGACTAATGGGACGGTAAATTGGATTCTATTGATTTATCACCTTTTTTGAAGATCGGAACTACATTTGCAAGCTTCCAAGCTTCTGGAACTATACCTGTTTTCTAATGACTTGTTAAATAGAAATGTTAATGGATAACTTAACTCATCTCTGCATTCTTTTAATACTCTAGCATATACCTCATCAGGACCAGGCGATTTATGAGGTTTCAGTCTGTCAATTTCCTTAACCACATCATTTCTACTTATAGTAACCGTACTTAACCTATTTTCTATACTATCGCTGTATACCTTACGGACTTCTGGAAACTGTGCCAAATTTTCATTAGTGAAAACGGAAAGAAATTGACTATTTAATGTACTGCACATTTCTAAATCACTTTCTGTCAATTTTCCTATCGAAGTTTTAAGGGGACCAATTACATCTCTAACCTTGGATTTTATAGTTGGTAAAAAGCTTTAGGATTATTTTTTGAGTCATTGGCAACCTTAATTTCATAATTTCTGTTTTCTTTCCTAATATCCTTTTTTTTACCTGTCGTGATAGATTCTGATAGTAAGCAAGTAGGTGAATTTCGCCTTTTCTAATTTTTCTATATATTCCTCTCTTTTGTCCTAAAAGATCTAATAGTCTATTATTCATCCATTTGGGTTGGTTCTGTGTTGATCTAAATTTTCTTTTGGGGATATATTTATTTTGCGCATTGAATACTGACTTGATAAAATTATCGTATGTATCTACCAAGTTTGACGTCTCCCAGCTTTCACAGCTTTTATTTCACAGCTTTTATTCACTAGCTGGTGGTGGAGGTGGTGGGCAAGAAAAGGAGGGGAAGAAAGGGAGAGAGAGAGATTCTTGTGAGTGAATTATTGACTGATTGAATGAATGATAAAACAGCGCCATATACAGTATATATATATATATATATATATATATATATATATATATATATATATATATATATATATATACAGTATATATGTGTACATTATATATTATTCAAGGAGCTGTCTCTGTATTCCTCAAAGAGTGTTTGAAGTCTTTGACCACCACACTAAAACCTCTTGCTTCCTGGGCTTTATAGGTGTCTCTGGGTTAAACCTCTTGCTTCCTGGGCTTTATAGGTGTCTCTGGGTTAAACCTCTTGCTTCCTGGGCTTTATAGGTGTCTCTGGGTTAAACCTCTTGCTTCCTGGGCTTTATAGGTGTCTCTGGGTTAAACCTCTTGCTTCCTGGGCTTTATAGGTGTCTCTGGGTTAAACCTCTTGCTTCCTGGGCTTTATAGGTTTCTCTGTGTAAACCTCTTGCTTCCTGGGCTTTAATAGGTGTCCTCTGGGTTAAACCTCTTGCTTCCTGGCTTTATAGTTCTGGGTTAAACCTCTTGCTTCCTGGGCTTTATGGGTGTCTCTGGGTTAAACCTTCAGTATTTTTGTTATAATATGTCAAACTCCACTATAAAAATTCAGCTTAGTACTGACCTTTGACGCACAACATACACTACATTTCCTGTTGTAGGAAAACACAAGAAGGCAAGAAACAATGGGGTATGTGCCAGAGTATACAGATAGATAGATAGATAGATAGATAGATAGATAGATAGATAGATAGATATAGATATATAGATAGATACAGTAGATAGATACAGTATATAGATACATAGATAGATAGATAGATAGGAAAAATGAGTGATAATGCATTTGGGCGTTCATGGCCGTATATATAAACTGATTGGAAAGCTTGAAGGAATATATATATATATATTGATTTCTTCAATTTATGAATGATGGGGGGTAGTCGAGAGTTTATATTGTAATATCATTTGGCATACTCTCTGAATCACCTTTCCCATCATATGCCGCAATGTATTCATCTTAGTTAACTTAAAGGGGGCCCATCTCGTTTTGTTGTTCTCTCTCTCTTTCTCCCTCTCTCTCTAGGTTGTTGAGAGTAAGGTGGAAGGACAGAGAGGGAGAGGTAGGCCGAGAGAGAGGAGGAAGGATGGAGTTAAGAAGCATATGCGTGAAAGCGGTGCTGGATGAGAGGAGGGGCATCAAATGACTGGGGACAGAGGTGCATGGGGGCGTTTTGTTCGTGGCCACCCCTTCAGGCGTCCGGCATAGCTAGAAAAAAAAACACAGAAGCCTTTTCGCCAACAAGTCGTCTTTTCTCCGTGACCTTCCACCACGTCCCTGTTTTTTATTTTTTCAGGCATTCCCCTTTTTCAACTTTTAGAGCTGGCCTTTCATTTCTATGTTTCCATCTCGAGTTGAACTCCTCTCTCACTCTCTCTCTCTCTCTCTCTCTCTCAAATACACACACTCACACATTCACTCTTTCCCTCACTATCTCCATAACTCTAATTCTCTCATTTCTGTAACTCTCTCTCTCTCTCTCTCAAATACACACACACTCAAACATTCACACTCTCTCTCTCTCTCTCTCTCTCTCTCTCTCTCTCTCTCTCTCTCTCTCTCTCTCATCTCTCTCTCTCTCTCTCTCTCTCTCTCTCTCTCACTCTCTCCCTCTCTCCTCCGGCTCTCCGCTCCTCTCATCTCTCTCGTCTAGTCAATCTCTCTCCCTTCCCTCCCATCTCTTCGCTCTCTCTCTCATCTCCTCGTGCCTCTCTCCCCTCTCTCTCACTCCGCTCTCAATCTCATCTCTCGCCCTCCTCGGTCTCTCTCTCCTCCGCTCTCCTCTCTCTCTCTATCCTCCATCTCTCTCCCTCTCCTCTCTCGTCTCCTCCTTCGCTCTCCCTACTCTCTCCTCTCATCCTCCTCATCTCTCTCCTCTCTCCTTTCTCGGGGGGGGGTCTCCTCCCTTCTCGCTCCTTCTCTATCCTCTCCCCTCATCTTCTATTCTCTTCCTCTCTCTCTCCTCTCATCATCTCTCTCACTCTCTCTCTCGCTCCGCCTCCTCTCTCCTCCTCTCTCTCTCTCTCTCATCTTTCTCCTCACTCTCCTCTCTCTCCTCCTCTCTCTCCCTCCTCTCTCTCCTCTCTCTATCTCTCCATCTCAGTCTCATCCTCTCTCATCTCTCTCCCCTCAACTCTCTATCTCTCGCCTCATCTCCTCTCTCTCCTCTCCTGTCATCTCCTTCTCTCTCTGGTCTATATCATCCCCCCCCAAAAATCAGGATACAAGCTATTGCAAAACGTTTCAGTTTCATCATCAATTAAGAAATGGCCACACATTTTTAAAGAGAATTCGACTGAGAAATCTCATTAAATTAACCCCATCTTAAAAAAAAAAAAAAAAAAAAAAAAAAACGTAGATATTAAACAACAAACACAAACGGCGAGCACTTAATTCACTCAGACAATACTGAGATACACATAAGAACACATCGAACACACACCACACAATATATATACTTGTACCATATACACCCACATACAAACTCGCACAATCCAAGAAACTCAAACTAATTTCTCCCAAGTTAAACAAGACAAATCAAATATTTGGACTTTACACCACAACTCCTAACCAATCAATATTTGGACTTAAAACCACTCCTAAACCACTCACTGTTAACCACTCCTAACCAATCAATATTTGTGGACTTTCAACCACTCCTAACCAATCACTATTTGGACTTTAACCACTCCTAACCAATCAATATTTGG
>CM064485.1:29579682-29626993 GCA_032716605.1 Paralithodes platypus | reverse complement strand
TATCCGATTACTATGCCTTCCAAACATCCTTTCACTACCATGCATCATCAACTATGTGTCATCGTGGCCCTGTTGTCACTAGGGAGTTTGAATCACGGTGGTCGCATATATACGGCAAAGGATGGTGGATTCCTAAGATAAGACAAGCGGTAAAACAAGTGACCAGTAAGTGTATGAACCTGTTCGTAAAATACAGGGTAATACCTACGCGAAAGCTAGAGTACCCTCCTCTAACCAGACATCAGGACTACCTCCCGTTAGGAGATCCCTTCGAGCGTCAGCGGGGGTTGCATGTATAAAGGAAACAATTCCTGCTCCAGGGCCTCACACAACAACAAGTGGCTTATATGCATTTATTTACGTGCGGCCTACTACAAAGAGCTATCCACATTGAAGTAGTTAGCTCATATGAACGTGTGACTGCTTGCCTATCCATGGCGGTCCGGAGATTTTGTAGTAGGCCGGGATTTGCCGCAGATAATGTTAGAGGAACAATGCTGCTACGGGAATTGTGGGAGCTTCCAGACATTTGGAAGACATCCAAAGCGATCCCAGTCCTTCAGGCCTCATCTTGTGCCGAAATCCGATGTGAAGTGGGGCGTTTTCATACCACCGCCCAGCACGTGCGCCTTGGTTTACGGTCGGGGCTATTTGGGAGGGAGAGCCATAGTATGTATGGGTTGAAAGCTGGGGCTTAAAAAGGTACTAAGGTCGTCGGCTCTAGTCTCGCTGTTGAGGAACCTGAATGTTACTACATTCAAGTTTTCATAACACCGGACAGAATCTCACTGACTCCCTATATATTTTTTAATGGATGTAATATTTCCCACTTCCCATAGTATTGAACATTCTCGGTGTAACATTAAACTACTAACTTGGAGCTTGGACACATTATGTTAGACGCAATTGCTAAGGAAAATGCCTCTAAAAACGACTGGGACCTCCATGTACAGACTTCGAGGAATTCTTCAGGGACGAGCAGTTTTGGCCAGGTATTGGGCGGGGGGATATATAAAAAGTCATGTGCGTTCTCAGATGGATTACTGTTCACCTCTGTGGAGGTGGAAGTTGGGAGTGGGTTGCATTGAGGGCCAGTTGGACAAAAGTCAAAATAAAGCTATTAGATTAAATCAATAACCCTGGCAATGGCACAGCAGGACCTTCCTACATTATCCATACGAAGAAACCGTTGCAGTCCCTTGCATTATGTCTACAGATATTTTTCACAAGCCAATTGTGTCCGAGGAACTTGCTTCAAATTTGTGCCGCCTCTCCACATCCTTTCCCCTTAGCAACTATGGCAAGCTGTAAGAGCGCCCATGAATTGACACTTTCTCCTCCACAATGCAGAACTTCTGCATATCAGAATTCCATTTATACCCCAGAAAGCTAAACTACTCTATGGAATTCACTTCCCTCGAATTGCTTTCTCACAGAACTTACAATCTACAAATGTTTAAATCCAGTTGTTTTACAAACCTTTTGATGAATGGAGAGATGCCTTTAGGCACATGGGACCTTTTTGTTTTTATCTGTGTTTTTTTTTTCCTTCCTACGTTCATTGGCTCTAAAACAAAAAAAAAAAAAAAAAAAAAACTACCTGTCCTATTGGAAGGCTGGAGGCTACCGGTTGAAATGAGTCGCCCTTTAAACACTGTATGTCTCGGATGATCTGGATGACCCTTGCCACTACTTACACCCCATCCATGCTGGTTAAAGGTCGTAGACCTTTGTGGACTTCCCAAAAGGACCTAATTCCGCTAGATGAGCTGCTGGATCCTTTGTTACGAGTAGATAAAGACAGCGGATACACAGCCAGGGTACAATTACATACAATAAAATTGATCACGGGACCTATGGATGCCTTGGGTCTTAATGAATACTGTGGTATCACTACGAGAAGCCTATCAAGGAATAAAAGAGGCTCATCAAAAGAAATTGTAAGCTGGCCAAAGATAAATGGAACAATCGTGCTTATACGATGACGAGGGACCGTCGGGTGTCCCTTTGGAAACTTGGTAGGGGTAGTTTAGAACTCTATCCCGGACGAAGATGATCTGGTTAGAGTGGTCCCGATTAGAACAAAGACTGGCCTGACCCACTAAGAATCGACCCATCGTCAAGTTGTATCCAAATGGAACAGGAAATCGAAAGCATTCGATCGGCTCAACCGGCAGGGTCACTGGTGATGGTGTTAGCTCGTCACGACTCCACCCTATGTCACCAGCCGTCGCTGGACCATTCTGTCAGTAATGATCCTGGGTTGGAAGAATTACCTCTTCGCCGAGCCGCTGTTAGCTCTTCCCAGCTATGGAGATCTAACATCGCTGCGCGGATTATGTAGATAAGTTAGATAATGTATATTAGGGATGGTTGGAATATGTCCCGAGACTCGTAAGTGTAACTCGACAGTTTAGGTTAAGTAAACATACTGGAAGTTCAAATTAGGCGCCAGTATTCAGGTTTAAGTTATATATCTATAACAGATATATACTATTTCGTATTAAGTTTATATGGGGATTTATTATCCATAACTACATAGGGTTATCATTCTAATCAAATCCCGGTATAGAGGGTCATTTTAGTTAGTTAAATGACGCATTGGTGGAATATAACTGCGCATGGTCGTCATTCTCGGAACTGGCGGGTTCACCTCGCCACAAACCTCAGATAAAATCGCCCTTCCGCGTACGGACCCGATCAAGAACATCTACCCGTTCTAAGCCGCTCCAATACAACCACCTGTTTCCTGCCTAAGAGATCATCCTAATGCCTTATTTCTTAGGGGCCACTATATCTTCCGTCTATTCCTACCACTATCATTGCGCTATCTATCCCTATCAACCAATAAAAGTAAGTTAACTCTTGTGAGATTATAGGTAAATTCCACTTGGTTTACGGATCGAATATCTCAACACAACCAAATATAAGAGTTTTTGATTGGAGATTTTCAATTTGCCAAGGGATCAACTGGCGGCAAAAATCTGTGTCTACTGCCAGGCGGGACAGTGTACGCCTGGAAAACAAGTTTATAGAGAAATGAGAGATTGTTTTTTTAACAGCAACATCTTACAGAGATGACAGAGATAGAGGAGATGGTACGCAGGGGAGTGTACTTGATTTGATATTTAGCAATGAGGAGGATATAGTGGAACATGTCAATGTGGATAGCCCTATAGGTCGTAGTGACCATGCCTGTATAAGTTTTAGTTGCAATATTAAAACAGAGAGGGATAATAGTAGCAATAAAATAATATACATGTATAATCGAGCAGATTATGAGCTGCTGAGGTGGTGTTTGGACATTGACTGGGGGGAATACTTGAAACGGTGAAGACGCTGAAGGAATGTGGAGGAAGATTAGAGTCAAACTGGAGAAGGATATATCCAAATGTGTACCAGGACGGGAATATAAGGATAAAACAAAATTGAGTAAAAGAACGACACCAGAATTACCAATGAAAAGAAAGTTTTGGACATTGATAAAAAGAAAGAAACGATTGTGGGATAGACTAAAAGTGTTAAACAAGAACAGGGGGTCTAGTATAGAAGCTAAAGAAGTGGATTTGGAACGTAGACAAATAAAACAATAAAATAAGGTGGGAGACAAGGAGGGGGGTGAAGGAGAGGGAGAGAGAGATTGCAAGAAACGTGAAGGATAATCCAAAAATATTCTGGAAGTACATTCAGGAAAAGTTAACAAGAAGAGTAGGGATCCCAGAACTGATAGGAGACTTGGATGATAGGAATAGAGCAGAAACTGATAAGGAGAAAGCAGGGGTGCTGGGGAAATACTTTGGGGAGGTACTAACAGTGGAGTCGGATGATGCAGTGCCTACTATTCCCATTGTTACGATCGGGTCTCGTATAAATCAGTGGCTCTTATACATTGGACTAGACTGGCATAAATGCAAAAACGGAAACGCTAGATCCAACCCCTGATATATAATCCCGTCGAACAAAGAACACATAATTATACCCTCCAGAGTTATATCTGCGATAGCGGGGTATCTTAACTCTCAGTATCTATGTGCTTCTACTATAGGCTGATGTTCTCTGAAACAGCCTATTACCTATAACATATGGTTGCTTAGTTATGGTACATAAGGAAAAGATAGTTAACTTAATTAAATCACAAGAGTGATCTAATGCAAACAAGAAGAAGGTTTACTTAACGTTACTTAATCAATAATATCTGTCACTCCTTTATGAAAAGAAAGTGTTGTAAAGTCCTCAAGCACCGAACAAGAAATCTTCTGAATAATGTCGGATGCTACTAAGAAGAACGTATCGGAAATGGAACCACAAAATAGCAGGAGGCAGGACAATGCCTGTGTAGGCTAAATACACAAAAAGGCTGGACCTATAATGTTATTGGACACAAGAATATTATAAGCGGTGCAACAGTAATAATGCTCGCCACGAAAAAGTAGTACTCCTATTAACAAAACCGGTCTATGCTGGTTGTGTCTCTCTACAGCAACCTAGACCTCAAAATGCTTGTGTAAAAATAAGGGGTATGCATAAAAGAGTATATGATCTAATCCAGCTAATGTCTACCCGGGTTAATAAAGTCTAGCTGGGATGCGCAAAGGTACAGAATTCTGGTGGAGCAAGGCAGCTCCTAGCCTAGTGTGGACCTTGGGTCTGTGCGGCCTGATTACGTTAATATGAAGGGTGCTCTCTTGAGGATTCTCGATCACAAGTATCGAGTATCCTCCCGGCGACCCTCAAAAGTAAAAGCAAATAGAGTTAGAACAGTGTTGGGTGGATTAGGCAAGCAGCCCTCACGCACTACACAGTCTAAACTCCAAGGTACACAGACAAAAGGTCCACCCAGGTAACCCACAGAATCCATAGTGTCGTGTAGCTCAAAAGTAGCCTACACACAGTGAAAACACCAACAGCAAGGTACCTGATCCCTAGTCTAGCATTATTTAACCCTGTAGAAACACTAGTGATTGATGGAGACAGTCCGAGCAATACAATCTCCCAAAAAGACAACGACTCTCTTCAACCTTAGCCTAGTACATAAGAAATGTGAGATCCAGCATATAATACAGTCTGGCCACCAATTCAAGGTGTGGATGCAGAGAACCAGAGGGGGATTGATATTAAATAAAAGGTGAGGAAGTAGTGGAAATGATAAGAGGCAGTAGGAGAGAAAGGTTCTAAGACAAGAGTGTGGAACAGTTCATGGGAGATGCTTAGAGTATGCTGTCTGGGACGGATCTGACAAGGATATTCCCAGGGACCGCATGGCTGGAGTCCCAGTTCGCAGGAATGGCACGAGGGGCGCGCGACAGTCGCCCAGTAAGCAGCCGCCTAGTAGGCAGTGTTAGGCAGGAGGCAACGAATCCCGCGAGGCCTATGTAAGGGGGCCAGCCACGCGCCACACTCACCACCAAGTCTCACCACCTGGTCTCTCTCTCTCTCTCTCTCCCGCTCGCCTTCCCATCATTCAACTACTTAACACAATACTTTCAATTGACTAAATAAAATAGAAAGGATTGTGACAGACGAAAATAAAGAACAGTTCTGAACTGTCTGCAACACAAGCTTTCTCGAGAAGGAAAGTACACAATGATAGGTAGACTGTAGCTATATTCTCTGCCCTGGCGAGTCCTAGCGAGTAAGCCATGCGGTTCTGGGGGAAGCGGTGAGCGTCACACCATCAAACAGGCACCGGCACTAGAACTAATAGAGTTTTCCCATGCTAGAATAAGAAGGGCTATAGAAAAAATGAACAGAAGTAAGTCCCCGGGACCGGATGGGATACATCCAAGAATCATAAAGGAAGGAGGTGAGATGTTAGTAGAGCCATTACATTTTTTATTTGAGGTATCTTTTAATACAGGACAAATCCCGATGGACTGGAGAGAGGCGAACATAACAGCTATATTTAAGAAGGGAAAGATAAATGACCCAGGAAATTATAGACCAGTCAGTTTGACAAGTGTTGTGTGTAAACTAATGGAAACGGTAATTAGAGAAGGAATAATGGAGCATATGAAATCAAACCAACTTTTCAGTGGGAGACAGTTCGGATTCTTGCCGGGGAGGTCGACGGCACTACAGCTAATTAAGGTGGTAGATGATTGGATGCAAATTCTGGAGGATGGTGATGTTATAGATGTGGTATATTGCGATTTTATGAAGGCCTTCGATAATGTCCCACATAAAAGGTTAATAGAGAAAGTTAGAAGCTATAATATAGGGGAGAAATGTGTGAAATGGATAGCACCCTTCCTGAAAGATCCGAGACAGAGGGTACTGGTGAATGGAATAGGCTCGGGGTGGAGGGAAATTACAAGTGGGGTACATCAGGGATCTGTGTTGGGACCACTACTGTTCGTTATATTTATCAACGACTTACCTGAAGTTATAACTAATGGAAGTGAGATATACCTGTATGCGGATGACACTAAGCTGTATAGAAGAGTGAGGAGTAAGGAAGATGTGGGTTTGCTTCAAGGAGATGTGGAGGGCATGAAGGGATGGTCTGAACATTGGTTAATGCCTTTTCATCCAAAAAAAAATGCAAGTACATGCGGACAAGCAAGATAGACAAGGTAGGATACAGTATGTATGAAGCGATGGAGGAAGTGAATGCAGAAAAGGATATAGGAGTAGTGATAGACAATAATTTAAATTTCTCAGAACATTTAGCAGAAAAGATAACCAAAGCCAATAGAATTGGAGGGCTGATAAGGAGGACATTTGTGTCACTTGACGAAGAAATCTTCAGGAATCTCTATACAGCGCTTGTTAGGCCGCACCTGCAATATGCGAACCAGGTGTGGGCTCCATATATGGTAAAGGATATAGAAGCAGTGGAGAAAGTGCAGAGGAGAGCTAGCAAGCTAGTACCAACGTTGAAGAACGCAGGCTATGAGCAGAGGTTGAGGACACTGAAGCTTCCGACACTGGCATTTTTTTTTTTTTTTTTTTTTTTTTTAAGAGACAATGAACGGAGGAAGGAAAAACACAGATAAAACAAAAAGGTCCATGTGCCTAAAGGCATCCTCCATTCATAAAATGTTTGTAACAACTGGATTTAAACATTTGTAGATTGTAAGTTTGTGGAAAGCAATTCGAGGGAAGTGAATTCCAAAGAGTAGTAGTTCTAGGGATAAATGAATTTTGATAAGCAGAAGTTCTGCATTGTGGAGGAGAAAGTGTAAATTCATGGGCGCTCTCAGCTGCCCTAGTTCTACGGGGAAAGATGTGGAGAGGCGGCACAATTGAAGCAAGTTCCTCGGAACAATTGCTGTGAAAATATCTGTAGAATAATGCAAGGGATGCAACGTTTCTTCGTATGGATAATATAGGAAGGTCCTGTGTGATTGCAGGGTTATTGATTAATCTAATAGCTTTATTTTGAATTTTGTCCAACTGCCTCAATGCAACCACTCCACTTCCACTCCACAGAGGTGAACAGTAAACCATCTGAGAACGCACATGACTTTTATATATTACGGTCAACTGCTTGTCAGTGAAGAATTCTCGAAGTCTGTACAGGAGTCCCAGTTTTTTAGAGGCATTCTTAGCAATGCTTCTAACATAATGTGTCCAGCTCAAGTTAGTAGTTAATGTTACACCGAGAATGTCAATACTAGGGGAAGTGGGAATATTTACATCATTAAAAAATATATGGGAGTCAGTAAGATTCTGTCGGTTAGAAAATTGAATGTACTTGGTTTTCTGTGCATTAAAGGAAACTAGATTCTTTTGTCCCCATTCTTCAATTCTAGAAAGGTCCTGGTTCAGAGAAATTGCAGTGTTTATTTTTGAATTTATAAGATCGGGTTGGGTTGAAAGAATTGGTAAATGTGAAGGAACTGTGGAGTGTTGTCATCTGCGTAGGAATGTATTGGATTATGAGTGGTAGATATGAGATCATTGATATGAATGAGGAACAGAGTTGGGGCCAAAACTGATCCCTGGGGAACACCAGCATTTATTGAGTGAAATTGAGAATAAAGGCCACATACCACCACACGTATTTTTCTGTTATGAAGATAAGAAGAAATTAGTGGAACTAATGATGCAAGGCCGTAGTGTGACATCTTCGACAATAAGGATTGATGCCAGACTCAATCAAATGCCTTTGATATATCCAGTGCTATTGTATGTGTTTCACCATGTTGGTCTGTAGCTTGGTTGATTTGATGCGTAAGAAGGCAAAGAATGTCTGCAGTTGATCGACATTGTCTAAAACCATATTGCCTATCACTGATTAATTTCTTATTCTCAAGATTCTTAATTATGTGATTATTTAATATAATTTCAAAGACTTTACCAAGAGTGGAAGTTATAGCTATTGGTCTGTAGTTTGATGGATCTGAAGAGGAACCTTTTTTAGGAACTGGATGGATGTTTGCTTCTTTCCAGGGTACTGGGAAGCATGAGGTATGAGTACATAGACGGAAAAAATTTGCCAATACAGGAGCGAGCACCAAGGAGCAATTCTTAAGTACTATTGGAGGAATTTCATCTGGACCAGGAGCCTTATCTACTGAGAGATTCTGCAAAATAGTTTTGACATGTCTGGTGTGGATCTTAAGTGAGGGAATTTCAGGCGAATTAAAATTAAGTACAGGGACATCTTGATTTATTTCATCTAAGGTTGAGTTGGTGGAGAAAATATCCGCAAGAAGGTTAGCTTTACCTCGTGGGTCACTTACAAGATTGCCAGTCGGAGATTTTAATGGTGGAATGGATGAAGCAGTTGTGAAGTTGGATTTGAATGAGTTAAGAGTAGACCAAAATATTAGTTATCATTTGGATTATTTAGAAGTTTATTTTCCTGCGTGTGGAGAAAGTTTGATTTAGTTAGGTTTAATACAGTTTTGGCATGATTTCTGATGTTTCTAAAGTAATTAAAGGCTTCATGTGTTTTTGATCTTGTGTATGCATTGTAGGCTATTGCTTTTTGTTCAGTTACTCTAGCACAATTATGGTCAAACCATTTAGGTGAATTAGATCTTTTACTGTACTTTTGATGAGGAATAAAAGTTCCCATTCCAATTTTTACAAAATCTTGTATGTGGCTCAAGGTGGAGTGTGCATCATTAGAAAATAAAGAGGTCCAGGGAATATCAATAAAGAAACCTTGAAGACCCTCCCAGTCTGCCCTATTGTAATGCCATTTAGTCACCAAAACAGGTTCAGAGTGGGAAGGTGTGGTAGCTGATAGACAGGTGGCCTGTATCAGACAGTGATCAGAAGATCCAAGCGGGGACCTCACTGTAACATCATAATTTTCTGAATTGGTTGTTAAAAATAAGTCCAGTAGGTGGGAATTATGATTAGGATTATCTGGTACACGGGTGGGTTGGTTGACTAGTTGAGTGAGATTAAATGAGTCTGCAAATAGCTCACATTCAAGACCAGCATCATCAGTCCTGGCTCAATGAGTGAGCCATTCAACATTATGGACATTAAAATCACCCAACACAGTGATTTCAGAAGAAGCATTTAAGTTGAGGACACTGAGTTGTGAGGACAGAGAATCAAAAGACTTTGCTCTGGAGGAGTATTTGGGGAACGGTAGATGCAACATTATAGGTTTGACTCCTGTAAGGAGATAAAGAAAACCTAATATTTAGTAGTGGCCCCGTAATCATTGACGAACATGCCTATTACATAAGGCATCCTCTTCAAACACTAATCCGCCGTAGTTTGAATCTACCGCGCAGAGCATTTAAAAACTGAGGAGCCTTCATCATGAGCGCACGCGACCTCACTCATGGCTTCAGTCATTATGAATTGGGTTCTCACTACGAAAAAACTTCGTAAAAAATAAAAACAAAAAGAAAATAAGAATAACTATCCAATAAGCTTTCCATCATATCGTGGATGTACTTGTGTGGATTTCTGACCAGACGCTGAATCAGGCGTCATTCCTCCTTCTTTGCTCTGCGCTCAGCCTGCCCGGACGTACCTTTCAGGCTCCGCTGGTTCCGCATTCGTGGCGTCCCTAGTGAGTTTTTTCTCATTTGTTTACTCTGGGATGTATCGAGTAAGGTTAGGATAGGCGTAGCAGGAGTGTCCTGGGCTGGTTGCCCGCAGTGCAATGTATTTTGGGTCGTATGTATGGGGCATCTATTTCGGATGTACCCTCGTGGTCCTGTTGTGGACACGTGATCTTTTCACAGTTGGGTTAGTTGGTGATGCAGGCGGCTTTCATTACGCGTTAATTATTGCTGCCTTTTATCCTTCTGATGAGGTAAGCTGTGTGTTTGCTGACGTTCCCAGCGTATTTTTCTTCACTTAGTGAAGTTTTTTCTGGGTCCGTGTCAGGCTTCCCGGGGTTGGGAAGTTATCGCTTCGGTGGTGTGTTGGCGGTGGTTCCTGTTGTGATATTCCAGTGTGTGTTTATATTTCAACTATTTTCATGCCGTCTACCTAGGCCTAGCCAGCCGCTCGTAGCTTTGCCACATGTCTAGTGTTATTATTTATTTTTAAATATGCCCTACTGTGTCATGTGTATCCGGGTTTTAGTTGTGTATTGGCTAATTCCTCGGACTATATTTGTTTCCTGGTTTAGTTGTGTATTGGCTAATTCCACGGATTATGTTGTGACCTTGGTTAGTCGTGCGTGTCTCTCCTCGTGTCGTATTGTTCAGATGGTGTCTGTTCTGGGTGGGGTTTGCCTTCCGGCGGGTTTTTCTCGGTTTCACCATGAAAAATCCTGACCGATGAGCAGTGTTGGGCCACACGTGGTTTTTAACTCTGGCTGGTTCCCCGGCGAGGGGAGGTGTCTGTGGCTCTCCAGGACTGCGTCTCTGTGGGTGCCTGGTTTCAGGCCTCCTTTAAAATTCCCGGCGGGATGGCTGTACCCATCCTTACATATATATTTAGTTATATATAAAGAAACGACGTTCTTGAGAACACTCGTTTTTTTATAGGTTTTTCTACCTGGTTTACGACAACCACAGGGAAAACCTAGCTGTTGTTTAGGCGTTCCTCCCCGGCGATCTTTTACAAAGAAGTGGGGTCAGGAACTTGTGGGGTTAACTTTTAGACTTCTCACCCGGCGGGTGCACCTGAGCAGGGTGGGATAAAACGACTTAGGTCTCTTATAGTTAACCAATCCATTTGAGTGATACTCTGTGTATCGCTGCCTTTACTCTTACGGCAATTGAAGGATCAGTGAGGTTTAACCAAATCGATTTCCACACCCGGCGGGTGCCCCTAAGTAAAGGAACTAAGGAATTTATAAACAAATTCAATTTCGATTAACCTTAATTGGGTGATACTTTCAGTATCGCCGCCTTCTATTTTTACGACGATCGTTTGGGACAATTCGTTAAAAAATCAGATCTCGTATATTCCTGCCCTGGGCTATTCTACTAAAATATTTCAAGGGCCGGCGTCTTTATGAGGGGGGGCTTTGTTACAAAATTGAATCTTGAGACAGTCACCACCTCCTACAGACTATAAGTGCCATACTGGACCATTATATCAGAGGGTATTCTTCATGTTCTTTAGCTAAGAAGATTTGTTTAGCCTCTTTACACCCAGCCGCGTGGCGAGATGTGTTAGCTGTGTCTTTGCATCCCGTTACCCGGCGGGTTATTAACACTTGTATGCGAACACTTGGGTTAACCTTATGAGCATTAATTCCTGGAAATTTTTCTTTATTTTTCCAGAGCTGAGCTCCGGCGGACCAATACAGACCCGGCGGTAGTTCCTCACACCAGTCTCTGTCATGGCTAATGTGGCCCCAGTTTTTGCCCTGTGCATTACCCCTACTTGCGCGGGTATCCCAATTTTTACGCATACCCTTTGCATAAGGTGTGTTAGATGTCTAGACCATTCAAGGGGTCTCTGGGTTACACTTAATTGTTCATTTTGCTCCCAATTAGCCAATAAAGTCCTGTGTGACAATGACAAGACCGCGGCGGTAGCGTTGAGAGAGGTCAGACAACAAATGTCGGCCTATACTACCATTGTCGCACATAAGTCACTTCAATGTGACAACGTCCCACTTTGGGATAAGTTGCTGTCAGAGCACCCTCCCCCTAAACGTACCTCTAGAGTAAGGGGTTTTAAGCCGACAGAGACTAGCCAGGGTTCTGTATCGTCTGTGGATACGTTTAAACGCCCGAGAGAGCCTACTCCCCCGGCAGCCACCTCCTCGTCGCAGGCGAGATCGAGGTCAAGGTCACCCCTCAGACAACGGTCTTCAAGTCGGGCCTCTTCCCCGGCTAGTAAGAAGTGCAAGACTGAAGCTTCCCCCAGTGGCCATGGTGGTGATTCTTCCAAACCTAGGTCTAGTTCGCGGTCACACCGTAGCCACAAATCCTCCAAAAAGGATTCCCATAAGAAGTCCTCTCGACATTCTACTAAGTCTAGTGCATCTCATCGTACCTCTACACCTGACAATGTTTCTGTTACAGCCTCAGAGTATAGTGAAGCGCCTGTCCCTAAACAAGATTTACCTATTTGATATTTTAACCCTAGAAATGGAAAGTTCAGGATATTCAATAATTGAGAATGTTTCAGACTCTCAAGAGAGCGTAGGCCAGAGCCTCGGTGTTTGGCGGTTTGCTCAGCCAGGGTCTGACCATCCACGTCCGACTCATACGAGTCACACAGTAGCCGATGTCCACAGGGACGCGGCGACCCCATCCTCTATCCCTGATTTATCTTGGAAACAAGGTGCCCCTGCCTCGGCGGGGTCTTCTCAGGAGGATCGGGAGGAACAAGATGAAGTGTCATTAATTTCAGATAGGGAGGGACAAGGGTCAGGCTCAGGCCTGGACGCCGCCCATGATAATACTAATTCACCTGAAAGTTCTGCACCTAACCAGTTTGTTACAGCACAAGAAATTGATGGGTTACTTACTCATGCTCTATCAAAATTCTTTAATCAACAACGAGAAAACCCCAGAATGGACTTGGGGGCTCCCTTGACAGGTTCTGCGGTACGGCCTCTGATAACGTCAATCGATTTATCTAAGATTCCTAACCCTCCTACTCTGTCACCGGCAGGGAGCTCTAAGCCAGCTACGGCGGCATTCACTACGTCAAATGTCAGGGTCATTACGGATGTTAATCCACCCCCTCTAGACAAAGCGCCTCTTAGAAAAGTAGCTATGCCCCTGCTTTATGGGCCAGACGAGTCATGGGTCCCTTTGAACCCCTCTAAGCCAGAGCTTGCCCAGCCTACCTTGTCAGGGGAACTCCCGGTACCACGTGAGTGGTTTATCCAGGGAAATAAGTCTAAGAAATTAAGGGCATTGGATGCCTTGGGTAATGTTTTGGACGTAAATATCAAGGCTATACCTAGTTATTATCATCAGGATTATTTTGTTTATGCATCTAAGCCTGCTTTACCCCCTGCCTCAGCTTCAAAACTTTTTTCAGACTGGTCTAAGCTGGATGGGTTAATGATATTAAGGCTCTGTCGGCTATTACTCCTGAACTAGATTTACAGACCGTCACAGACGAGACAGCTAATCCAGTGTTGAAGGTGGGACAGTTGGGACCAGGACCTTGGGTGGATTGGGAGGTAGAGGCTCAAAACTTTGCAACCACTTTCACTTCTAAATCTTCCCACCAGATCCCTCAGGATACACATTCATGGTTCTCAATGCCGGTAGGTTCTGCCGGCGGAGTTCCGTCAGCTCTATTTTCTTTTTTAGCTGCCCCTAAGATTAATCTTTGTGAACTAAAGGAACCATTCATTACCCCTACCCCTTCTCACCTAGACAGAGAATTTAGGCTAAGGGGAAAAGCTTTCCGCCTGTTTTCACAGTACATAGTTTCTCAACAGGTGGCTAAGACTTTACTCAGGTCTACTCAGGCAATCGCAGACGCGGATGCTCGAAGATCAGTTGAATTATCCCGGCGTCTGATTCTTCAGTCGTCAATTCAATCCTTAGGTGACATACGCACAGCCTTACTTGAGGCGGTGCGAGCACGACAGGATCTTAGGATGTCATTAGTTCGCAAGCTGCCTGATCGCATTGCTAACCAGGTGGTAATGTCCCCAGTACTTACACCTTCTTTAATGTCCCCTGATGTATGGCGAACAGTGTTTAACATGGCACAGGCCGTGAAGCACAGTCCCGCACAGGCTAAGAAACCTGCATTTAACTTCCCCAAACCTAAGCCTCCTACTAAAGCTCAGCCAGGGGGTTCTAAGCCGTTTCTTCCGCCTAAGTCCTCCCAATCCCCCCTGGGTCAGTTCAGGCATAGACAGAGAGGGTTTTCAGGACAGAGGGGACGCGGCCAGTATAAGCCGGGGCAGGGCCAGTCTTCGGCCCACACCAGCCAGCCGGCGAAGCGTCCAACACCACCAAACCCACCATCAAAAAACTAAAGTCTTTCTCACTCCCAGTGCCTATCTTAGAGCCGGAGGAACCGAGGGAAGTACAGCCGGCGAACCCTTGTCTGCTAACTGGGTCGTTCCGAACGTGTCACCAAGCATGGCCGTTAAAAACCTGGGCACGGATGGTGGCACGCAAAGGCATCACTTGGCAGTGGCTCCGGCGACCTCGCTTACGTCAGCCGACAACGGCAAATTGTGTTTCATTAGAGGTGGAGTTGCTGGTCCAGGAGATGATTGCCAAGAATGTCATCATCCCGGTACCTCCAGATTACCCTGTATTCACGTCAAAACTGTTTTTGGTTCCCAAACGGGACAGTGTTCAGATGAGGCCGGTCGTAGACCTGTCGTATCTGAATCTTCACATTTACAACGAGTCTTTCAGAATGTTAACAGTTCATCAAATCAGGCTAACACTTCCGCCGGGTGGCTGGATGTGTTCCCTAGACCTGACAGACGCCTATTGGCACGTGTCGGTCAACAAAAGATTTCAAAGGTTTCTGGCCTTGAGGATCAGGCACCAAAATTTTGTTTTTCAGAGGATGCCGTTCGGTTTGAACCTAGCACCTCGATTATTCACGAAACTAGTCCGGCAAGCCCTGATGCCATTGTTAAAACAGGGAATCAGAGTGTTGTGGTATCTAGACGACTGGCTGGTGGTGGCAGAGACACAACAATTATGCATAAAACATGTCAATATCATTTTAAATCATGTCAAAACTCTAGGCTTCAAGGTAAATCTGGTAAAGTCAAACCTTGTTCCCTCAAGAGTAATTCAGTGGATAGGGCTGGTCTGGGACACTGCCGCTCTCACTCTGAGTCAGAGTGTGGACAATCGCAACAGGTTTCGCAGGAAACTGTTCAGGTTTCTTCACAGTCTGACTACGACACGAAGAGTCTGGGAGTCTCTGGTCGGCTCTCTCAACTGGATTCAGCTAACTGTCAAGTTGGGCCGGTTGAAAGTAAAACGATTAATATTGGAAGGCAACAAATATTTCCCACTCTTACCGGCGGGAAAATTATGGCCCATACCAAAATTTACCAGCAGAAATTAATTTGTATATAGAATAATCAAAATAGGGACAATTGAAACTAGTAACCTCCTCCAGGGCAATTTCAGATTTTGCGAAGCAACATACACCTCCTTTAGGTCTGAAATTTTGGAGCAGTTGATAACCTGGAAAATTAAATCTAGACGTGTCAGATGTGGATGTTACTTGAGTCTCCGTCAAAAAAAGGAGAGTAGTGGATTCTGCTTGAAGAAATTGGTGTACAGAATTGATGTTAGAGTGAAGTCCCCTTATATTGCTAAAGAAAAAGCTGCACCGACGAGCAGCTTTGGGACGTTGCAATGCTCTTGACACAGTCGCATGATGACGACCGGGAGGGCCCTGTGTCAATGACCCAACCCTGCCGGGGGTGGATATCCGAGGGACCACCAGGTTTGCTCTTAACCCATAACTAGCAGTGCGCAACATAAGTCGAGTATAATAAATCTGGACTATCTGGCGGCGCTCGACATAGGTCGTGTGGCAATTTCAGCACGTAATGTTGCTGAGAGAGAGAGACAAGTGGTGGCAGGAGAGTAGCGAGCGTATGACTGCTCCAGACCACCGCGGCGAACCTACTGACACGAATCCCACCTCCTCCCTCCCTCTCTCACTCGCTACATACGGAATTGTATGGGGAAAGTGCCGAATTACATGCTTTTTGCACTCGCGTTGCGCGGTTGTTGCAAGAAAACTAGCCATCATAAAAGGATCATTATGGTGTCATTGGAAAGCTCTGTTTATGCCCTTTCAGGGATAGATACTTGTTTTACGCTCTGGGTCTTATTTAGGCATGAAAATGATCACATAAACAGCCCTATTTTGGCTAAAAACACCCCGCTGGGCGGTACATATAAATAAACCGCTAGCCCGCTAATCTAGTGTTAAGAGAGGGGATATGATAGAGACTTTTAAGATAGTGTCAGGAAAGTATGATGAGGACGTGTGTGAAGGTATCTTCTTGATGCGGGAGGGAACAAGAACGAGAGGACACTCTAAGAAAATTTACAAAGAAAGAAATAGGCTAGCTTGAAAAGGCAAAGACTCGTTTTGTGATAGAGTGGTAAATGAGTGGAACGCAC
This sequence comes from Paralithodes platypus, assembly GCA_032716605.1. NCBI lineage: Eukaryota > Metazoa > Arthropoda > Malacostraca > Decapoda > Lithodidae > Paralithodes > Paralithodes platypus. Next base: position 29,610,521 of record CM064485.1, on the reverse strand, counting down.
TGCCCCAGTATGTAGTCGATTCCGAATCAATAAGGAAGTTTGAAAGTAATCTTGATAAAGCATGGGGAAGACAAGATTTGAAGTTTGATTATAAAGCAAAATACAGAATAGTAAAAATGTTGCGTCCGCTACCGCCGCCGCCAACACCATGAATGACCGCAGCAGTGCAAGTACTGGCACTGAGCTGGATACACAGGCCTAGTTTGCCTTTTTCCAGAAGATCTACTGTAAAAAACTGTAAGAATGAAGCATAAGAAGACCGCCGAGTTGGAGGGATTAAGATCTAATACAGTTCTGATATCTTTATAAGCCAGAGTGGTGCAGAGGTAACGCCCTGGACACTCATCTGAAAGATGTTGGTTAGAATCACCTCCGGTATAGCTAGTGAATTTGTCAGAAATGTTTAATTTTTTCATGAAATATCTCCTTGGATCCCTAGTGAGAAGTAGATGGTCTTCAAATCTCCATGCAAGCAGTCAGGAGAACCAACCTTGACCCAGGTGGTTTACCACAGATCTCCTATTCTGTATGTACTGTATGTATTTACTCAGGCCCATTCCCCACTTTTCCTTATTTTTTTGGGGGGGCTCTGTCTTGAGTCGGCCAATCCCAGCTATGGCCGGGGTATGTGCCTGAGTATATACATACATACATAAATATACAAAATCAGGTTAGGCTCGGTGGTGTAGTGACTAGCGTCTTGGACTTCCACCCAGAAGGTCCCAGGATCGTGCCCACGCTCGGCGCAGTAAAGTTTTTTCACAAGCACTAGCTGAGTCGTTACCGTCCCTCATGAGTAAGGGGATGGGGTAGTAGTGCCGGACCCCAATGGAAATACGCCTAATCAGCCGTATTGGGCTATCTTTAGCTGGCTTAGCATGCACTAGCTTTAAGAACTATTATTATTATTATAGGTTAGGTAAGTCTAGTAATATATTAATTATATAAAATCTTAGAACAAACGTATCAAAGTCGCGGAGAAGCGACGGACTCTTCAAAGACGCGCGGAGCCAGACTTTGAATGGGCAGCTGCGTCAAGGTCTTCCACCAAACTCCCCTGCCAGCTAAATTTGCACATTTTTCAGTAGGAAAAGTACAGACTAAAGGCCGATTTTTACTAAAGTGTACGCTCGATATAGCTCGCCCCATAAATAATCGACATCTGGATGAGGCGAAACGTCTTCTAATCGCCAAACTAATGAGGTGAAATGTCTTATAATCTTTAATGCGTCGAAATTTGTCCGACAAAGAATAGGCTATGTGGATTAATGAAATTGTAGTTGTAGTTTTCAATATGGAAAGTAATTTACTTCTGTATTATTTAATCACCATTCAGTAGGCCTACACGCCCAAACGTTCCCGGAACGATGTCATTTAAGGTGTGTGTGTGCGTGTGTAGCCAAGTGTGAAGTTAGTGTACAAAATTAGTGTAGTTAGCCATAAAATGCCGGAAGACGACTTCGTTTTCTTTTATGTTTAAGGAGATACGCGTCAAAGAACTCAAATTTTAAATGGGTAACTATTTAATAATTGCGGAAGTTAATTATTCTCGAAATGTTTAGTTAACTTATCACACATTTTCTGCTACATTTTCAAATGAATAACAAAGATTCATAATATTTACATTTTTACCGTTCCAGAATTTGTGTTATTTATTGATATTTAAGCATATGTGAATAAGTCAATTGTTTATGATGCAGGTCCGGACTCCGGATCCCCCATTTCACGCACTAGCAATATAAAGTGCAGACGTAATTTTCCCAGCCTAGCGCTGGGATCCCTCACAATTGTATTATGATGGCTGGTCCAACACACACACCGAGGGTACATGTTACCAAAGCTCTGATGGATAACATTAAGGGAATAGAGAATGTTAGGGTGTTATTTATAAGTGAAATTCATCAAGTTGTGAATTTCTCGCCTAGGTTGGAAGGTCGCTTTTCGTTTATTTCGCTGGCTAACATCCATGATTACACCCTCCGTAGGGAACATGGGTTTATTCTATATGAACGGCTCTCTGGAAACACTAAACATGCAACCGTTCTTTATAGGGATCTATACGATTCATACATTTATTTTGATAGCCTGGCTGCCCCTGCCCCTCGCCAAGTAATAGAATACCTGGTGTCAAAGTGTCCTCCAGGCAGCATAATCAGCAATAAGATAATTCTACAAGATGATTATATTCATTCTTGTGCATTCCATTGTCTTGACCTAGCCAGGTATATCTGTGATCATCCGAATATTACAGTACAAAATATTGCCACAAGCTACCCATGTGATATTGCTGCTAAAAATGAACTATTTATTTGCTTAAATGTTCTAAATTTACTGACCACATTTCCTAACACAATCAACCTTATTGACCCATTGTTCAACAGGGTGTGTCCCAATCTTTTGGTTCTACCTTACCGTCCTGTCAAGACTGGGGAAGGTCACAGGGACGCACCGGGACAATAAGGTCAAGCGGCTCAGAGGCAAAGTATTCAAGGTCTGATATTGAGGCAAGACTAATCAAAACAACGATATTTAGTTGCACTTCAATACTACGGGGCTCATATCCGTGTGTTCGACCTAGGAAGGCCTATGACCTATGTGGGTGGGTATACCAAGTCTGGCACACAGGAGCTACAGCACATTATCCAGAAAACCCCAATTTACCTTCGCCAGGGATAATCACAGCTCCACAATACCAACCTACCCGTAACTCATACAAAATAGACCTAGCAGCTACCTCTTCAGTGTACTGAAACTTTGTCATTGTATGTTGGTTATCATTAGAGGATTTTATGCAGATTAGGAGGGATCTGTGGGAGTTAGAGGGTTAAATCAGATTAGGTTTACCCCTTCAGCTCTCCGGAGTCTCTTCTAATGCTGAGAAAAGTCAAATAATGATAGCCAAAACAGAATGAAAATTACGACATTGTGCTGAAGGGTGCAAGACGTTGAAGTACAGTTAATACATTTAACTTTGATTAACATATACAATTATTTTCCAGATTAGTATTAACTTCTTGGGATCAAAGGAGAAAAATTTATATTTATTTTCCCTATAATTCCCACAGATCCTTCCTAAGCGGAGAAATCAAATAATTGTACCCAGAATAAAAGGAAAATGACGCCATCGCACAGAAGGGTTAACCTTTTGAAGCTCTGACGCGTGTTAACAGTTTATTTTGGCTATCATTAGACGATTTTATGCAGCTTAGGAAGTATCTGTGGGTATTAAAAGGGTAAATACTATCTCAATCAACCCTTTGACTTCCATATAGCCTACTGTTACTAATCTGAATACAATCAACACTTTGACTTCCATATAGCCTACTGTACTAATCTGAATACAATCAACACTTTGACTTCCATATAGCCTACTGTTACTAATCTGAATACAATCAACACTTTGACTTCCATATAGCCTACTGTTACTAATCTGAATACAATCAACACTTTGACTTCCATATAGCCTACTGTTACTAATCTGAATACAATCAACACTTTGACTTCCATATAGCCTACTGTTACTAATCTGAATACAATCAACACTTTGACTTCTATAGCCTAGAAATCTGAACCAATCAACACTTTCGACTTCCATATAGTGTTACTAATCTGAATCTTCCTTTGCCAGTAATAGCCATGTCCACCACTGTTACAGATAACACACATACTGTATATTTGAAAATATAGTAATATGAAACTCTCCATATGCCTAACCACTGATAACCCTCTCTCCAGTAAGCTGCATCTGTCTCACACTTCTCTCTCACTGTAGGAATAGGTTTTTACACCATACCCGAAAGAGGATTTATGGAGCTCCGATCTTACTCTCAACCATCTGAACAATTTACCACACACCTAAACTCGTTAGATGCGGAAGGGAATCACTTCTCTCCGAAAATCAAAGCCCTGGCGGGGCTTTGAACTCGGGACCCTTGGTGGTTGTTTGAGGGCAAACACTTACACCAGTTAGAAGCAATAGAGAGATTATAGGTTTGACTCCTGTAAGGAGATAAAGAAAACCTAATATTTAGTAGTGGCCCCGTAATCATTGACGATTATGCCTATTACATAAGGCACCCTACCTCAAACACTCATCCGCCGTAGTTTGAATCTACCGCGCAGAGCATAAAAAATTGAGGAGCCTTCATCATGAGCGCACGCAACCTCACTCATGGTTCAGTCATTATGAAATTGGGTTCTCCCTACGAAAAACTTGGTAACAAATAAAAAGAAAAAGAAATAAGAATAACTATTCATAAGCTTTCCATATAATCGTGGATGTACTTGTGTGGATCTTTGACCAGACGCTGACTCAGGCGTCATTCTTCCTTCACTGACATATCAAGTAAACCAAAATCCTTAATAATAATAATAATAATAATAATAATAATAATAATAATAATAATATTTATTCAGTTAGCAATTTACAGAGTTGGTACCACATAGTTTGTTACAAATATGACATGTACCAGCCTTGCATAATTCCAACTAAGGATAGCCCAATAAGGCCATTAGGCGTATTTCCATTGGGGTCCTTGTGGGATTAGGTTAGCTGGGGAAAATGGGGAGGATACAGAAATAGATACTTTAGAAAAAGTATTTCTAGGGGGTTATTTTAAGATACCTTACATCCTATAGTAAATATCAGTAATCCGTAATCAGTAATAATTTCAGTTTGGTTTGTCTATCTCTTATGTCGCATTTAGTAGTAGTAGGGAGCTTGGTGCTCCCTTCTCGCAGCTGTCCGGTTCAGGTGTTCCTTCAGGCTACGTCTGAAGGAATACAGTGTTCTCTTTTCACGGACTGACTGGGGTAGGTCGTTCCAGTCTTTGATGGCGGTGAAGAAGAATGTTTGCTTACCCTGTCCTTGGATTCTCGGGACCTTAAAATTAAACATCCTGTTTCTTGTATTATGTCCACTCCTCTCATTTGCTTTAACAAAATCATTCTTTAGGTACTCTGGAGCTCTGTCATAGAAAATTTTGAAGGCATTAGTGAGCCTGATTTGTTTGGCCCTGTCAGCGACATTGAGCATACCTAGTGACTGAAGTTGTTCCTGGCCAACATGTGATCTGGGTCCTAGGTTCAGCATGAACCTAACCATTTTATTTTGAGTGACCTGAAGTTTGTGCTGTGCTGATTTAGATGATGCAGAGTACCAGGATGACACAGAATAGTCAAAATGACATTGAACAAGCGCTTGGCAGAGGGTCTTTTTGGTCGCCGCGGGCAAGCATCCCACCTGTCTATACAGGTATTTTATACGTGCTCTACACTTACTCAGGATAGATTCCAAAATTGTTTCACCTGACAAACTCGCGTCCAGTTTTAGTCCGAGATATTTAACTTGTGACACTGTTGTTATAGGAATATCATTACAGTTGACCGAGAAGCCCACAATGTCTTTCAGTTTGCGTTTTGTTCCACATAAGATGGCTTCCGTCTTGCCCAGGTGAAGAGATAGTCTATTGTCCACTAGCCATTCACTACATGATTCTAGTTCTTTGGAAAGTGAAGCGGCAATACTTATTGGGTCTTTTCCTGAAACCAGGATCACGCTGTCGTCTGCATACAGTAATAATTTACATGAGACGCTCAGTTCCATGTCGTTCACATAACAGAGAAAGAGTAAGGGACCAAGGATGCTTCCCTACGGGACCCCACAGTTAATTGGCATAGGATCAGATATATTATCGTCAATTTTGACTCTTTGGGTTCTACCACTAAGATAAGATTTAAACCAGTTCACAGATCCTATGCCCATTGCTTGTAGTTTATTACATAGGATATCATGGTCTACTGTGTCAAACGCTTTTTGTAGATCAAGAAGAACCATACCGGTGTAGTTACCTTTAGACATTTCTTTACGAATGTGATCCGTTAAGTGGATGAGACAGGAGTCTGTCGAGTACATGCATCTGAAACCTGATTGAAACTTATAGAATAGATCGTTTTGTTTGAGGTAGTGTTCAATTTGGGTGTATACCGCTCTTTCAAGGATTTTAGATACAATTCATAATATGCTAACTGGTCTGTAGTTACCAACTTCTAGTTATTTCCTTTCTTGAATAGAGGGGTTACAATAGCTTCCTTCAGTTCAGCAGGTACAGTGTTGGTGTTAATTGACAAGTTGATGATGTAGGTTAGGGGGCCTGCTATACCAATGGCTCCATCTCGTAGAAATTGGCAGGAATTTTGTCTGGTCCTGTGCTTTTATGTACATTTAGGTTAGACAGCTCGTCAAAAGTGTATTTTGGTGTAACATTTTGCAATCCAAATGTGTTTGGGTGTATGTCTTTATCTCTGTAGAAATTTCGAAAGGTGGCCGTTGTTGTCGTGTATTTATTGAGAGGTTGAGGTAGGTTCTGTGCAAGTGTGTTTGCTATGGAGGTGAAGAAGGAGTTGAAGTAGGTTGAAATTTGTCATTTATCGTGGCAAACCTGATCATTAATGGTGAGAGCAATATTAGTGTTAGACGAATCCCTTGTCTTGTTGCTGTAGCCTGTTGTTTTTAGGTGCCTCCATAGTGTCTTTGGGTTATTCTGATATTCCTCTGCCTTATTGTGAAAATAATTAGTTTTCGCTGATTTCATTTTCCTACTTAGTTTATTCCTGGCCCTGTTGAACTCATGTTTCAGACCTTGATCCTGTCTATGTTTCGCTAGCCTTTTTAACAGATTGTCTCTGTGTTCCAGATGGTGTAGTATGTCATTGTTGATCCTTGCTTTAATTCGTATGTCTTTCAGAGGAGCTATTTCGTCTAGGATGTTTGTGATGATGGTTCTGAAGCCAACCCATGCGTCATTAACGTTTGTACTTCCAAACACTGGAGACCAGTCTGTATTCCATAAAATGTCCAGAAATGTTTCCTTATTGTAGTTTCTGAGTGACCTTGTTTTGATAATCTTGTGATTCTCTAGGGTAATTTTTGTGGTTTTCCGTGTGCAATATGTGACGAAGTGATCACTTATCCCAGTCTGTATAACCCCTGATTGGGATATTTTGTCCTCTCTGTTACAGTTTATGTGGTCTATTATTGTGGCAGTGTTCTCAGAGATACGTGTGGGGGTTGTGATGAGTTGTTTGTGATTGTGCATTGTCAGTATATGCCTATATTCTCGTACAAGCCTATCATTTCGTTGTTTGTAACACAGGTTAAAATCCCCTAGTATGATGGATTCATTCCGAGGGTCTAGCGATGACAACGTTCGTTCAAATTTGGTCAAGAATTGTGTGTCGTCTGGTGGCCTATAGCATACCCCAATTGTGATGGGTCTTGTCCTCGGCAGGTGTAGATCGATCCACAGAGCTTCGTGATTTTCTACATGGAGGTCGGTCCTGGTTGTGTGTGTGAGGTTGTTTTTACATACAGACATACTCCTCCCCCATGCCTATTGCGATCATTCCTAACCATATTGAAACCTTGAATGTTTATTTCACCATCGTTTATACTTGAATCCAGCCAGTGTTCTGTGATTGCAATTATTGAAGCTTTGGCCTTATTAGCTAACAAGTTTAATTCTGACAATTTATGGAGCCCTTTGTTGGTGAACACTCTGTATTCATCTTTGATTTTGAATGTGTCCTGGCTGGATTCTGAGTTGTTAATACTAATTGGTTCATTTACATTAATATTCGGTAATGAATGCAAGGCACATATGTTGCATAGGAATTCCCGTTCTTCACTGTTGGTTTTCTACATCAACGAATGGGAAGGGGAAGGTCGGGAGGGCCCCAGTCGTCAATGATTACGGGGCCACTACTAAATATTAGGTTTTCTTTATCTCCTTACAGGAGTCAAACCTATAATTTAGTAGTGGCCCCTCCATCATTGACGATTATGCCTGATATCTAAGACTGAAGGGGGACATTCGTAATCATATCATAACTCTAGCAAAAGCAGATAATCAAACAACCACATAGTATTCTTACTTCGAAAAGATATATATTTTGGCGCAGCACATATATACAAAAAGGGGGACAAGCAGGAGCGTGCTTCAAAGAAGCCTGCTTGATAAAAAATGGTTAACTCTGAGATTCTGAGTACAGATCCGCCAGTTAATAAGGCACCCCACTTAAAATAAGTGGTGAAAAAATAAAAACTAAGTTTACATGTGCACATATAAACCCCATAAAACTAGTGGATATATCTTGCAAAATATATCCAATGCTTAAAATTAGATTGCTTCATAGCCAAAAACTACTTACAACAACACTGTTGTTTGTACTACAATTGTACTAGCACAATTTCCTGTAATGAATAGTACAGAGAAATGTTCATATCACAACACCCATAAACAGTATCACAGCTCACATATTCCGGCGGGGTCTAGGGTGTCCTATGTTACACTGACTGCACCCCCCCTTTCTTGAAATTAAACAATAAGTGACTTAGGGGCCACCTAGACCCTCTGCCTTAATAGGTTTGTCTAGAGCTACTGAAAGGTATCGAGTCAAAAACGTATGATTAGAGGCCCACAACTGTGTGGACGTAATATCTTCAACAGATTTTTTTTTTAAGGAAACGTAAAGAGGCTGCCCACTTGCGTAAATCGTGGGCCCTACCCACAACGCCGGGATTACTCTCTTTAATGACCTCGACCAAGAGAGAAGCCAGTTTACGTTTCATCAAGCGTTTACCCGTACTTGCTACCCATAAAGCACCCCGGTGATTTAGAGGTGTCACTCTCAAATATTTGGTTAGAGCTTGCACTGGACATAAATTATGGTGCACCTTTCCCCTTTTCAACGCCGGCACCGTGAACTCTGAAAACACGTGTTCACTGTGCTCATTCTTGGCTATGAACCCTGGGGAAGGTGCAATGTGAATACACTCATTAAGCCTACCAAACCTGAGGCAATTAGGTGTGTTGCTCATCGCCGCCAGCTCAGATACTCTGTTCCCGGTAGCCAAAGCCATAAGGAATACTGCCTTTTTTTAAAGTAATGTAAAATCTGCAGTATGATGGTACAGACGGGAATGAAGTAAGACAATGCTTTGTCCAGAGACCAGGTAGGCATGAGCTGACGGGGAGGTGGGCGGAGTTTAAAACATGCCCTCATAAAACCTGTTTCCTCCGCGACTGGTATGGTGAGACCGGTAAGGTCCAAAAATGGCATCCTAATCGCTGTTAAGTGATTTTTTAACGTTACTACAGATAAACGTTTCTGCTCGAACAGATAATTTAAATAATTAAAAACCAAAGCCACCGAGGGCACAGTTTGTTCTGTTCTAAGAATCCAAGAAGTAAAGGCTTGCCAATGCGATTGATACTGTCGCTTTGTAGACTGGGTATATTGATTCATGAATTTATTGGTCACGTCTCTACCATATGGTGCTAGCCACTTGGCCTCCTGAATGTCCATAATGCAAAAGTCAGCGAGGTCTCTAGGTTGCCAATTGTGTCTAAGTGGAAAAACCCGACCGGGAGTGACACCGGGTGCGGGCACCACGTTTTCAATTGCTGGTACCACAACTGCGCCGGCCACAGGGGCGCGATTAGCGAGACTACGCCCCGATAATCCTGTAGTTTGTTTACTACGTGGCATATTAGAGACGCGTCTGGCGGCAGAAACAGATAAATGGAACTCCACCTGTTCCAGTCTGTCACCAGTGCGTCTGGCCCGCCCGCCGGCGTTATCGTCCGGCGGGTGAGGTACAGTGGGAGTTTGTGAGTCTCCTCTGACGCAAACAAATCCACTTGTGGATGGTAAGGCTCCGCAATCATTTGGTCGAAAATGGTTTGCTTGAGCGCCCATTCTACTGTTGTGCTCTGTCTCCGAGACAGAGCATCTGCCCAGACGTTTGCTACGCCTGGGAGATAAGATGGGTGAAGATGAATGTCCAGCCTGTTGGCTAGAATAAAAATCTTTTCTGACAGGTTTAGCAACTTCCGAGATCTCGTTGACCCTTGTTTCTGAATACAGTGAACCGCATTCAGATTGTCCATTCTGAAGGCCACCGACTTGCCCCGTAAAGTAGAGCCGTGAGCCTGAAGGAAATATAAGGGGACTAGAAATTCTTTGACATTGATGTGGGAGATTTCTAAATGGGACCAAAGCCCTTGACCCTGGTGCCCTTGGTTTGACTGAAAGCCCCAACCTATCGTTCCTGACGCATCCGTGTCTACCCATACCGTCGGCGGAGGAGAGGTCCATGACATTACTGAGTGCAACGTTTCCCTCTTCGCCCAGACCGCTAGTAAGTTGTGGATTAATTTTGGTATGGGCCATAATTTTTCCGCCGGCAATAGTGGAAAACATTTGTTGCCTTCCAATATGAAACGTTTCACTTTCAACAGGCCCAACTTTACAGTTAGTTGAATCCAGTTGAGAGTGCCGACCAGAGACTCCCAGATTTTCCGTGTCGTAGTCAGACTGTGAAGGAACAGAAATAATTTCCTGCGAAATCTGTTTCGATTGTCCACACTCTGACTCAGAGTGAGAGTAGCTGTGTCCCAAACCAGCCCTATCCACTGAACTACTCGTGAGGGAACAAGGTTTGACTTTACCAGGTTTACCTTGAACCCTAGAGATTTGACATGATTTAATGTTATGTTGACATGATTGACGCATCATTGTTCCGTCTCTGCCACCACTAGCCAGTCGTCTAGATACCACAAAATCCTGATCCCTTGCTCTAACATGGGCATCAGGGCTTGCCGGACTAATTTCGTGAATAAGCGAGGTGCTAGGTTCAATCCAAACGGCATCCTCTGAAAGACATAAGTCTGATGCATTATTCGTAAGGCCAGAAACCGTTGAAATCTTTTGTTTACCGAGACGTGCCAATACGCGTCTGTCAGGTCTAAAGAACACATCCATCCTCCCAGCGGAAGTGTTAGCCTGATCTGGTTTACTGTCAGCATCCTGAATGACAAGTTGTGAATATGGAGGTTCAGATAAGACAGGTCTACGACCGGTCTCATCTGAACACTGTCCCTTTTGGGCACTAGAAATAGTTTGGATGTAAAGACTGGGTAATTTTGAGGAACCGGGATGATGACATTCTTGGCGATCATTTCTCGGATCATTGACTCCACCTCTAATGAAACTAAATTTGCCTTTGTTGGCTGACGTAAACGAGGTCGCCGGAGCCACTGCCAGGTGATGCCTTTGCGTGCCACCATCCTCGCCCAAGTATTTAATGGCCATGCGCGGTGACACGTCCGGAACGACCCAGTTAGCAGACAAGGGTTCGCCGGCTGTACTACCCTCTGATCCACCCGCCGTGAGACCGGCCCTGGGAGTGAGAGAGACTTTAGTTTTTTTATGGTGGTGGTGGTGGTGGTGGATGCTTAGCCGACTGGCCAGCGTTGGCAGAAGAAGGGCCCTGGCCCGGTCTGTTATACTTTCGTCCTTTATGACCTGCAAACTTTCCTTGTTTATACCTGTACTGACCTTGGGGGGAAGAGGACTTAGGTAGATGAAAGGGCTTTGACCCACCCGGCTGAGCTTTTGCGACTGGCTTGGGTAAGTTAAAAGCAGGTTTCTTAGATGGGCGGGACTGTGCTTAAAGGCCTGAGCCATGTTAAATACAGTTCTCCACACATCAGGGGACATTAAAGAGGGAGTTAGCACCGGCGACATGACCACCTGGTTCGCAATTCTATCAGGAAGTTTCCTCACCAGGGACATCCTAAGATCCTGTCTCGCCCGCACCGCCTCGAGCAAGGCTGTACGGATATCCCCCAACGACTGAATAGAAGTCTGAAGGAGTAAACGTCGAGATAGTTCAATTGATCTTCTGACATCCGCGTCCGCGATTGCCTGAGTAGATCTTAGCATAGACTTCGCCACCTGGTGCATAACAATGTATTGGGAAAAAAGTCTATACGCCTTCCCCCGTAGCCCAAACTCCCGGTCTAGGTGAGCTGGGGAAGGTGTAGTGAAAGGATCTTTAAGTTCACATAGATTGATTTTGGGGGCAGCTAAAAATGCAAACAAAGCAGATGGAACTCCGCCGGCAGAGAAGACTGGCAGAGAGAACCAAGAATGGCTGTCCTGAGGAATTTGGTGCGAAGATTTTGAGGTGAAGGTGGTCGCAAAGTTCTGAGCCTCTACCTCCCATTCCACCCAAGGTCCTGGACCCAACTGCCCCACCTTCGAAACTGGATTAGCGGCTGTGTCTGTGACCGTTTGTAAATCTAAATCTGGAGTGAGAGCTGACAGTGCTTTTATATCATTAAAACTGTCATGCTTGGTCCAGTCAGAAAACAGTTTTGAAGCTGATGCAGGGGGTAGTGCAGGTGTAGCTGTATACACAAAATAGTCATGGTGATAATAGTTAGGAATGGCCTTAATATTAACATCAAGTACCTTACCCACAATATCTAAAGCTCGTAACTTTCTAGATTTATTTCCTTGGATTACCCACTCTCGTGGCACTGGAAGTTCCCCTGACAAAGTGGGCTGTGCTACCTCTGGCTTAGTTGGGACCATTTGTACCCATGAATCATCTGGACCGTATAAAAGGGGCATAGCTACCTTTCTTAACGGTGCTTTATCTAAAGGGGGAGGATTCACATCCGCTACTACCCTTACACTAAAAGTAGTCGGTGCCGCCGAAGCAGGCCTAGTGACCATAGTAGGTGATACAGAAGGAGGGTGCGGAATCTGAGTTAAAGCAATGGAAGTAGTCAGAGGCCGAACACTTGAAATTGTCATGGAAGCTCCCAGGTCCACTGTAGGAGTCTCCGGCTGCTGGCCAATTTTTTTTGTTAGAGCAGTAGCTAATAACCCATCTATTTCCTCCGCCGTGACAAATTTAGCAGATGAAGAACTAAGAGGTGAATCATTCCTATCCTGCGAGTCGTCTAAAACTGAACCCGACTCCTGCATCTCCATGTCAGAGATTATAGACACCTCATCCTTGTCATCTGGCCCGTCATGAGAGGATTCCGCCGAAGCCGGGACCCCTTCGTGTTGCCATGTTAATGTATCGGGGATTATACTGTTTATGATACCTTTTTGCCTCTTACCTTGATTTTCCTTGTAATGCTTGTAGTCCAGGTTAACACTGTAAAAACATGTTGAAAGGTAAATCATAGAGGTAACTGATTTGAAGCAAAGACACTGGTGGCTTTTCTATATATATTTATTTAACACAAAATAATTATAGAACTATGCGGTTTGTAAATAGTTATAAGGTCTGTGTAGATACTGTATTGCCCAGCAGGGAAGTATCTACCTAATTAAAAGCAGTAAACTGGCTAACAACTAGATTGAGCTATTATTCCTGTAATCTGTAATTCTTTCCTGTAAGAATAGATGAATTAAGAATAGCGAAAATAGGTAAACGGTACACACACTAATTGCACAGTATCGCACTGTCACTGTAATGTCACTGTATTAATTACCACGGCCGCATGAAGGGGTAACCTTCCTAATGGGTGGCTGTTCTGCTACTGGTCCAAGACTGGGGGCTCGAGCATGCCGGCTTCATACCAGTGTGGAATCATACGATATTAGTTGCTAGCAATCATCTTGGTGTTGCTGCAATTCTCTAAAGGGAGTGTGAGAACCCCTGCTTAGCTTGAAAGAATTGTACCAAGGCCTTTATAGGTGGGGTGATCTTCTATAGGGGAGATCATGCCCAATTAGAATGTACAGTAGTATACTTAAGTAAGTGAATAATTGTTATAAGGGTGTGAGTTATACAAGTGATAATATGAGTTACCCTAGCGTGTACAGTCGCTCAAAATGCGCTGTTACATTAAGTCTGGAATGGATGATGGGATCGCAGCGTCCCGGTGGACGTCCGCCATTACCTGTGTCTCCTGAACCAGACGTGGGCCGTCATTCCCTGGTTGGGAATACCTCCACACACCCAGGCCTTGGCCTGAACTCCCTTGGGAGTCAGTTACCCCATCAACCACTGAGCCCCCACTAGACCCTTTTAGAGGGCGATCACTGCCCACAGAACTCTCTAATTCTAAGTTTATAATATCCATTGGTAACCTGTCCGCCGGTAACACCCCCACCACAGCCTCTGACTCCACTCCTGCCCCATCAGATTGGACACTAGATACGTCGGGAGTAGAGGCAGAAAGTGAGGCACGAGGCTCCGGCGAACGCCGGCAGGCCTTTCGTTCATGAGAATCTTTCCTGGAAGATTTGTGGCTTCGGTGTGACTTAGATCTATCACTAGAACTGCTCTTGGACTTCTCAGATCTATCACTAGAACTGCTCTTGGACTTCTCCTCTTTGCTCTTCTTCCTCGCCGGTGAAGAAGAGTGACTAAGCGGCTGTTGTCTGAGGGGCGACCTGGACCTGGACCTGGACCGCGCCCGTGACGTGGAGGCTGTCACCGGGGGTGTAGGTTCACGAGGTCTCTTAGATGTGCCGGGGGCTGGAGTAAGTGCTGTACCCTGTCCAGTCTCTGCCGACTTTCGTACAATTACTCTAGATTTAGAAGGGGTACATTTAATAGGGGGGTGCTCAATAAGTAATTTATCCCAAAGAATTACGTTATCACATTGAAGGGCTTTATGAGCCACTGTGGTAGCATAAGTGGACAACAGCTGCCTGACCTCCCGCAAAGCGACCTCCGCGGGTCTATCATTGTCTCGCAATACTTTATTACTCAATTGAGTACAGAAGGTACAGTTCTGCGTCACCCACAAACCCCTTGAGCGATCTAAACATTTAACACATCTAATGCAAAGAGTGTGTGTAAAGATAGGGATACCTGAACAGGAGGGTGAAACACAAAGCAAAAACAGGGTCTAGGGCAGCCATGACAGAGACTGGTGGAAAACTAACCCACCTCCGGGTTTACTCCAGGTTCTCTATAGACCCGCCGGAACTCCGCCCTGGAAAAAAGAAAATTTCCAGGAATTAATGCTCATAAGGCTACACCAACATATTCGAACACAAGTGTTAAATAACCCGCCGGGTAACGAGACGTAATACACAACTATAACAGCTCGCTATGCGGGAGGTTCATAAGTAAAGATTTCAGAATATCTTAACCTGTCCAAAAGATTTACGAATATCCTCTGACATGATATAAAGACCAGCATGGCTTTTATAAATGACGCAGTCTTCCCAGTGGTGTTTGTTAAGTTTTACTGGAAAACCCATAAAAAGACGCCGGCCCCCGTATTATCTCGCAGATCAAAAACTGGGAAGCCTGTCTTAAATGCTAGATCTGACTTCTCCCGAAGCGTCCTAGATCGCCGTATGTCGAAGGCGGCGATACTTTAACGTATCCCTCAATTGTCTGGTAAACTATACTGAATTGCAAATCCGTTAATCCCACCCTCCCAAGGTGCAACCGCCGGGTGTGAATTTAAGTTTATAACGTTAACCCCAATTGTTCCTATCCCCACTTCTTTGCAAAAGATCGCCGGGGAGGAAAGACCAATCAACAAACAGCCTAGTTTTACTGGCTTTGCAAAACCGGGAAAAACTAAACTCAACAAGTGTCCGCTTGAACACTTAGTTAAATGGGTAAAGCCATTCCGCCGGGAAACACAGTAAGCCTGAACACAGGCTCCACCACAGAGACGCAGTCCTGGAGAGCCTCAAGCCACCACTCGCCGGGGAAAACAAGCCTATTTTTAACCACGCATGATTAAACTCGGCAACCAGCCGGGTTTTCACGGTGTAACCGAGAAAACCCGCCGGAAAAGGCAACCCACCCCGCCCAGATTCAATCTGAACGCACCAAATAGACCGTGGAATTAGCCAAAGCACAACTAACCCAGGACACACAATTAGTCCGTGGAATTAGCCAATACACAACTAATCCAGGACACACAAATAGTCCGTGGAATTAGCCAATACACAACTAAACCAGGACACACATGACACAGTAGTACATATTTAGAACATAAATAAATAACACTTGTACATGTGGCAAAGCTACGAGAGGCTGGCTAGGCCTAAGCAGACGGAAATAATATGTAATCATGTCGTAATATAAACAAAAAGCACTGAATTATATCACAACAGGAACCACCGTCAACACACCAATGTAGCACAAAATTCCCGGCAAAGGGAAGAACTGACTCGGGACCCAGAAAAAACTTCACTAAGTGAAGAAAAATACGCTGGGAACGTCAGAGAAAAGAAAAAGCTACTTCATCAGAAGATAAGAAGAAGCCTAATAACGCGTAGTGAAAGCCGCCTACATCACAAAGCTAGCTAACCGCGCAAACGTTTCACGCGTCCACCACGGGACCACGAGGGTACACCCGAAATAGATGTCCCAAACACACGACCCAAAATACACTGCACTGCGGGCAACCCGCCCAGGACACTCCTGCTACGCATATCCTAACCTTACTCGATACATCCCGGAGTAAACAAATGAGAAAAAAACTCACTAGGGACGCAGCAAATGCGGAACCAGCGGAGCGTGGGGAGGCACGTCCGGGTAGGTTGAGCGCAGAGCAGAGAAGGAAGAATGACGCCTGAGTCAGCGTCTGGTCAAAGATCCACACAAGTACATCCACGATTATATGGAAAGCTTATGAATAGTTATTCTTATTTTCTTTTTCTTTTTTATTTGTTACAAAGTTTTTTCGTAGTGAGAACCCAATTTCATAATGACTGAACCATGAGTGAGGTTGCATGCACTCATGATGAAGGCTCCTCAATTTTTTATGCTCTGCGCGGTAGATTCAAACTACGGCGGATGAGTGTTTGAAGAGGGTGCCTTATGTAATAGGCATAATCGTCAATGATGGAGGGGCCACTAATAAATAAAGCATTACACAAGAGATATGAATCGGTTTGGTCAAGATTACTTGGTTAATATACGTATATTAAATATACCTGGGATATTCTCGTTATTCAAGCAGCTCAGTTGAGGTATTGTGAGTATCTATAGCCTAGGCCTAGGCCTAAGAGTCACTCGCCCTGCCACTTAGTGGACAAATTATCCAGCACCGGACATTTGGTCCGGTCCAGATGGATTGTCCGCCTACAGACCGAGTCCGTTAAATCCGAAATCCGTTGTATCGAGGCCCGTTAAACCGAGGGTCGAGTGTATGTATGTATGTACTTGTCTTGAAATCCTACTTCCACATAGTGATCTGACCAACCCTCACCAACTCTAATATACACCCTTGTGTCTAACAGCAATTCTCTCATTTTCTATCAAAGTGTTACTGCTATAAATAATAATAATATAAACTATTTGTCAACAGCCTACTGGGCAAAAGCTCTCATATGGCTGGAGTTGCTACAATTAAAATCTATCTATCTATCTATCTACTCAAGACACATTTCCTATTTTTTTATTTTTCTATGTTTTATTTTATTTTTTAGCTGGGGGTGGCCGACTCGAAACAGAGCCTACTAATACTACTATATATATTAATTTGGTGACAATAAATGTAAGTGACGTACCTTTAATCTTAGTAACAACTATGTGTCGGACTCCATAATTTTTTTTTTTTTTTTTTTTTTTAACCCCTCCACCCCGGAAGGGTTCTTGAACGCCCATAACAAACTCGGCCCGCGCAACCCGGAAGGGCTCTTGAACGCCCATTGCTTGCGTGAGTGCTTTCGAATGCCGCGCGTAAATTCTTGGTATCGTGGGAGGGTAGGTGGAGCCACCAGGCGTAAACTACGCCACAGCAACAGTATCTACCCCGACGCCATCATGGACAGTACGCCAAATAGTGATTCTGCTGTGTCCGATACCGTGCTTCCTACGACGCCCGTGCTAGTTCGTCGCGCCTTACCCCGACGCCATCGCCTAAATGTGTTATCTCCCGGAGGTATTGAGACGACATTGAGACTATATGAGCGTGCTGATGCCAAGTATATTGTTGATGATATAGTCAGTGACGACTCCAGTAATTATAAGTCGAGTGATTATGGCCATGAGAGTGAGAAAGAAGAGCAATTCCTGGGATTTGCGAGAGAACATGACAGTGATGAGAGTGATGAAGGTGATGTACCAGTTGTTGAGGAAGCTGGTTTACCTAAAGACAGTGAACTTGAGAGTGAGTGAGTGGGAGAGTTCAAGGTCACTCACCAAATTTCGCATAAGTGACACGACGCCAAGCCCTTCCCCAGGTAAATCGCCTTTCAAGCTACACTTATATAAGCAGAAAATACTTGAGAAGGCGGCCGCGGAAGCTAGGGAACAAGCCAAAATAATTGGTGAGGATGAGGCTGTGAGTGAGGGTGAGCGTGGTGACCCTTCTCGCCCGCCATTGTCTCCCTTATCTACCCACGCTACCCAAGATGACCCGGATGCCCCGCATTCTTCCCCACCACTGCCAAGGGTTAAGGACCCCCTACTTTCGGCCTATTTGCCTCCTAGGTCCCCCGACAGGAGACATACTGCTGCCGAAAAGGGGAAAGGCAGGAAATATACCAAAAAAATTAAGAAAAGTAAGAGAGTTTTGTTCGAGGCTCCCGCGGCGTCCACCCCTGCCGGCCCCAGCCATACGCCCCCGCAACTTTCCCCACGGTCCTCCCCACCTCTCCCGCCTTCAACATGTCTTCCTGAAGAAGTCTTTGAGCTCGCATCACCAATACCTGGGCCTAGTGACAGTGAAACATTGCTTTCTGTCACTCGTCGCAGGCCAAGGAGCCCAGGACCTCGGGGGGACACAGCCTCACCTGCCACTCCTTCCCCACCTCGCCCACTCGCACGCCGCCCACGCATCACTGGTTCCCCGCCAGATTATGTGGGGGCCACTGATGATGAAGGGCACCTCTCTGAAGACTCTGGCCATGATTACATAGGTCCACCGTCAGGGCAAGATGACCACTCTGACGATGACTATATGGACATCGACGACCCTCGACCGATCCGCTTGGCCCGGCGTCGTGCTGCCCGTCGTGCTGGCCGCCGCCCTGGCCGCCCTAGGGCGCGCGCCTCCCGAGTTGGCCGTGGGCGTGCTGGGCCACCAGCTGGAGCTCCTCGTCAGCGTAGAAAAGACCCATTCTACGTTTTTCAGTGGCAAGACGTAGTTGATGGGGATGGATACAACCCTATGTGCCAGCTTTTGATGAGGTACTGGAGGGTTCAGGCATTACCCCCAATTTTCCTGCAGGCCCCAATGCTCCACCACACAAACTATTTGAGGCCTTCTTTGATGAGGAGGTGGTAGGCTATGTTGTCAAAGAGACAAATAAGCAGCACCAATTCCAGGTCCACTTTTTGGGCAAGGTGACCAAGGGCCACATGAGGCAGTGGACCCCAGTGACTCATAAAGAGTTCATGGTGTTCCTGGCACTCACCATGCTAATGCCTCATGTCAAGAAGCATAGGTTGCCTGACTATTGGATCACCAATGATCTGATATCCACCCCTGCCTTCGGGAAATATATGTCTCGCGACCGGTACCTTGATATCCTCGCAGCGCTCCATCTTGTCACCAACACCGACGTCCACCTCGGTGACAAGCTGTGGAAGATTAGGACGTTGTACGAGATGATGCGAGAACGCTTCACCTCCTACTTCAAGCCCTTCCGCAAGGTCGTCATTGACGAGTCTCTTGTGCTGTTCCGGGGAAAACTCAGCTTCCGGCAGTACATCCCCTCAAAAAGACTTCGCTTTGGCATAAAATTCTTTGTGCTGTGCGACTGCCAAACTGGCTATGTCCTGGACTTCCTGGTCTACAGCGGGAAGGAAGGGGACTTGCTTGTGGACCCCCTCATTGGCTTTGGCGGAGCAGTGGTGCAAGCCATGATGGACCGCTACTTTCATAAGAATCACGTCCTCTACACGGACAATTATTACACGTCCCCACTCTCTCACAGTACCTGCATGAGCGCAAGACGGGGACTGTAGGCACAGTACGAGGGCAAAGGAAGGGCATGCCACCTTTCCCTCCAAAGACCAAAAAAGGTGATGTGTTCAAGAAGAAGTCAGGGCCCATTCTGGCTATCCACTGGCACGACCAGCGGAAGGTCAACCTCCTGACCACCATCCACAAGGGGGAAATGGTGGAGACTGGCAAGGTGGATCGCCGCACCCAGGCCAGGGTGACCAAGCCCGATGCTGTCCTGGACTACAACATCAACATGAGGCTGGTGGACAAGTCCGACATGCAGATAGGCTGCATTGACTGCCTGCGTACCTCGTGCAGATGGTACAAAAAGTTCTTTCTGCATATGGTGGACATGTCAGTTCTGAATGCCTACAATATATACAAGCTTCAGAATGTGAACACACCCATGAAGTTCAATAGCCTGCGGAGGTTCCAAAAGCAGGTGTTGACGGAGCTCCTGGAGAAGTATGCTACGCCACAGAGGGCAGTGGCACATCCTGGGCCCGCCGTTATTGACCGCTTGCAGTGTGCTCAATACTTGATTAGGCACAGGCTTGGTTCCCTGCCTCAGAATGAATCAGGAAGAACGCAGCAGAAGCGGTGCCATGTCTGCTACAACAGCAGGGTGAGGCCGAGGTCAGGTAAAAAGTCAACCATGGAGTGTGTGGAGTGCAAGGTGGCACTCTGTGCTTTAGAGTGCTTCTTTGATTACCACTCCAAGCTGGAGTTCTAATAATCATACTGAAATTGCCAAATAAAATGACAATATGTACACTATAATTATATATAGGCAAAAAGTGGAAGAAAACCAATTTATTGTAATACAAAAGTCATGTATTATGAGAAAATTGATACAAATACAATTACACCATAATAATATGTGAAAGTGACACATATGTATATACCAAGTGACATTCATATGATTAGAACCTATAGAAATATAGAAATCAGTGAAAAAAAGACACAATAAATTGTATATAAAACGTTTACAAATCATATAACTAAGTGAAAGTGACACAAGACCTAATATTTGATGGCCAAAGTATAATAAACACCTGTGATAACGAATAATCAGTGCCTAATACAACAATAACCTACCTCAATTACTAATAAAATGTACGGTATCGAGTGAAAATGAGCATTATCAGTGACAGTGACACTCTCTAAAGCATATTTGTCAGTGAAAGTGACACAAGACCTAATATTTGATGGCCAAAGTATAATAAACACCTGTGATAACGAATAATCAGTGCCTAATACAACAATAACCTACCTCAATTACTAATAAAATGTACGGTATCGAGTGAAAATTAGCAATATCAGTGACAGTGATACCCTAATAAACATACTTTATATAATTGGCCTCAAAATAACTATAAAAATATCAAATAAACATCACATTCTCAATATCAAACACTAAAATCGTCTAAGGGAGATAAATACTTTGGCGCGACGAGCGGCTAGGTGCGTCGTAGCCATGGCCGGGGCGACGCGTCCGAACGCGGGAAGAATTTGCCGCCGAAAAGCACTCGTCTTCCCGCGCTCACCATTATGCAACCAGAGGGGCTAGAGACCTCTACTCAACGCCATTCGACAGAGGAAGGTTTGTGGAACATTATTCTTTTTTATTCACAACATTACATGCCATATTCATTGACTTACAGAGGAGTTAACATAGCCCAAAGATCGTCAAAACACCCGGTACCGCAGCACAGTCGCGAGCTATAGCCCCCGGGGCTGGAGGGTTAAAGAGACAATGAACGGAGGAAGGAAAAACACAGATAAAACAAAAAGGTCCATGTGCCTAAAGGCATCCTCCATTCATAAAATGTTTGTAACAACTGGATTTAAACTTTTGTAGATTGTAAGTTTGTGGAAAGCAACTCGAAGGAAGTGAATTCCAAAGAGTTCATAGAAAGCGTCGGCCCCTCTCCACTTGCTCTTGACAGCGTTACAGATGGCTTCCCGACCGGCCTTGTTTGTGCGCTTCACATTGATCAATACTTCCCTCTCCACTTGCTCTTGACAGCGTTACAGATGGCTTCCCGACCGGCCTTGTTTGTGCGCTTCACATTGATCAATACTTCCCTCTCCACTTGCTCTTGACAGCGTTACAGATGGCTTCCCGACCGGCCTTGTTTGTGCGCTTCACATTGATCAATACTTCCCTCTGGTACTTGCTCTTGACAGCGTTACAGATGGCTTCCCGACCGGCCTTGTTTGTGCGCTTCACATTGATCAATACTTCCCTCTGGTACTCGTCCGCTGAAATGGATAAATTTAATTATGTGTTGGTGGTGTAATGGTTTAGATGCTTATGTTCTGGTGTGTTGTCCCGAGTTGGAATCCCGGGAGGATCATATGCTTTCATTATTTTATTCAAGTGCATTGGGGTTTGTAATGGAGGATGACTGTTAAGAATGTGGTGTATCTTAATTTATATTCTAGTCCTTTGCAGAAATAGTTGGGTGACTAATTGTCTCTCTTTATCCCTATATTTATATACAGCATTCATGCCCCTCCCTCTCCCAGTCAAATTCCTCCCCTAAAGCCCGTCCACCTCTCCTCCCCAACCCACATAACCTTACCATACCATCCACTCCCTCTCCTAAAACCCGTCCACCTCTCCTCCCCAATCCACATAACCTGCCCATAATATCCACTCCCACTCCTAAAACCCGTCCACCTCTCCTCCCCAACCCATCCACACCCCAACCTAATCCATTCCTACCCTCATCTCCTGCAGCCCAATCCCCCCCCCCCCCTCCACCCCCTCCCCCTCCCCCCCGCCCACCCCATCCTCGAGCAGCAGCACCCAAAATACACCGCACACACAACATTAACATCCTTCAACTAAACATAGATGGCATCAACACAAAGTCACACACTTCATCAAACAACACAACATACACATTGCCATCTTACAAGAAACAAAACTCCGTATAACACAAAAAACACCTACATTTCACAATTTCATCACCATACGACAGGACCGGGCCGTCGGCATTGGCGGTGGACTCATCAGCCTGGTACACAAAGATATAACATATATAGACACCAGTGCACATACCAAATCCCTCCTCCCCCCAAACGATAACACAACAGAAATTCAATCAATTAAAATACGCACTGGCAACAGCTCCAACATTACCATCATAAACACATACATCCCTCCCCAAACATCCCCTACAGTACCAAACGATTACAGACCACAAATACTACACATCACAAACACCCCACACATCATCCTGGGTGGTGATTTCAATGCAAAGAAGTCGGCCTGGTTTGTCGACAACCCCGACACAGACAGAGGGCTGGTCTTACAACACCAAACAGACAACCTATATATCCTCAATAACATTCATCAGCATACCCATACTCCCCACCAAGCCCTCTACACCCCATCATCTCCTGATATCACCTTTTGCTCCCCTGAACTCGCCCCCACAACATCCTGGAGGGTGGTCAGAACTTTGGGCTCAGACCACCTCCCGATCATTATCACCACCAAAACAAGACTCACCCCAGCTAGCCACAGACACACTTACACTAACTATAAAAGAGCTAACTGGGAAGCTTTCACAAATGAGACAGAACAACACTTTGAAACCTAAAACAGTACTACCATCACTAACATCAACAATGCTGTACACACATCCAACACGACTATCCAAAACACCGACAAGAAAACACATTCCAAGAGGTAACATAAAAAAACACAACCCCAACTTCTCACCAGAAATTCAAAACCTCATCATGCAACGCGACCCACTGAAAACACTCCCCAGCACCCCACACACAAGACATCAATCAAACAAATTCAAGCACTCAAAATCCAGATTAACAACAAAATACAAGAACAACAAACACTAAATTAGAATAACTTCCTACAAAACACTTGATCACAAAACAAACCCCAAAATACTCTACAAACACTAAAAAGCATCACACTTTCCAACAGCAACACAACACAATCACATGCTGCAATCACAACAGACTCTACTCCTTCACGTAAACAACAAGCAAACACTCTCATCAATCACTTCTCTCATGTCAGTCACCTAAAACCCCACAAAGACGATCGACGTGTCATCCGACGAAAAAGACAATTCCCCACAGACCCTGACTATACACCCTTCACCAACAACCAGACAAAGCATATCATCAACAATCTCAAACTCTCACCTGCCTGTGGCCTAGACAACATAAGCAACATTCACCTCAGACCACAAGGCATACAAGCACTCACTAACATATCAAACTACAGCTACTCACACAACACAATACCAGACATCTGGAAGCATGGTATCATCATCACATTCCCCAAACCTAACAAAGACCCCACGCTACCCTCCTCACACCGCCCTATCACACTCCTTTGCACCCCCTCCAAAGTCATAGAGCACCTTGTACTACAACTGATGACACCTGACTTACCCCCTTTCTCCAACACAACACGGCTTCAGGCCATTGCACTCCACAAACACTCTTCTTACAGACCTTACACAAAGAGCTTTTGACGGCATCAACTCGGCTAGACCACCACATAGATCAGTACTTGCCACACTCGACATTAGTAAAGCCTTCGATGCTATCCTCCGCCACAACCTAACAACAAAATCTACAACACAAACATACACAACAACACAAAAAGATGGCTGGCCAACTTCTTAGCAGGCAGATGTGCACACGTATCTTTTGCCGGTCAGTCATCTAGCATTAGAAATTTCCCAAACGGAGTCCCGCAAGGATCCGTCCTGTCGCCCGCACTCTTCAATCTGTACATGCATGATATAAATACACCAAATTCACCCCAAATAACCATAGCCTCCTACGTAGACGACATAACACTCACAAGCACGCACCAAAACCCAGACACAAGAGAGAACAAGGGGTCACAGCTACAAACTGAAAGAGCCTAATAGTAAATCTGATCTGAAAAGTAAAAGATTTCCTACCAACTCGATTGGTGGGTGGAACAAATTGCCAGCCGAAGTAGTGTCTGCACCATCAGTGCATAGTTTCAAAGCACGGTATGACAAACATATCTTAGGAGGCGGGAATTAACGAGCATGCTCACTCCCGCAAATACAACTAGTGTAAGTACAGCAACAAGACTCCTTCAAGACTATCTCGACACATTACATGAATGGTGCACTACAAACAGACTCAATTTAGCCCCAGCTAAATCCACTGCAACCCTCCTCACAAGCTGGACAGGAGAGCACGATTACGTCCCGGGACTCAACATAAACAACACACCCCTAACCCTAACACACACACACACACACCCAAAATCCTAGGAGTAACATACGACACCCAAATGACATTCAAACAGCACACCACAAACACGAAAAAGAAACTGGCACCCAGACTTAACGCCCTCAGATCACTTGCCCACACGAAATTTGGACACAACAAAGAAACCACCACCACAGTCTACAAACAATACAGAAAAGATCAGTTATGGAATACGCAAGCCCGGCCTGGGCTTCTAACCTAGCTGAAACACATCATAAGACCTTACAGACTATTCAAAATAAAGCCCTGAAAATCATCACAGGATGCACAGCTACGACACCCACAGATGACCTACAGCAAGAAACCAAAGTCCTCAAAGTCAAAGATCATCTTGACCTGGGAGGCACCGAATTCCTAGCAGCAGCCTCCACAAATCAACACCACCCACTACACTACATGGCTACACACCCACAGACACCAAGAAATATCAAACACACCCAGCACACACAAATACTGTCTTCTCTCCCTCCCTGCCCACCCCAAACCAACTTCCGGAAGCACATCCATACTAATATCCACTCGCCGTTCCATCCACTCACTCATAGACAAGAAGCAGCTGCAAGCACGACCTCCCCGAAATCCATCCTTCTGAATCCTCCCTTCCTCGCGAGGACAGAGTCCACCTGGCCAGGCTGAGATGCGGACACCATCCGGCTCTTCTGAGCTATCAGAAGAGACTGGATGACTCCGTCGTCGACACCTGCCCGGGTTGTAAACACACCACCCCATACCATTAAACACATCATAGAAGACTGCATCTCACACAACCACTTACGCCAACAACACAATTTACACTCTTTGAGAGCTCTGTGGGAAAGCCCGACCGTGGCCACGGCCTTCCTTGGGGACTCGGGGCTGTTTGGCCAGGCAGCTTAGGGAACAACAACAACAGCATTTATCCAGAGTTCATATATGTTATCCACAATGTACTGTAATATCTTTCAGTGAGAGGGGGAGTTCATACATAACTACATACAGTACAGTGGTCCCTCTCATTTAGCGAATTCATTAGTCTAGCCAAACCATCGCCAAACGCGAATAGTACTTTAAATGGGAAAATTATCCATTAGTCTTTGACGAGGCCCGAGTTCACCCTTTGGGCCTTTTCAAAACCGCCCGCCATGCGCCATCGTCGATCGCCGACACACTCGGCGCCGTCTGCCTTACTCTGTTTTTGCTAGAAGACATAGGCCTAGCCTATATATCTCCACAAAGAATTGACCTAACCTAGGTTAGATGTATATCAGGCAGCAGAATTCATTGTTATCGTGTGAATAGTCTTATTGATAAGGAATAACCACATAACCTTAGCAACAAGTTGCTAAGTCACTAGCTAGCCAGACCAAGAAATGGTCTAACCTAGCTTAGATATATATTAGGAGGCATAAATCACTTTTACCTTGTGAATGGTGAAGACTAGAATTTTCTATACCAACTGCTTTTCGATTGAGCAAAATAATGAAATTGGTTTTGGATCCATGGTCACTTCTTTGATTAATTATATTTATCGATTGGACCCCTGAGTCAGCTGATGCGCGCGTGTGTGTTTGTGTGTCGCAGACTGTTCGGCACAATAAACAAAGCAAAACACAAGAGATATGAGGTTCACAAATCGGTTTGGTCAAGATTACTCTGTTAATATACGTTTATGAAATATACCTGGGATATTCTCGCTAATCCTATCCTAGCAGGTTTTGTGAGTAGGCCTAAGCCTATCTATAGCCTAGCCTCGGCCTAAGAGTTACTCTCAATACGGCGCTCTACTGTAGCCTACATGAAACATTAACAGCAATAAAAAAGACAATAGATAATAGATAACAGATTTTATTTACCATGAATTATTTAGAGTTAGGCCTGGTGAGATGAGCTTGCGGGCGGCGCATTCTGGGCCGACGCCATTCCGTGACGTCAGCATTCTCGCCAAAAGTGTATTTGAAGCGCCAAATTCGGATTCTGGTACCATATCCAACCTATCGCCAATACTGTGTTTCGCCAAGCTGAAACCCGCTAAAACGCGGGGGACCACTGTACAGTACTCAGGCCCAATCCCCACTTTTCCTATATATATATATTTTTTTTTGGGGGGGGGGAGGCGACTCAAGACAGAGCCCGAATAGGGACAACACAACAGAAAACAATGAACACACAAAAGCAAAATACAAATTCACACAACTTCTAGGTCATCCAGAAGACCCAGAGACCAAGGTCACTGAGGTCCCTCCAGCACTTCCCCGGCCCCCGACCACCCGGAGAGGTTCCGATCTCAGCAGGCAGACATGCAGCAGAGCCGAAACCACAAGCTCGCCCACCACACTTCCAGGCGCACCATTCACATAAACCGTCTCCCCGGGCCAGGCGCCTGATGGACTATTATCTAGTCCACGTGTGCGCCCGACCCCTTCCCCCAAATGACCACGTGTTCACTCATCTATTCACAAGCATTCTCCATTCATTCCTGTTTATTTACTTTTAATATGAACATATGAACATAAAAAAGAGCCATAAAAGAAGTGGTGTTGTTGTTGTTGTTGTTGTTCCCTAAGCTGCCTGGCCCGAACAGCCCCGAGTCCCTGAGAAAGGCCATGGCCACGATCGGGCTTTCCCACAGAGCTCTCATTGAGTGTAGATTGTGTTGTTGGCGTAAGTGGTTGTGTGAAATGCAGTCTTCTATGATGTGGTTAATGGTATGGGGTGCTGTGTTACATCCCGGGCAGGCGTCGACAACGGAGTCATCCAGTCTCTTCTGATAGCTCAGGAGAGCTGGATGGTGTCCGCATCTCAGCCTGGCCAGGTGGACTCTGTCCTCGCGAAGGAAGGGAGGATTCGGAAGGATGGATTTCGGGAGCTCGTGCATGCAGCTGCGTGTTGTCTGTGAGTGAGTGGATGGATCGGTGAGAGATATGGATGTATGGATGTGCTTCTGGAAGTTGGTTGGGGTGGGCAGGGAGGGAGAGAGGACAATAATTGTGTGTGATACCGTGTGCTGGGTGTTGTTTTGATATTTCTTGGTGTCTGTGGGTGTGTTGCCATGTAGTTTAGTGGGTGGTCTTGGTTCGTGGAGGCTGCTGCCAGGAATTGAGTGCCTCTCATGTCCAGATGGTCTTTGACTTTGAGGATTTTGGTTTCTTGATGTAGGTGATCTGTAGGTGCAGTAGCTGTGCAGCCTGTATGATCTTCAGGGCTTTGTTTTGAATAGTCTGTAAGGTCTTATGATGTGTTTCAGCTAGGTTAGAAGCCCAGGCTGGGCTTGCGTATTCCAATCACTGATCTTATGTATTGTTTATATACTGTGGTGGTAGTTTCTTTGTTGTGTCCAAATTTTGTGTGAGCAAGTGACCTGAGGGCGTTAAGTCTGGGTGTCAGTTTCTTTTTAATGTTTGTGGTGTGCTGTTTGAATGTCATATGAGTATCATATGTACTCCTAGGATTTTGGGTGTGTGTGTATGTGTAGGGGGTGTTGTTTATGGGAGTTGAGGGATGTATTCGTGTTCTCCTGTCCAACTTGTGAGCAGGGTTGCGGTGGATTTGGCTGGGGCTTAGATTAAGTCTGTTTGTAGTGCACCAGCCATGTAGTGTGTTGAGATAGGGTTGAAGGAGATCTGTTGCTCTTTTTGGGTCATGGTGTGTGCATGTGAGTGTTATGTCATCTGCATAGGAGGCTAAGTTTATTTGGGGCGTATTGGGTGTAGTTATATGGTGCATGTACAGATGAAGAGTGCGGGCGATAGTACGGATCCTTGTGGGACTCCGTTGGGAAAGTTACTGATTTTAGATGACTGACCGGCAAAAGATACGTGTGCACATCTGCCTGCTAGGAAGTTGGCCAGCCACCATTTTGTGTTGTTGTGCATGTTTGTGTTGTCGATTTTGTTTGTTAGGTTGTGGCGGGGGATGGCATCGAAGGCTTTACTAATGTCGAGTGTGGCTAATAGTGATCTGTGTGGTGGTCTAGCTGAATTGATGCCGTCGAAAGCTCTTTGGTGCTAAGGTCCTGTGAAGAATAGTGGTTTTGTGGAGTTGCGCCACACAGTGGCCTAAAAGCCATTTTGTGTTGGAGCTAGGGGTAGGTACAGGTGTCATTAGTTGTAATACTATGTCCGTTCCATGACTTTGGAGGGGAGCAAAGGAGTGTGATGGGGCGGTGCGGAGGAGGGTAGCGTGGGGTCTTTGTTGCGGTTTGGGGAATGTGATAGGATGATACCATGCTTCCAAACTGTGTCTGGTCTTGTGTTCTTGTGAATAGCTGTAGTTTGATATGTTAGTGAGTGCTTGTATTGCCTTGTGGTCCCAGGTGTCTGAGAGTGTATGTTGCTTATTGTTGTCTAGGCCACAGGCGGGTTGAGTGCTTGAGATTGTTGATTGATATGCTTTGTCTGGTGATTGGTGAAGGGGTGTATAGTCAGGGTCTGTGGGTAATTGGTCTCTTACGTTGGATAACACGTCGGGTTCGTCTTTGTGAGGTTTTAAGGTGGCTGACATGTGAAAAGTGATTGATGAGAGTGTTTGCTTGTTTGTTTACAAATGAAGGAGTAGAGTCGTGTTGTTGTGATTGCAGCATGTGATTGTTGTTTGTTTGTTAGCTGTTGGAAAGTGTGATGCTGTTATTTAGTGTTTGGTTATAAGTTTTTTGGGCAGTTTGTTTTGGGATCAAAGTGTTTTTCCTGTGTAGGAAGTTTATTCCAATTTTAGTTTTTTGTTGTTCTTGTATTTTGTTGTTAGTTTTGGGTGGTTGAGTGCTTGAATTTGTTGTTGTGATGTCTTGTGTGTGGTGTGCTGGGGAGTTGTTTCAGTATGTCGCGTTGTCTGATGAGGGTTGAATTTACTGGTGTGTGAAGTTGGGGTTGTGTCTTTTTCTGTTACCTCTTGGAATGTGTTTCTTGTCAGCGTTGTGCGATCAGTTTTATTGAGTATGTGTACAGCATTGTTGATGTTAGTGATGGGTGTACTGTTTAGAGTTGTGAAGTGTTGTTTTCTGTCTCATTTGGTGAATGCTTCCTCCAGTTAGCTCTTTTATAATTGGTGTATGTGTGTTTTGGTGGCTAGCTGGGGTGAAGTCTGGTTTTGGTGGTGATTTAATGATCGGGAGGTGGTCAGAGCCTAAGGTTCTGACCAGCCCTCCAGGATGTTCGTGGGGGCGAGTTCCTGGGGAGCAAAAGGTGATGTCATGGAGATGATGGGATTATTAGAGGGTCTTGCGAGGAATATGGGGTATGTTGATGGATGTCGTTAAGGATGATGAGGTTATCGGTTTGGTTTTTGTTTAGTACCAGGCCCTCTGTCTTTCGAGCCCGGTTGCCCGTGTCGGGGTTTGTCCGACAAAACCAGGCGCCCCGACGTCACCTTGGCGTTGAAGTCACCACCCAGGATGATGTGTGGGGTGTGTGGGGTGTTTGTGATGTGTTGTAAGCAGGCTGGGAAATTAGTGTTCCAGAATCTAGTTGCCCCGGCCTAGTGAATTCAGAAAATTTACTTGCCCTGATATATATCCTTACTTGCCCTGAAATTATTTTAGGGTTTTTTTTTTTGTACTTGCCCCTGAATATGGACTTTGTTGAATTAATAACTCAAATTGTGCTATATACTGTATATATACAGTATATAATGTTTTTTGGTTTGATTTTGGTTTATTCAATAGATTTTTTTGTTCTTAGGGGAATACACAAGGTTGCACCATAGCAAAACAATAGCTTTCCACAAGTTAGCATATAGAACGACAGTGACAAAGTTACAAACAATGCAATACCATCAGATGATTAGTTATCCTAATTCATATGTCCAAAAATAACGAATACGTAC
>CM064485.1:29554455-29579582 GCA_032716605.1 Paralithodes platypus | reverse complement strand
TTGTATTTATTAGATTTTTAGAGGTTATTACCCCATAATACCCCTTCTTTTTACCCCCACCCAACAGCCCACGCATTCCCAAACTCTCCCACTTAGATTGTTGAGGTATCGGAATTACAATTAAATAATAGAAATGCTAATAAATTGGCCTTTCGTCCTCACTTTCTAAATACAAAATACACACTTACAAAGCATTAACATACACAACTAAAACAAATTAAACATAAAATAGCCAGGAGTAGTAGTTATGCAGAATTACCTTTGTTTCTTTAAAAAAAAAAGGGTTGGGGGAGGTTTTCTGTTATCATTATACACGTTAATTTGCGTTATCACTCAAAAAACCAGCGTCGTTTGACACCCTGCAACAGGCACATAACAATTGCACACACAAAAACCGTCCTTCACCCGGGGAGGGAGGCCCACCTGGCCCGGGGCCAGGGTGTCCAAACGACGCTGTTTTGTTGAGTGATAACGCAAATGAGCTTTTGTATAATGATAACAGAAACTCTCTCAACCCTTTTTTTTTTTTTTTTTAAACAAACAAAGGTAAATGGTACACAATTTTGGTCGACATATTTCCATCTTGATTGCTTTTAGATTGCAAAGAAATGCGGTTTTAGACACCTAAATTCTCAACACCACCAAATCCGGTGGGGCACATGCCCCCGGACCCCCCTAGACCTCACGCCTTCGCCACTCTACTACCGTCGCGCTATATAATGATAACAAACTAATAAACCATAAATGCTAACACAAATCATGATTTTGTGGATTGACAACCCTGGCCCCGGGGCTTCAACCCATCCTATATCCCAAAGGCAAAAACATTGTAGGCCTAGGCCTATAATTACTACCTGTACTAGGAGTGTGCCATGATGCATCTTGTAGTTGGTTTACTTGAGATCGTTGGACGTTGGATAATGGGAGAAATACCATTTTCCGGGGAATTGTAACTAATTTCCACTATGCTATAGGCTAGCACTTGGGCCTAGGGTAGTCCTAGCCTATGCATAATTATTAAACTAGCCTACCTAAGCCTAAAACCAAAAAAGAAAAAACAGCTTGGGAAAATTAGTGGTAATAGGTTAATAGCCTAGACCTCACAGTATTTTCCGAAGCTATGCGACGCCCGACCAAGATGAGCTGAACTAGGACTAAAGATAAAAGGGCAAAAAAACAGAGGTTATCTACCACAAACCTTACTGGATTAGTAAGCCAGCACACTGGAAGTCAAGAATAGGGTCATGACCTGAACCACCTTTACGTGTTCGAGAACTAGGAGAGGCCTAGTCCCCCGATGTGTTGCAGCCGAGAGTTAATATCAGACAGTAGTTCTTGTTCTTGTTGGATGGTTTGTTAAAAACTTTAACCATTGGTAGGGCAGTATAAACATCTCAACCTCGGCCGTACCTGGTGTGCCACTCAAGTAATGCGCACTATTTAAATACCACCTTGCCAGTGGTGGCCACAGTGTGCACGAATGACGTGGACGATAGTTACGATAAGTAGTGGAGCTTGTAATATTTTCCCAACCGAGGATGGTTTTTCGCGAACCTGCCGCAAGCCCATACGATGTCCGACGCAACCCTGGTTTTCTTTAAGTCCAGTCAGTAGTTGTAGGTCGACAAGATTTTGCCTTTACAATCGGCACTTTCTTAGGTTTTATGATTTTATAACTACTGTATTGCAATTACAATTTCCAATTTGTCTATTTATGTCAATTTGTTGTCGTGCTCATATTTCCTTTAATATATCACTGGATTTTCTTTACACTTCTATTCCCTTTTTCCTCCAACAGTTGTAAATCATATTCTTCGTTTTAAATATTGATTTTTTCTTCCTCAAAAGAGCAGTTCCCTCTTCCTATTCAGCTTGTCTTTCATCTTCGATGTACGGCCTCTGCAATAGTGGTTCTTCCTTTGTCTTTCTTCCTCGACTTATGTACACCCATAATATGAAGTGTTTCAGGATCCAAACTGGATATGTACCACAATCCCTACAAGAAGGTACTGTCACAAGACCAATACACAAAGGGGGAAGTAAAGGCAATAGCCAAAAATCTACAGACCAGGTGGTGCTGACGTCACCATCCTTATTAAAATCATAGAAAGAACAACTACGAGCTAAGATGGTCAGCCACCTGGAAGATAAACGAGGCATTCAACGAGGGGGTCAACATGGCTTTAGACAAGGACGCTCCTGCCTTTCACAACTACTATCTATCTACGACAAAATCCTACAGGATATGCAAGACGGAGAAAATGTAGAAGTCATAAATATCTAGATTTCGCCAAAGCTTTTGACAAGGTGGACCATGGGATCCTTCTACAATAAACCTCAAATCACCTGGGAATAGGGGGGAAGGGAACCTTGGAAGATGGCTCCACAGCTTCATCACCAAACAGAAACAAAGAGTCACGGGGTTTCAAGGCAAGCCTATCAGAAGCAGGTGGGGTCATCAGCGAGTACTCAGTACCACAAGGATCAGTACTGGGACCTCCTCCTATTCCTCATCATGATAGGAGACATCGACAGGGACTGGAACACTCAACAGTCTCATCGTTTGCAGACGACACCAGACTCAATGAAGAAAATCACCAGCACAACATGATGCACAGCTACTACAACAAAGACTTGGACCACAATCCTGAAGTGGGGCATAAGCAAAACAACATGGCCCTAAACGGAGACAAGTTACGAGCTTGCCTTAAGGTACGGGAACAAGGAGAGCACTACAAAACGACACCCAACTACAAAACGTGGACCGCAAGAAATTACCGCCAAAGGACCACAGTGAAGGGATTCTTGGGAGTAAATATGATCAGTGACGCCACTTTGTTCCCAGCATATTACCAAAGCCACAACAACAGCAAAACAAATAGCAGGCTGGATTACTGAGAAACCTTCCACACAAGAAATAGCGAGGTGGTATGGTTACCACTGTGGCGGAAAGTCACTGGTTCCTACCACGACTGGAGAGTACTGCTCTCAGCTCTGGTCTCCCCAAAAAGTAGGAGAAAATAACAGAGAATCGAAGCCAACCCAGAGGACATTCACCAGTAAAATTCATGGGTTTCAACATCTTTAACTACTGGGAGGGAGACTCAAGGAAGCTGGAAGCCTGGTAACTCACTTTCAAAAGACGTAGGGAAGAGATACATCATCATCTACGTTGGAAGATTTTTTGGAATCACAAAAAGGTACCAAATCCAACATCCAAGAGACTCACACCAAAGGCGAGGGAGGCTGTGCGATGGTTAGGACTACGCCGGGATCACCACAAAACCAATCAAATCCCTGATTCATCACAGCGTTACATACAATGGAACCAGACTGTTTCAAACTGTATACCAGCAGACCACCTCTCAGGAACATGACCGGTGTGTCTCCAGGACACCTTCAAAAAACACTTGGACATGTGGCTGAGCCAAAATACCGGACAGCCAGCCCAACACCAGGATACCCCAGCACACCCAACTCCAATGCGACTTCTAGAATGGAGAGATGGAAGAAAGGGAGCTGCCTGGTCGCAGTGGAAGCCCCATCTCAACCTGTGTCACCTAACGGACGGAATACAACAAAGTGTAACAAAGTGTAACGTGTAAGATCGTTCCACTGTTGCTACCGCACAAAATCACATGCTGTGTCTTCTCTCCATGGTGTCTGTTCAGGTTGCTTAGACTACTCGGCCCACGGGACAACTCGGCCAAACGGCGAGACAGCTCGGCCCCAGTAAAAACGAAACAGCTCGGCCCACGGCGTAGACAGCTCGGCCCAGTAAAACTGTTATGCCCTGCTTTTC
This sequence comes from Paralithodes platypus, assembly GCA_032716605.1. Taxonomy (NCBI): domain Eukaryota; kingdom Metazoa; phylum Arthropoda; class Malacostraca; order Decapoda; family Lithodidae; genus Paralithodes; species Paralithodes platypus. The sequence goes on along the minus strand of CM064485.1, from coordinate 29,575,780 downwards.
TGAAAGGCATTAACTTGGGTAATGTGAGTTCTACTCTGACATGGGTTATAGAAGGCCTGCAATGCACAAAACAAGGTATGCGAATAGAGGAACACAAAAGAAACACACGGTAACAAGACAACACGATCACGTTGTATTGATTTGCACCACTTCTGAATACTCGTAGCAAGGACAAAATGATTAGAATTGAACAACACTAGCATAAGTGGATCTGGAGTTGGAGCCTAGTCTCCCACTTCCAACGTTCAGGTAGTAATCCTTGCTGGATCCCAACTGGATTATATTCACAAGTTATTATATTGCGCGACCATACAAGGTTGACTTATAGACTTCAAGATTCACTGTTAGATTTATTACGGTACGCTCTGGTGCACAAGTAGTATTTTTCACAGACTAAGATTAGACATTCATATTTTAGAGCACGGGAATTCTAGTAACCTCAGGTGGGTACTGATCTTACGTTTTATATTCCTTCTATAGCAGAAATACGTAGAACGCAAATCAGTGGGGGGCGAACATTAGATATCACTAGGGTTTCACCTTCTATGTAATAATATCTGGATATATGGGTAAGTACGAGAGTTAATATTCGCCTGTTAATTAATCAACACTGATACGCTTAGCACTTCCTAATGGAATGGTTATATATGAAGTATACTGGGGCAAAGATATAGCCACTTCGTTAGAAAATATTAATAAGTGAGTCTTCTAAATAGTACTGTAACAACCTGTAGGCACTAATAGAGTGACTCTTGGGTAGTATTTGGATTGGTCTGGTCCTGGTTATCTTGCGTCCGTGGGATGTTGGGGGCTAACGACTGGTTCCGCGGCCGTCCAGGTGGTCCATATGTAGGAAGTTCTCAAGTACGAGTGGACCATGTCCTTCTATCTACATCTGCCCACGGAGTCTGCCGGTCTCTGGAACTCAATTCTCAGCATATCAACAATGCTAGAGCTCGAGGTCAACTCTGGTGACTGCAACCCTGGTTTGTGTCTATCTGGTCAACTGATTTTACTGGGGGCTGGAGCTTGAATTTAGAGGGGGGTTTTTTGGACCCTGTAGGCCATAGGGATCTCGAGTGTTTGATGGACTTATTTGAGCTCTCAATTGATACAGGATACTAGGTAAGGTGGTGATTACTGTTGTGGCCAACATGGCTATATGGAGCCTTCATAATGGAATATAACTGAGGTGCCTTAGTATAAGAGCGTACTATTTTGGCTATATCTGGAAGTATTTAGGGGAGGAGAGACTGGATTCTACTTTGGCGAGGAGGGACTGGGACAGCTGTGATAGGAGCATCTGCTCTTAGATTGCTCAGTCTTTTTTCCACATTCTATGGTATGAGCTGAGGTGCTAATTTTGTGGTTTATCAGAGTATGCAAGAAAGGTTAATGGGTTATTGTGGGTTAATAATAGGTTAGTAAAGGTGTTAGTCATACATGGTTAGTTCATGATAGGAAGAATTCCTGTGCTACCCTGGCCATGACCCGGAAGTCAAAACAGGGGTCAGGTATCACTCCGCATGGGTGGGGGTCTCCCTCCTCGGGTGGGTGAGGGAGGGGGTAAGGTGCGCGTCCTCTCTCGGTGATCGGTCGTCCCGGGCGGCTGTGGCTGGGGGGCTTGCCATATTACAAGTGTTTGTAATAACCCGCTGTTTATGGAGAAGATGTGGGTGTTCGTAAGACCAAAACCGCAAAGGTGCCTTGACCAGCTGGTTTTAATTGGTTGGGGTTTGTTAAGTTGCCATGTTTGTTGTGGCCTGTGGTGGAACAACTGGGTTGCTAACTCTGCCCCATTTATCTGGCAGTATGGGCAATAGAAGTTAGTCACATGGGGGCGGGGGGGGAAAAGGCGGCGTAGCCTCGCACTGCTGATCATTTGGTACAGGGTTGTGAATGGGTTTTGTGAGGGAATGAGATGGCATGCAAATGGTGGAAGAAAAAAAGGAAAGTTCTTAATGTGTTCTTTCCTACTGGGGAAAGGTAGGCTGGATAGGAGTATATATACAAAAGGTTTGAGAATGTTAGTTGTTTATGCCCGGTCCAAATTGGAACGCGAGATATTCTTTGTACAATGAGCAGCGTCTCTAACTGGATAGGTATACCTTAAAGACTTGAAATAAAGAGACCAAAACGGTAGGATAGTTAAACACACAGGTAACCAGTTAACCATGGGTATTTCTTTATTATGTCAGTTGAACACCTGGTTCATGAGAGGAGCAAAGACATATATTTTATGCCTGTAACCTGGAGATCATCAACAAACAATAAGTGTTTATGCCGCTGTTTTTCTACAGGATTAACTTCGCGGTAAATGTTGAGTTCTAAATGACTGAGGTATATAAGGCTGCATGCACAATACAAGGTAAATGAGGAATAGAGTAACACAAAGAAACACACTAAAACGTACCAAGATACCCGATCAACGTTTATTGATATACCACATCTGAAATACTCGTGCAAGACAAAATATAGATTTGAACAACACTAGCATAAGTGGATCTGGATGGAGGCCTAATCCTCCCACTTCCAAGCGTTCATAGGTAATAATAATAATAATCAATAGTTCTTAAAGCTAGCGCATGCTACGCTAGCTAAGGATAGCTTCAATAAGGCCACGATTAGGTGTATTTCCATTGGGGTCCTGTACTACTACCCCATCCCTTGGCTCATGAAGATGATGGTACGACTCAGTGCTTGTGAAAAATCGTTAATGCGCCGAGCCGTGGGTGCGCGAACCCCGGGCCTTCTGGGTGGAAGTCCGAGAGCTAGTCACTACCCCAAGCGGAAAAAAGCCGCAGGGTATTAATCTTCTTTCACTGGCTTTAATATTCAACAGGTTTATATACCGACGACCATCAATGTTACTTATAGAATCATATTAACCTGGTTAGATTTATTACTGGTAGCCTCTGGTACACAAGTAGTAATTCACAGACTAGCATTAGACACGCGTATTTTAGAGCACCGGGAGGAATTCTAGTAACCTCAGGGGGTACTGATCTAAGTTTTATCTTCTTGTCTAAGAAATACCTCGAAACGCAAATCAGTGGGCGAACATTCAGATATCACTAGGGTTTCACTTTCTATGTAATAATATCTGGGTATATGGTTGATTACGAGAGTTAGTCTCGCGTGTTAATTAATGAAAACTGATACGCTTAGCACTTCCTAAATTGAATGGTTATATGACTTATACTGGGGCAAAGAGATAGGCCACTTCATTAGGAAATTGATAAAGTGAAATCTCTAAAAATAGCACTGTAGTAATGTCGTACTGATAGAGTGAATCTTGGGTAGTATTTGATGGGTCTGGTCCTGGTTATCTTGCGTCCATGATGTTGGGGGCTAAGCGACTGGTTCGCGGCCCGTCTCAGGGTCGTCCCATAATGTATGACAGTTCTTACAATACGTGGCACAGGTCCTTCTATTCAAATTCGTGCCACGGAGGTCTGCTGGCTCGGAAACTCACTTCTCAGCAACCAACAAGGATAGAACTCGAGGTTACTCTGGTGACGCAACCCTGGTTTTGGGGTGTGGTCTATTTTTCAACCTGATTTTACTGGGGGCTGGAGCTGGGTTTATAGGCTCGGTTTTTTGGGCCCTGTAGGCCATAGGGATCTCGAGTCTTATGGACTTGTGTGATCTCTCAATAGATACGGGGAACCAGGTTAATCGGTGGTGATTACTGTTGTGGCACATGGCTATTAGGAAGCCCTCATAAGTATGATATACTGAGCCTTATGTAGAAGGAGGTACTATTTTGGCTATACTGGAAGTATTTAGGGGAGAGAGACTGGATCTACTTTGCGAGGGAGGATGGGGACAGCTGTGATAGGAGCGTCCTCTCTTAGATTGTTTCAGTTCTTCATTCCCTATTGGATAGCTGAGGTGCCTAATTTAGTGATCAGAGGTGTGCAAGAAAAGGTAAATTGGGTTATTGTGGTTTTAATAAAGGTTAGTAAAGGTGGTTAGTCATGCTATGGTTAGTTCATTGATAGGAAGAATTCCTGTGCCACCTGGCAATGACCCGTAAGTCCCAACAAGGGTCAGGTACACCTCCGCAGGGGTGGGGGTCTCCCTCCTCGGGTGGGTAAAAAGGGGTAGCTGGGCGCCCTCTCTCTGGGATGGTCGTCCGGCGGCTGTGGCTAGGGGCTTGCCATATCACCAGTGTTTGTAATAACTCTCTGTTTATGAGACAGATGTGGGTGTCCTTAATACCAAAACCGAAGGTGCCTTGGCTAGCTGGTTTTAATCGGTTGGTTGTTAATTGTATGGTTTGCTGGATGTGGTGGAGACGGGTTGCTAACTCTGCCACATTTATCTGGAAGTATGGCAATAGAAGTTAGTACTGGTGAGGCGGCTAGCCCCGCACCGACGACCATTGGGTGCAGGGTTGTGAATAGGTTGTAAGAGAATAGATGGCATGCAAGGGGTTAGTAAAGTTATAATGTTGTTCTGGCCTACTAAGTGAAGGTAGGCTGGATAGGAGTATATATATAAAAGGTTGGAGAGCGTTAGTAACTGAAAAAATCAAGGATCTTCACGAGGGACGAGAGAGGGGCTAGGTCGGACAAGAGTCAAGAAGCGCGGGTATCTTAATGAGAGGGGGGGGGGGGGGAAGCTCAGGGGGCTACAGGGAAATTTGACCCCAAGGTCTCCGGGCGTGGGGGTGGCATTAGGCTACAGTTGATTTTGGAGTTTGAAAGGACAGTGAAAGTACGTTAGCCAACTGCTACCGGGGGATGCAAATACGGGGTGGTATACGAGTCTGGAAAAGATAGAATCTTGTGGATTGTGGGGCAGAAGGTTAGCTGTAGGTGTGTGCTTGACTGGATAAAGTAGGGAAAAACATGGTACAGTATGTTATTACTCGTCAATAAGAGGGGTTATGGACTTATTATTGGACACGATTTCTTGGAAGTCTAGGTGTCCCTGGGAACTGAGTTTTCTATGAAATATAGACCAAAGAAAAGCGGCAGTTCGTAGGGGTACTGCGTTATTGTTTCGAGGTACTAGGATAGATACTGGTAACAAGGTTATCTATACAATCTCTGGTTGGGGTAAGAAGTACGTTATAGCATAGCGGCTAACACCTGTAGTCATGGCTGTCTAAGTCTTATGGGGGCAATATGGTTCTATAGCCTGGTCTACCCGTGGGTATCTTAATTACTTAGGAGTTTGGACATGTGGTTTTTAACATCTACCTCTCGGATGTAAGAACATACATAGATATATGGCTGTCTGCTTTGTTGGCCTTGGCTCAACCTGGGACAGGGCATGGGTGTTTCTTAATATGAATATTTATTAGTGGCCCCTCTATCATTGCCCCACATGCCTATTACATAAGGCATCCTCTTCAAACACTAATCCGCCGTAGTTTGCATCTACCGCGCAGAGCATTTAAAATCTGAGGAGCCTTCATCATGAGCGCACGCGACCTCACTCATGGCTTCAGTCATTATGAATTGGGTTCTCACTACGAAAATACTTCGTAAAAAATAAAAAAGAAAAAGAAAATAAGAATAACTATCCAATAAGCTTTCCATCATATCGTGGATGTACTTGTGTGGATCTTTGACCAGACGCTGATTTAGGCGTCATTCTTCCTCCTCTGCTCTGCGATCAGCCGGCCCGGACGTGTCTCTCCACGCTCCGCTGGTTCCGCATTTGCTGCGTCCCTAGTGAGTTTTTTCTCATTTGTTTACTCCGGGATGTATCTAGTAAGGTTAGGATATGCGTAGCAGGAGTGTCCTGGGCTGGTTGCTCGCAGTGCAGTGTATTTTGGATCGTGTGTTTGGGGCATCTATTTCGGATGTACCCTCGTGGTCCTGTTGTGGACAGGTGAACTTTTTCACAGTTAGCTAGCTTTGTGATGTAGGCAGCTTTCATTACGCGTTATTGTTTCCTTTTATCTTTCTGATGAGGTAGCGTATTTTTGCTGACGTTCCCAGCGTATTTTTCTTCACTTAGTGAAGTTTTTCTGGGTCCCGAGTCAGTTCTTCCCTTTGCCGGAAGTATTTGCTACAGTGGTGTGTTGGCGGTGGTTCCTGTTGTGATATAATTCAGTGCTTTTTGTTTATATTCCGCCATGTTAATGTTATCCGTCTGCCTAGGCCTAGCCAGCCTCTCGTAGCTTTACCACATATACAAGTGTTATTGATTTATTTTCTAAATATGTACTACTGTGTCATGTGTGTCCTGGTTTAGTTGTGTATTGGCTAATTCCACGGACTATTTATGTGTCCTGGGTTAGTTGTGTATTGGCTAATTCCACGGACTATGTTGGGCCCGGCGTTAGTTGTGTTTTGGCTACGCCTCGGTCCGGTGGTGCGTTCAGATGGTATCTGGACGGGGTGGTGTTTTTCCGGCGGGTTTTTCTCGGTTTCACCTTGATAACCCCGGCTGGTTGCCGAGTTTTGGCCACGCGTGGTTTAAAAACAGGCTGGTTTCCCCGGCGAGTGGGTGTCTGTGGCTCCCCAGGGACTGCGTCTCTGGGGTGCCTGTTTCAGGCTCCTTTTGATTCCCGGGGGGTTGGCTGTACCCATCTAACAGTGTTCATACGGACACGTGTTTGTTTGTAGTTTTTTCGGTTTTGCAAAGCCAATATAAAACTATGCTGTTGTTGTGTTTCCTCCCCGGCGATCTTTTACAAAGAAGTGGGGATAGGAACAATTGGGGTTAACTTTTAAACTAAATCACCCGGCGGGTGCAACCTGGAAGGGTGGGATGACCGATTTTCAAAATTCAGTTTAGTTGACCAGACAATTGAGGGATGCATTGTGTATCGCCTCCTTCAACATACGGCGCTTTAGGGCCACAATTGGGGTTAACGTTTTTTTAAACTAATATTCACACCCGGCGGGTGCTCCTTGGAGGGATGGGAATAAACGAATTTACAATTCAGTTAGTTAACCAGACAATTGAGGGATACGTTTTGTATCGCCGCCTTCAACATACGGCGATCTAAAAAGATACTTCGGGAGAAGTTAGATCTCGTATATTTTGTCAGGCTTCCCAGTTTTTGATCTACGAGATAATTCGGGGGCCGGCCGTCTTTTTTAGTTTTTTTTTTCTCCAAAATTGAATCTTGGAACAAACACCACCGGAAAGACTTAATCAGTTATAAACGCCATGCTGGTCTTTATATATTATGTCAGAGGGTATTCATAAATCTTTTGGACAAATTAAGATATTCTGAAATCTTTTACTTAGGACACCCCACCGCGTAGCGAGCTGTAGTCGTTGAGTATTACGTCTCGTTACCCGGCGGGTTACAGTATTTAACACTTGTGTGCGAACATGATTGGGTTAACCTTATGAGCATTAATTCCTGGAAATTTTCTTTTTTTCCAGAGCTGGGTCCCGGCGGGTCTATGCAGAACCTGGAGTAAGTTTCCCACCAGTCTCTGTCATGGCTACCTTTGCCCCGGTTTTTGCTTTATGCATTACGCCCTCCTGTTCAGGTATCCCTATTTTTGCGCACACCCTTTGTATAAAATGTGTTTAAAAATGTCTCGTTTGGTGTGCGGTTACCTTTCCGGCGTTTTTTCTCGTTGCTCCGAGAACACCGTTTTTGTTTACCGAGTTTTAGTCAGGATGGCTCAAAATAGGTAAGTTACCCTGACGAGTTTGGTCGCTTGAGGGCTCATAAGAAACTGCGTTTTCTGTGGTCGAGCCTGGGATCAGGCCTCCTGTGTTATTTCATTGCTTTATGCTTTACCCTCCTGTAATGTATAGTTTAGTGTGGTTACCTGCTCGTGGTGACCTCGCAAACACCCATTTCTATTTATTTTCCATTTATTCTTTTTACAAGATAGGGTGCCACAAACGGGGGCGGCGCTACCTGGGTTTATCCCAGGTAGTAGTTTAATTTTACTCTAAATTTTATTAAGTGTTTTGTATATTTTTAATTGTAGGCTACATAAATATAAACAATGGCCGGCCAAGGCAAACGGAGGCAGAGTTTATTGGGATGAAGAGAGACTATGAGTTTGAGGGATTTCTGGCAGAGGGTGGTGAAGGGAGGATCAATTGACTGTAGTGAAGAGACAGATGATGGTTCTGTTAAGATGGAAGGGAGCTATGGAGAATTGCAGGACACATATAGCTGTGAAGTTGGAGTCCCTGACAGAAATATGTGGAGCCAGTTCAGTAGCAACTGCAGATGGGCCATTAATTGCTAACCTAGATGCAGTGATAAGGAAAGTAGATGAGCTGGAGGCAGAGAACATGGCACTCAAGGAGCAGCTAAAGGAGTATGAGGGCCATTTAAGTGAGAAAGTAAAGGGAGTAATAAGTGAGGAGAAAGATGAGTGGACAAGGGTGAGGAATGCTAAGGTGGATGCATTGCAAGAAATCATGAAGGAGCAGGTGAAAGAGAGAGAAAAAGAGAAAAGAGAGTTTGAGAAGAATGTAGTGCAGGTTTTGAAGAGCAAGGAAAAGGTAGTGAGGGAAACAGCGGAGACCAAAAAAGGAGCCGACCAAACGCACCACTGAGGTGGTAGATGGTGGAAAGAAAAAAACTGTCTGGGACCATCAGGTCCTGGTAGTGAAGCCAAAAGACCGATCCTCCGAGCCAGTAAGCCCACCAGATACAAAGGCAATCGAGACTGCTTTGGCTTCGGTTCCGGTTAACAAGTTAACTAGAACTGAGTCAGGTGTACTGGTGGTACGACTTCCATCCAAGAAAGCCAAAGAAGATGCAGGAAGGGCCATCAATCAGTATTTGGGGGTGGACAGTGCCTTCAGTGTCTCCGAACCAAAGAAGATGATGCCAAAAATGACTCTGGTAGGCATTTCTAATGATGCTGAGGATAATGAGATCATTCCCAGCATCCTCAACAAGAACCCAAGAATAAAGTCCCTGGTCGACGATGGCTTAGCTATGAATTTGCTATTCACTAGCAAAAGAGGTGATGCCACACACTAAGATTGCGGTAGTAAAAATGTCACCTGAAATACGCTCTTCCATTGTGGATGATGGCAATTCTGTGTATGTTGGACTTGTGAGATGTCGTGCATACGATCGCTTCTGGGTAACACAATGTTACCATTGCCAGGGCTTTGGTCATACCAGTGACAGGTGTTATCGGAAAAATGAGGATCCAAAATGCAACTTCTGTGCTGGTACTCATAACTCAAAAGACTGCACCAACAAGACTTCCCCCAAATGTATAAATTGTATGAGCTCCACATCAGTTTACGGAGCCGCCACATCATTTTCGCCTCAAGTAGAAATTGTCCTTTAATGACAGCTCAGAGAAATAAAGTTATTGAGAACACCGATTTTGTAGGTTCAAAAAACTGAAAAATGCACATGGAAGCCGGTTGAAACTGGGTCTGTTGAATGTTATTTCCTTGCGTAACAAAATGGATCATATTTGCGAGATCTTGGATGAACGTAACCTTGATGTATTATGTCTCACTGAGACCTGGTTGTTCGAGTCAGATCTGAATATTATCCAGGCGGCATTGCCTAAAACCCATTCCATAATAAACGTTCCTAGGACTAGGGGAGATCATCCGGGTGGTGGAGTGGCAGTTGTCTACTCCACATCTCTGGTGAATATCTTGCAAATAAGCCATAACCCAGCCCCTCTTTATTATGAACTGTTGGAAGTGGAAATAAAACTCCATCAACAAATTTCTAAGAATGGCAGTTGTCTATAGGCCTGCCCATCGTGGCACAGATAGGGGTTTTATGGAAGAGTTTGGGCAGTTTCTCGAGGAATTTTCTGCTAAAACTGGAAGACTTTTGATGTGTGGAGATTTTAATTACTGGGTTGACAGCCCTCATCTGAAGCCATTCTCTCCTGAGTTCCTTGAGTTGACTGATCAGAACAATTTTGTAAACCATGTGTCCCACCCAACTCATATCTTAGGACACACCCTTGACTTGGTTTTCTCTCCTGTGGGTTGTGGTGGTGTTCTGGATGTTTGATGTTGAGAATGCTGACCCTAATACCTCTGATCATGCTTTGATTACTTTCAGCTTTGATTTCCCTAAGCCACTCACACATGAAAAAGTAATCAGATTTAGAAATTATAAAATTGAAGACCTAAATTTGGCTAGCAGTGAAGTAAAACAGTACTTGGGAAGTATTGATACTTCCAACCTTACTTCAGATGAGCTGGTGGAGGTACATGGAAATGCACCTTAAATTAGTGTTCGATCATCACTGTCCAGAAAAGTAGAGAAGAAAATCATAGTCACGAGATGATTCGCCCTGGTATAGCACTCGAGTTAAATTTCTTAGAAGAGCGCGTAGAAGAGCTGAACGTGAATGGCGGAAAAATAAAACAGACTCTACATGGTTGCAATACCTGTCAGCCAGAAGAGCTGTGGTCTACAAAATCAAAGATGAAAAGAAAGTGTATTATCAGGGAAAAGTTGACCTCGTGTTGGTAACGACCAGAGGAGGTTGGCTTCAATTGTAAACAGTTTACTTGGAAAAACAAGAGTCAGCTTAAGACCTTCTGTACCTGATGCCGAGTTTGGCTGCCAACTTTGTGGCATTTTTTGCTGGCAAAATAACTCGCATAAGACAGGAATTGGATGATGCTCTGTTGGTGAAGAACTTTCAGTTGTACTCCAACCCCGACACATTCCTAATAATGTCCTCTCATCCTTTCACTCAGTAGAGGTGGACATGATCTCGTCCTACATAAGAAACCTCAATAAAACATTTTGCCCGTTGGATCCCATAAATGTTTCCAAGCTACCAAGAGTCTATGATCACACAGTTGAGTTTATTTCCAAAATAATTAATAAGTGCTTCTCTGAAGGTAGCTTCTCACATTCTGAAAAGCATGCACTACTCCGACCTACTCTAAAGAAACCTGGACTTGATGTTGAGAACATGTTGAACTATCGTCCTGTCTCCAATCTGTCCTTCATATCAAAGATATTAGAGCGTGCAACACTTGACCAATTACAACCACTACTTCAGCAGAATGAAACTATCCCAATTTTTCAGTCTGCTTACCGACAGCATCATTCAACTGAAAACAGCATTGATTAGAGTACATAATGATCTAGTTGAGAACATTTGCAATGGTGTGGCCTCACTAATTGGTCTTGCTTGATCTCTCTGCGGCTTTTGACACAGTGGATCACGAGTTGTTATTGAGTGATCTTTAATGATTGTGGTTGTGCGTGACTCCGCTCTCTTGCTTCTTGGGTCGTACTTGTCAGGTAGATCCCAGAGTGTGATGGTAAATCAAGTGGGTCTCGGACTCGACACCCTGCAGTCATGGTGTTCCGCAGGGATCAGTTTTGGGTCCTATCCTATTTATAATTTATATTAGCAGTTTGTCTCTTCTGCTTCGTGCACATAATGTCACCTTTCACTTTTATGCAGATGACACCCAGATTTATGTGAGAATCACAAATATAGTTGATATACGGAGTAAGATGGAATTGTTGATGTCTGATATCAAGAAGTGGATGAGAGCGAGAAACTTAAACTAAATGATGGTAAAACTGATATTCTCATCATCCGAGGAAATAGAAGAGCTGATGATATGGTAGGTGCCCTCTCCATCAATTGTGGGTGGATCTCAGCTGCGGACCGGCCAACTCTGTTCGAAATCTGGGTGTATATGTGAACTACGATTAGAATTCAAAGAGCATGTAAACCAAATAGTTAAAAGTTGTTACTTGCACATCAGAAATCTCTATTTGGTGAAGCCGTTTATAACCAGACGTTGCCTCCTGACGTTGGTTCACTCATTGGTCTTCTCTCGTGTTGATTATTGCAATGCCCTGTTGGTGGGTCTTCCAAATTAGATTTTGAAGAAAGTTCAGTCTGTTTCTTAACAGGGCCGCAAGACTAATTTTTGGTGTTCCACCTAGAACTCCTACTACATCTCTTCACATAGAACTGCACTGGCTGCCAGTAAGAGCAAGAATAGAATTTAAGTTGTGTTTGGTGACTTTTAAGGTTCTCAAATTTGGTGAGCCTGGGTACCTTGCGGAGCTGCTCAGGCGCCCACCGGCACACCATGGTGTAGTTGTGCGTCATGACAATGACCCTTTTCGTCTTGATGAACCAAGGGCTTTCCAGCAGTCTTCTTTCTTTGAGAGGTCATTCTCCTACATGGCTCCGAGGTTGTATAACAGGTTGCCGCTGTCCATGAGACAACTGAGTTCTGTTGAATGCGTCAAGAGACAACTTAAGACTTTTCTCTTTGAGAGAAGCTATGATCTTGAGAGAGGTGTCATGACAGATGGCTATAGAGTTTAGGCTATTTTGCCACTGCTAGTGATTGTTAAATGTGTGTTGTATATGAGCCTTCTTTTGATGCATTGATTTTTGTTCTTTTTTCTTTCTCTTTCGAGCGCTAGTAAATTCTTCGGAAAAATTGGCGCTTATAAGAAATAAGTAACATGCTTATTATTATTATTATTATACCTTTCCGGCGTTTTTCTCGTTGCTCCGAGAACACCGTTTTTGTTTACCGAGTTTTAGTCAGGATGGCTAAAATAGGTCAGTTTACCCCGACGAGTTTGGTCGCTTGCGGGCTCATCAAGAAACTGCGTTTTCTATGGTCGAGCCTGGGATCAGGCTTCCTGGGTTATTCCTGTCGAGGGGGGCTCCACAACAGTTTTCTAGGTGATCAGGCTGACACCTGTTGGACTTTGGTTTTCTCTGCTTTTAAAAGCCCATTGAAACAATGCTGTCTGTTTGTTTGGTCTTTACCTCCCGGCGACCTTTTTACAAAGAGGTCTGGGGCAGGTATAATTGGTTTGACATTGCATATAAAACCCGGCGGTTGTACCTTCGGGTGGTTATATTAACGGATTTGTGATTCGAGATAATTTGCCAAACAATTGATTGATACAATAGGGTATCACGGCCTTCAAGACGGCGATCTCTGGGGGCTTCTGGGAGAAGCCGGATTAGAGATTAAGATAGGCTTAGACTTTTTTATGGGATAAAAAGATTCCTGAATCTTACTAGTGTTTTTCAAGTGTAAAGGGATACTTGAAAGACTTCATCTTTAATAAGATATGCTTCATCTTTATGAAGGATTAAGAAGTTAATGCTTAATTCTTTTGGACAGGTAAAAGATATGCTGAAATCTTTAATAAGCCATTGAAACAATGCCGTTTGTTTGTTTAGGTCTTTCCCTACCGGCGACCTTTTTACAAAGAGGTCTGGGGCAGGTACAATTGGTTTGACATTGCATATAAAACCCGGCGGTTGTACCTTTGGGTGGTTATATTAACTGATTTGCAATTCGCGATAATTTTGCCAAACAATTGATTGATACAATAGGGTATCACGGCCTTCAAGACGGCGATCTATGAGGGCTTCTGGGAGAAGCCAGATTAGAGATTAAGATAGGCTTAGACTTTTTATGGGATAAAAAGATGCCGGAATCTTACTAGTGTTTCAAGTGTAAAGGGATACTTGAAAGACTTCATCTTTAATAAAGATATGCTTCATCTTTATGAGGATTCAGAAGATATGCTTAAATCTTGTGGACAGGTAAAGATATGCTGAACTCTTTAATATGAAACTAAAGGAAAACGAAAAGTAGTGGTGGAGTGCTACGGTTTGTTGACCGGCGGTTTTGAGGCACATATTTTGTACCATTTTTTTGGGTGTAACCCTATGAGCATTAATCCCCGGAAATTTCTCTTTCCAGGGCGGAGTACCGGTGTTGCACCAGGTGACCAGGTAGTTCCCGGGGGCGGGGTAGTTTTCCCCCAGTCTCTGTCGTGTCGGCAACTTGAACCTCTCATTGCTGTATGTTCAACGCCGTTAAGCTTATTTTTATTTGTTAATGAAATAATTTAATAGCTGAATCATAATAAACATATATATTTTCTATGATTATATTATGATAATATTGTGGTTTATTTATAGTAATTTATTTTAATACAATTAAATATAAATTAAATTAATTAGTATACTTTATGATTTTGCTCACCAGCTCTGCTTTCAATGTGTTAATGAGCTATGGGAGCTTTTAATTATCATAAACCTTTATGGGACTCGGACGAGGGCTCCCATTCAGGGAGTATACCGAGCTCGCAAGCGAGGGACATCCACAGCCAAGGTGTATGGCAATACTCACAGTCCTGGCAGGACAGAACACATCCCTTTGTGACTCAACTAGTGCTGACGTCCACCGGGATGCCGATGTACCATCTCCTATCACAGTTTTAACATGGCAACATGTGGAGGTCCCGGCTTCGGCGGGATCTGCCCATGATAAGCCAGACTTAACGGATGAAGAACAACGATCTCTGGTCTCAGAGATGGAGGTTGAAGAGTCCAGTCACCTTCTAGGCGACTCTCAGGGTACTGTCGAATCTCCACGGAGTTCGTCATCGGCTAGGTATGTACCGGCGGAAGAGATTGATGGACTACTTTTGAATGCACTTATTAGGTTCTTTGGCCCTACGCCGGAAACTCCTTTTGATACGAGAGATCCCGCGATGTCGACGAATGTGCGACCTCTGCTACATCCTTTGCTTTAGCTAAAATACCTAACCATCCTCTTGTGTCAGATCCGATTTCCAATGTGCCAGGCACAGCGGCTCTCACTACTTCCACTGTGCGAGTCATATCAGACATATCTTCCCCTCCTTTAGACAAGGCGCCAGTAAAAAAACAGGAGCTATGCCTCTTTTATACGAGCCGGATGAGTCAGGGGTAGCAATGTTACGGAAATGTTTTGGATGTTCATACTAAGGACATTCCAAGTTATTATAACCATGACTTATTCTTCCCACCAAATCCCTCCAGAACGCCATTCTTGGTTCTCTTCTTCCGGTTTTTGGTGCCGGCGGAGTCCCCTCTGCTTGGCTGCCACCCCCCAAATAATCAATTTGTGCGAATTATAAGCTCCCTTTAGCACGCCTTCCCCAGCTTACCTAGACCGCGAGTTTAGGTTAAGAGGACAAGCGTTTAAACTGTTTTCGGCTATATATGGTTCCCAGCAGTAACAAAGTCTCTGTTTACGCTCTTCTCAGGCAATAGAATCCGCGGAAGTCAGGAAAGCCATTGAACTTTCCCGGCGCTTGCTTCTCCAGACTTCCCTGCCAAGTCTTTAGGAGATATTCGGACGGCCTTATTAGAGGCAGTTCGAGCAAGGCAGGATCTGAGGGTGTTCTTAGTGAAGAAACTTCTTGACCGTATTGCAAGCCAAGTAGTTCTGTCTCCAGTTCTAATTCTTACTTTGATTTCACCAGCAGTTTGGAAGACTGTTTTCAATTTGGCACAAGCATTCAAGCAAGGTCCCCGCAAGCCCTGATGCCCTTGTTAGAACAAGGGATCAGGGTATGGTGGTATCGGGGCGACTACCTGGTGGTGGCAAGAAACAGAATAGTTACGCATCATTCATGTCTACGTTACGTTAAACCATCTCAAATCTCTAGGATTCAAGGTCAACTTAGTAAAAGTCAAACCCTTGTTCCCCCACAAGTATTTCAGGGGATAGGGCTGGTCGAGGACACAGCTTCTCTCACTCTGAGTCAGAGTGTGGACACCCGAAACAGATTTCGCAAAAACTGTTTATGTTTCTCCACAGTCTGACTACGACACAGAGACTTTGGGAATCTCTAGTCGGTTCTCTCAACTGGGTTCAGCTACCTGTGAAGTTGGGCCGGTTGTAAATCTAACGTTTAATCTGGGAGGGCAACAAATTTTTCCCACTATTACCGGCGGGGATAGTATGGCCTATCCCAACGTTATTACACAACTTACTAGCGGTTTGGGCGACGAGAGAAATGTTGCACGCAGTCATGTCATGAACCTCTCCTCCGCCGTCGGTATGGGTGGAACATGGATGCGTCAGGAAACGATAGGTTGGGGCTTTTAGTCAAACCTCGGGCATCAGGGTCAAAGGTTTTGGTCCTATTTAGAAATCTTCCACATCAATGTCAAAGACTTACTAGTCCCCTTATCTGTCCTTCAGGCTCACGGCTCTGCTTTACGGGGCAAGTCGGTGGCCTTCAGAATGGACAATCTGAATGCGGTTCACTGTATTCAGAAACAAGGGTCAATGAGATCTCGGAAGTGGCTAAACGTGTCAGAAAAGATTTTTATACTAGCCAACAGGCTGGACATTCATTTCACGCATCTTATCTCCCAGGCGTAGCATACGTCTGGGCAGGCGCTCTGTCTCACTGGCAAAGCACATCAGTAGAATGGTCGCTCTTGCGTGGGCGGAGCATCACCATCCACAAGTGGATTTGTTTGCGTCTGAGAAGACTCACAAACTCCACTGTACCTCACCTGCCGGACGATAACGCCGGCGGGCGGACCTGACGCTCTGATGACGGACGAGAACAGGTTGAGTTCCATTTATCTATTTTCCGCCGCCAGACGCGTCTCTAATGTGCCACGTAGTCAACAAACTACAGGATTAGCGAGGCGTAGTCTCGCTAATCGCGCCCCTGTGGCCAGCGCAGTGTGGTACCAGCATTTGAACACGTGGTGCCCGCACCCAGTGTCACTTCTGTCGTGTTGTTCCACTTAGAACACAATTGGCAACCTAGAAACCGCGGACTTGTTCATTTTGGACATTCGGGAGGCCAAGTGGCTAGCACCATATGGTAGCGACGTGACCAAGATATTCACGAATCAATATACCCAGTCTACAAAGCGACAGTTTCAATCGCATTGGCAAGCTTTTACGTCTCGGATTCTTAGAACAAAACAAACTGTGGCCCTCGGTGGCGTTGGTTGTTTATTATTTAATTTATCTGTTCATGCGGAAACATTTATCTGAAAGTGATTTATGTGGGCAGGTTTTAAACTCCGCTCACCTCCCCGTCAGCTCAGGCCTACATGGTCTCTGGACGAAGCATCGTCGTTATTCTCGTTCCCGTATGTACCAAAGACTGCAGATTTTCCAAAGGGCAGTATTCCTTATGGCTTTGGCTACCGGGAACAGAGTCTCTGAGCTGGCGGCGATGAGCAACGCACCTAATTGCCTCAGGTTTGATAGGCGTCATGAGTGTATTCACATTGCACCTACCCCAGGATTCATAGCCAAGATTGAGCACAGTGAACACGTGTTTTCAGAGTTCACGGTGCCGGCGTTAAAAGGGGAAAGGTGCACCATCTTTTTTGCCCAGTGCAAGCTCTAACCAAATATTTAAGAGTGGCACCTCTAAATCACCAGGGTGCTTTATGGGTCGCAAGTCCGGGTGAACGCTTGATGGAGCGTACACTGGCTTCTCTCTGGTAGAGGACTTTAAAGAAAAGAATCCCGGCGTTGTGGGTAAGACCCACGATTTAGCAAGGGGACAGCCTCTTTACGTTTCCTTAATAATCTTTCGGTGGAAGTTATTACGCCCACACAGTTGTGGGCCTCTAATCAGGAGTTTTTGCCTCGATACCTTTCAGGAGCTCTGGACAAACCTTCCTTGCCATGTATAGCTTTACGGCAGAGGGTCTAGGTGGCCCTTTTAGTCACGTTTTGTTTAATTTCAAGAAAAAGGGGGGGGGGGGAGGGTGCAGTCAGTGTGACATAGGACACCCTAGACCCCTCCAGAGTATGTGTTCGGAACATACGAGCTGTGATACTGGTTGTAGGCATTGTATTATAAAATTTCTCTGTAGTATTCAGTACAGGAATTTGTGCTAAAGGCCAATAGTAGATTTCCTACAATTCGTGTTGTAAGTAGCTTTGGCTGTGAAGCAATAGATTTTGAGAAATCTCGGTAGTTGCAACTACGACTTTTACTTTTGAAGTAATTACTTCTGCATAAGTACACGAGTTCAGTACTTCTACGAATGTACAAGTATTCATTTATGTTTGGTTATATTTTTAGGAATATATCCACTAGTTAATGGGGTTTATATGTGCACAAGTAAACTTATAAGTTTTTAGTTTTCACCACTTACTTTAAGTGGGGTGCCTTCTTAACTAGCAGATCTGTGTACAGAGTCTCAGAGTTAACCCTTTTTCAAGCAGGCTTCTTTGAAGCACGCTCCTGCTTGTACCCCTTTTTGAAGATTTAGGCTGTATAAAGTTTATGCACCCGAATATCTCTTTTTTACAAAAGTAAGAATACTATTTGGTTGTTTGATTATCTGCTTTTCTAGAGTTATGATATGATTACGAATGTCCCCCTCCAGTCTTAGAAATCAGGCATGTTCGGCAATGATGGAGGGGCCACTAATAAATTATAGGTTTGACTCCTGTAAGGAGATAAAGAAAACCTAATATTTAGTAGTGGCCCCTTAATCATTGACGACTGGGGCCCTCCCGACCATCCCCTTCCCATTCGTTGATGTATTAAGGATTTTGGTTTACTTGATATGTCAGTGAAGGAAGAATGACGCCTGAATCAGCGTCTGGTCAAAGATCCACACACGTACATCCACGATATGATGGAAAGCTTATTGGATAGTTATTCTTATTTTCTTTTTGTTTTTTATTTTTTACGAAGTTTTTTCGTAGTGAGAACCCAATTCATAATGACTGAAGCCATGAGTGAGGTCGCGTGCGCTCATGATGAAGGCTCCTCAGATTTTAAATGCTCTGCGCGGTAGATTCCAACTACAGCGGATTAGTGTTTGAAGAGGATGCCTTATGTAATAGGATGTTCGTCAATGATTACGGGGCCACTACTAAATATTTGGCTTTCTTTCTCTCCTTACAGGAGACAAACCTATAGTATATTCCTGTTCATTCATCGTGTAGGTAGAATCGGGGGGGTAAGAGGTGTAGGACACGAAGTAAATGGCGTAGTGTGGATTGGGGATACGAAGGAGGTAAGTGGAAGACGTTGACAATTGTGGAAAAGTAAATGGAAAAAGGTGAACACAATGGCGGATAAAGATACTTAACCTACGGATTGAATATATAGATTTATGGGCGATGAGTCTTC
Source organism: Paralithodes platypus (assembly GCA_032716605.1). Lineage (NCBI taxonomy): Eukaryota > Metazoa > Arthropoda > Malacostraca > Decapoda > Lithodidae > Paralithodes > Paralithodes platypus. The sequence continues at coordinate 29,556,918 of CM064485.1, read as the reverse complement.
AGAAACTTAGTCTGGCAAGACAACATATGTTAGGGAATGTTAACATTAATACTTAAACTAAGGATGGAATACATAGAGGAACGACGACATTATAGTCGTCGTCCTAATAAGGTGATGAACTGGTTGATCTGCACTTGGCACAATACGACATTAGGAAGTGCCGCTATGTTGTATCAATACTGGTGGCAGTTAATATTATAGAGATGAATACATAGATGAACGACGACATTATAGTCGTCGTCCTAATAAGGTGATGAAAACTGGTTGATCTGCACTTGGCACAATACGACATTAGGACAGTGCCGCTATGTCGTATCAATACTGGTGGCAGTTAATATTATAGAGATGAATACATAGATGAACGACGACATTATAGTCGTCGTCCTAATAAGGTGATGAAAACTGGTTGATCTGCACTTGGCACAATACGACATTAGGACAATGCCGCTATGACGTATCAATACTGGTGGCTGTTAATATTATAGAGACACTTAGTTACTAGAGGAACAATGTAAGGGGCGACTGAGCACGGGTTACATATATCTATACTCGTCATGGAAATTGATATACGAGGTCTAGGGACAGGCGGGCGTGTTTTAACTTTAAGATATATAACATCTACTTCTCGGATGTAAGAACAGACTAGATATATGGCTGTCTGCTTTGTTGGCATTGGCTCAACCTGGGGACAGGGCATGGGTGCTTTAATATGAATGTATATTCCTGTTCATCATCATTGTAGTTAGAAGTGTAGGACACGAGGGGGTAGTGTACGTGAGGTGTGGAAAATGGTCAGTTTAGAAGGGGTAGGTAGGTGCGGCCTGGAGCTGCTTAGCCCTGCGGGCTTGGGCCTGTCTGAATTGGCTGGCTCGGTCAGCTGGTCCTTTCGTTCTGTGGACCTTTCTTTCGGGTGTTTCTGTGTGGCGTTCGTTCGTGGTTTCTGTTGTGGGCTTCTCGTTCTGGGGGCATTTTACTTCCCTCTCCTTCATTATAGGCTCGTCCCCGAGCCTCAAGGGTGAAGTAAAAAGAAGCATAGTTATGGTGGGTCATTTTGAGGGTATTTAGATGGTTCCCCAAGCAAGAGAGCGACAGTCCAGTTTCTTTTGTAGGTCAATGTATACATGTAAGAATGTGTCCTCTGTGTTGTGACGGGCGGTTGCCCGGGCTTGATGTGGGCGTTGTAGACGTAAGTGTCCAGTGGGGGTTTTTACTTTAACCATCGTATGAATGGTTTGTAGTTTTCCCCCGTGGGGGTCGGAGTGAGGTGTGTGGGATTGACAGGAGGTCTGTTTAGGTGGTGAATGGGTTACTAACCGAAGGGGGGGATTACGCGCGCGAAAACGGAGCTGGGGATGAAGGGGGAATACGAGTCTGGGTTTTTTTTTTGGGTTGTCTTGGGCGGTGTTGTAGGGCTGGGTAAAATATAGTGAGGGCAATGCGCAAGATCGGTTTAGGTAAGGTGGGTGAAGGAGGTGTGTGAGAAGGAGGGGGTGTTGTGTTGTGTGGCTTGGGTCCTTTAGTGTCAGAACGGGGTTTATTTTTGTATAACCTGTCTTTAAATCTGATGGGTTTTTTTCCTGTTGATTTATTCTATCCTCTGGCGTGTCCCTGGTGGGAAGGGAAGAACGTTTTACAGGTGAAGGGCATCTATTGGGGGCCTCGCAGGGCTTGAGGTCGGGGGTTATTTGAGAGGTAGATGCGGTGTGGAGGATGTTGCTGGGTCAGGTGGTGGTAGGCGGAATGTAAGAGATTTTGGTGGGGGTATGTATGGGGGTTCTCCTCAGGGGTGACCTTGGGGGGATTTTTTTTTTTTTTTTTTTAGGGGGGGTTGGTTGTGGTGTGCGATGAGATGAGGAGGTTGGTTGATGTGTGGGTGGGGTTTTGCAGGGGATAGTTGAGGGGAAGGGGGTGGATGTGGGGGGGCTAGACGGTTGTGGGTAGGGGAGTGTAAGATTTACGTTGGAGGGAAATGGCAGCCTGGGGCGGTGAGGACGAAGATTTGCTGTCATCCCCCACGACTGAGCAACAGACTGTTTCAGAAAAGAGAGAGAGAGAACTAAAAACCCTTTAAAAAAAAAAACTTTTAATCCTGGAATGTGAATAATATAATGAAATAGGAATTTTTTTTACTCAGGGCATAATTCTTACGACACTGGAAACTCATAGGAGAGTTACTATTCGAAGAAAAAAAAAAAGGAATGAGGGCAGAAACAGGAAAACTACATAGAATGTTGGTAAAGGAACAGGTGGAGAAAAGATGATAAAAGGAAACTTTGACGAAAAGATACAGAATAATTAAGAACACCAACACACAGCACCACACAACAAAGCACAGGAAAATTAAGACAGTAGCTAAATCAACCCAGTGTTTAAAAAAAAAAACTAATGTATAAAACCAAATTTACAAAAAAAAAGAAAACTAGTCAGAAAAGTGTAGGTTAACAAGAAACGTAGTATGACTAC
>CM064485.1:29413051-29554355 GCA_032716605.1 Paralithodes platypus | reverse complement strand
GACACTCATCTGAATGATGTTGATTGGTTAGAAATCTCCTCCGAGTTAGTAGCTGCGCTGAATTTGTCAGAAATGTTAAATTTTTTCATGAAATATCTCCTTGGATCCCTAGTGAGAAGTAGATGGTCTTCAAATCTCCAGCAAGCAGTCAGGAGAACCAACCTTGACCTAGGTGGTTTACCACAGATCTCCTATTCTGTATGTACTGTATGTATTTACTCAGGCCCATTCCCCACTTTTCCTTATTTTTTTTTGGGGGGCTCTGTCTTGAGTCGGCCAATCCCAGCTATGGCCGGGGTATGTGCCTGAGTATATACATACATACATAAATATACAAAATCAGGTTAGGCTCGGTGGTGTAGTGACTAGCGTCTTGGACTTCCACCCAGAAGGTCCCAGGATCGTGCCCACGCTCGGCGCAGTAAAGTTTTTTCACAAGCACTAGCTGAGTCGTTACCGTCCCTCATGAGTAAGGGGATGGGGTAGTAGTACCGGACCCCAATGGAAATACGCATAATCGGCCTTATTGGGCTATCCTTAGCTGGCTTAGCATGCACTAGCTTTAAGAACTATTATTATTATTATAGGTTAGGTAAGTCTAGTAATATATTAATTATATAAAATCTTAGAACAAACGTATCAAAGTCGCGGAGAAGCGACGGACTCTTGAAAGACGCGCGGAGCCAGACTTTGAATGGGCAGCTGCGTCAAGGTCTTCCACCAAACTCCCCTGCCAGCTAAATTTGCACATTTTTCAGTAGGAAAAGTACAGACTAAAGGCCGATTTTTACTAAAGTGTACGCTCGATATAGATCGCCCCATAAATAATCGACATCTGGATGAGGCGAAACGTCTTCTAATCGCCAAACTAATGAGGTGAAATGTCTTATAATCTTTAATGCGGCGAAATTTGTCCGACAAAGAATAGGCTATGTGGATTAATGAAATTGTAGTTGTAGTTTCCAATATGGAAAGTAATTTTCTTCTGTATTATTTAATCACCATTCAGTAGGCCTACAAGCCCAAACGTTCCCGGAATGATGTCTTTTAAGGTGTGTGTGTGCGTGTGTAGCCAAGTGTGAAGTTAGTGTACAAAATTAGTGTAGTTAGCCATAAACTGCCGGAAGACGACTTCGTTTTCTTTTATGTTTAAGGAGATACGCGTCAAAGAACTCAATTTTAAATGGGTAACTATTTAATATTTGCGGAAGTTAATTATTCTCGAAATGTTTAGTTAACTTATCACACATTTCCTGCTACATATTCAGCTGAATAAAAAGGATTCATAATATTTACATTTATACCGTTCCAGAATTTATATTATTTATTGATATTTAAGCATATGTGAATAAGCCAATTGTTTATGATGCAGGTCCGGACTCCGGATCCCCCATTTCACGCACTAGCAATATAAAGTGCAGACGTAATTTTCCCAGCCTAGCGCTGGGATCCCTCACAATTGTATTATGATGGCTGGTCCAACACACACACCGAGGGTACATGTTACCAAAGCTCTGATGGATAACATTAAGGGAATAGAGAATGTTAGGGTGTTATTTATAAGTGAAATTCATCAAGTTGTGAATTTCTCGCCTAGGTTGGAAGGTCGCTTTTCGTTTATTTCGCTGGCTAACATCCATGATTACACCCTCCATAGGGAACATGGTTTTATCCTATATGAACGGCTCTCTGGAAACACTAGTCACGCAACCGTTCTTTATAGAGATCTATATGATTCATACATTTATTTTGATAGCCTGGCTTCCCCTGCCCCTCGCCAAGTAATAGAATACCTGGTGTCAAAATGTCCTCCAGGCAGCACAATCAGCAATAAGATCATTCTACAAGATGATTATATTCATTCTTGTGCATTCCATTGTCTTGACCTAGCCAGGTATATCTGTGATCATCCGAATATTACAGTACAAAATATTGCCACAAGCTACCCATGTGATATTGCTGCTAAAAATGAACTATTTATTTGCTTAAATGTTCTAAATTTACTGACCACATTTCCTAACAAAATCAACCTTATTGACCCATTGTTCAACAGGGTGTGTCCCAATCTTTTGGTTCTACCTTACCGTCCTGTCAAGACTGGGGAAGGTCACAGGGACGCACCGGGACAATAAGGTCAAGCGGCTCAGAGGCAAAGTATTCAAGGTTTGATATTGAGGCAAGACTAATCAAAACAACGATATTTAGTTGCACTTTAATACTACGGGGCTCATATCCGTGGAACCTAGGAAGGCCTATGACCTATGTGGGTGGGTATACCAAGTCTGGCACACAGGAGCTACAGCACATTATCCAGAAAACCCCAATTTACCTTCGCCAGGGATAATCACAGCTCCACAATACCAACCTACCCATAACTCATACAAAATAGACCTAGCAGCTACCTCTTCAGTGTACTGAAACTCTTTGTCATTGTATGTTGGTTATCATTAGAGGATTTTATGCAGATTAGGAGGGATCTGTGGGAGTTAGAGGGTTAAATCAGATTAGGTTTACCCCTTTAGCTCTCCGGAGTCTCTTCTAATGCTGAGAAAAGTCGAATAATGATAGCCAAAACAGAAGGAAATTACGAAATTGTGCTGAAGGGTGCAAGACGTTGAAGTACAGTTAATACATTTAACTTTGATTAACATATACAATTATTTTCCAGATTAGTATTAACTTCTTGGGATCAAAGGAGAAAAATTTATATTTATTTTCCCTATAATTCCCACAGATCCTTCCTAAGCGGAGAAATCAAATAATTGTACCCAGAATAAAAGGAAAATGACGCCATCGCACAGAAGGGTTAACCTTTTGAAGCTCTGACGCGTGTTAACAGTTTATTTTGGCTATCATTAGACGATTTTATGCAGCTTAGGAAGTATCTGTGGGTATTAAAAGGGTAAATACTATCTCAATCAACACTTTGACTTCCATATAGCCTACTGTTACTAATCTGAATACAATCAACACTTTGACTTCCATATAGCCTACTGTTACTAATCTGAATACAATCAACACTTTGACTTCCATATAGCCTACTGTTACTAATCTGAATACAATCAACACTTTGACTTCCATATAGCCTACTGTTACTAATCTGAATACAATCAACACTTTGACTTCCATATAGCCTACTGTTACTAATCTGAATAAAATCGTCTAATAGTAGCCAGAAACAGAACCGAACAAACGCGTATTGGAGCTTGAAAGAGTTAATTTCAGAACAATAGTCTTTGGCTTTCCTTATAGCTCAAGGTAAATAGCCATGTCCACCACATCTTGATTTCCCAGATACTAGGCTACACATACTGTATATTGTTATAGTAAAATATGTTAATTATGAAAACTCTCCATATGCCTAACCCACTTGAATAACCCTTGGTCTGTTCTCTCCAGTAAGCTGCATGATGCATCTATCTTCACACTTCTCTCTCACTGTAGGAATAGGTTTTTACACCATACCCGAAAGAGGATTTATGGAGCTCCGATCTTACTCTCAACCATCTGAACAATTTTACCAACACACCTAAACTTCGTTAGATGCGGGAATAACCTCCTGAAAATATCAAGCCCTGGCGGGGGCTTGAACTCGGGACCCTTGGGTTGTGAGGCAAACACTTTACCAGTTAGAAGCAATAGAGATTATAGGTTTGACTCCTGTAAGGAGATAAAGAAAACCTAATATTTAGTAGTGGCCCCGTAATCATTGACGATTATGCCTATTACATAAGGCACCCTCCTCAAACACTCATCCGCCGTAGTTTGAATCTACCGCACAGAGCATAAAAAATTGAGGAGCCTTCATCATGAGCGCACGCAACCTCACTCATGGTTCAGTCATTATGAAATTGGGTTCTCACTACGAAAAAACTTGGTAACAAATAAAAAAGAAAAAGAAAATAAGAATAACTATTCATAAGCTTTCCATATAATCGTGGATGTACTTGTGTGGATCTTTGACCAGACGCTGACTCAGGCGTCATTCTTCCTTCACTGACATATCAAGTAAACCAAAATCCTTAATAATAATAATAATAATAATAATAATAATAATAATAATAATAATAATATTTATTCAGTTAGCAATTTACAGAGTTGGTACCACATAGTTTGTTACAAATATGACATGTACCAGCCTTGCATAATTCCAACTAAGGATAGCCCAATAAGGCCATTAGGCGTATTTCCATTGGGGTCCTTGTGGGATTAGGTTAGCTGGGGAAAATGGGGAGGATAAAGAAATAGATACTTTAGAAAAAGTATTTCTAGGGGGTTATTTTAAGATACCTTACATCCTATAGTAAATATCAGTAATCCGTAATCAGTAATAATTTCAGTTTGGTTTGTCTATCTCTTATGTCGCATTTAGTAGTAGACATAAGCTTGGTGCTCCCTTCTCGCAGCTGTCCGGTTCAGGTGTTCCTTCAGGCTACGTCTGAAGGAATACAGTGTTCTCTTTTCACGGACTGACTGGGGTAGGTCGTTCCAGTCTTTGATGGCGGTGAAGAAGAATGTTTGCTTACCCTGTCCTTGGATTCTCGGGACCTTAAAATTAAACATCCTGTTTCTTGTATTATGTCCACTCCTCTCATTTGCTTTAACAAAATCATTCTTTAGGTACTCTGGAGCTCTGTCATAGAAAATTTTGAAGGCATTAGTGAGCCTGATTTGTTTGGCCCTGTCAGCGACATTGAGCATACCTAGTGACTGAAGTTGTTCCTGGCCAACATGTGATCTGGGTCCTAGGTTCAGCATGAACCTAACCATTTTATTTTGAGTGACCTGAAGTTTGTGCTGTGCTGATTTAGATGATGCAGAGTACCAGGATGACACAGAATAGTCAAAATGACATTGAACAAGCGCTTGGCAGAGGGTCTTTTTGGTCGCCGCGGGCAAGCATCCCACCTGTCTATACAGGTATTTTATACGTGCTCTACACTTACTCAGGATAGATTCCAAAATTGTTTCACCTGACAAACTCGCGTCCAGTTTTAGTCCGAGATATTTAACTTGTGACACTGTTGTTATAGGAATATCATTACAGTTGACCGAGAAGCCCACAATGTCTTTCAGTTTGCGTTTTGTTCCACATAAGATGGCTTCCGTCTTGCCCAGGTGAAGAGATAGTCTATTGTCCACTAGCCATTCACTACATGATTCTAGTTCTTTGGAAAGTGAAGCGGCAATACTTATTGGGTCTTTTCCTGAAACCAGGATCACGCTGTCGTCTGCATACAGTAATAATTTACATGAGACGCTCAGTTCCATGTCGTTCACATAACAGAGAAAGAGTAAGGGACCAAGGATGCTTCCCTACGGGACCCCACAGTTAATTGGCATAGGATCAGATATATTATCGTCAATTTTGACTCTTTGGGTTCTACCACTAAGATAAGATTTAAACCAGTTCACAGATCCTATGCCCATTGCTTGTAGTTTATTACATAGGATATCATGGTCTACTGTGTCAAACGCTTTTTGTAGATCAAGAAGAACCATACCGGTGTAGTTACCTTTAGACATTTCTTTACGAATGTGATCCGTTAAGTGGATGAGACAGGAGTCTGTCGAGTACATGCATCTGAAACCTGATTGAAACTTATAGAATAGATCGTTTTGTTTGAGGTAGTGTTCAATTTGGGTGTATACCGCTCTTTCAAGGATTTTAGATACAATTCATAATATGCTAACTGGTCTGTAGTTACCAACTTCTAGTTTATTTCCTTTCTTGAATAGAGGGGTTACAATAGCTTCCTTCAGTTCAGCAGGTACAGTGTTGGTGTTAATTGACAAGTTGATGATGTAGGTTAGGGGGCCTGCTATACCAATGGCTCCATCTCGTAGAAATTTGGCAGGAATTTTGTCTGGTCCTGTGCTTTTATGTACATTTAGGTTAGACAGCTCGTCAAAAGTGTATTTTGGTGTAACATTTTGCAATCCAAATGTGTTTGGGTGTATGTCTTTATCTCTGTAGAAATTTCGAAAGGTGGCCGTTGTTGTCGTGTATTTATTGAGAGGTTGAGGTAGGTTCTGTGCAAGTGTGTTTGCTATGGAGGTGAAGAAGGAGTTGAAGTAGGTTGAAATTTGTCATTTATCGTGGCAAACCTGATCATTAATGGTGAGAGCAATATTAGTGTTAGACGAATCCCTTGTCTTGTTGCTGTAGCCTGTTGTTTTTAGGTGCCTCCATAGTTTCTTTGGGTTATTCTGATATTCCTCTGCCTTATTGTGAAAATAATTAGTTTTCGCTGATTTTATTTTCCTACTTAGTTTATTCCTGGCCCTGTTGAACTCATGTTTCAGACCTTGATCCTGTCTATGTTTCGCTAGCCTTTTTAACAGATTGTCTCTGTGTTCCAGATGGTGTAGTATGTCATTGTTGATCCATGGGTCTGACCTTGCTTTAATTCGTATGTCTTTCAGAGGAGCTATTTCGTCTAGAATGTTTGTGATGATGGTTCTGAAGCCAACCCATGCGTCATTAACGTTTGTACTTCCAAACACTGGAGACCAGTCTGTATTCCATAAAATGTCCAGAAATGTTTCTTTATTGTAGTTTCTGAGTGACCTTGTTTTGATAATCTTGTGATTCTCTAGGGTAATTTTTGTGGTTTTCCGTGTGCAATATGTGACAAAGTGATCACTTATCCCAGTCTGTATAACCCCTGATTGGGATATTTTGTCCTCTCTGTTACAGTTTATGTGGTCTATTATTGTGGCAGTGTTCTCAGAGATACGTGTGGGGGTTGTGATGAGTTGTTTGTGATTGTGCATTGTCAGTATATGCCTATATTCTCGTACAAGCCTATCATTTCGTTGTTTGTAACACAGGTTAAAATCCCCTAGTATGATGGATTCATTCCGAGGGTCTAGCGATGACAACGTTCGTTCAAATTTGGTCAAGAATTGTGTGTCGTCTGGTGGCCTATAGCATACCCCAATTGTGATGGGTCTTGTCCTCGGCAGGTGTAGATCGATCCACAGAGCTTCGTGATTTTCTACATGGAGGTCGGTCCTGGTTGTGTGTGTGAGGTTGTTTTTTACATACAGACATACTCCTCCCCCATGCCTATTGCGATCATTCCTAACCATATTGAAACCTTGAATGTTTATTTCACCATCGTTTATACTTGAATCCAGCCAGGTTTCTGTGATTGCAATTATTGAAGCTTTGGCCTTATTAGCTAACAAGTTTAATTCTGACAATTTATGGAGCCCTTTGTTGGTGAACACTCTGTATTCATCTTTGATTTTGAATGTGTCCTGGCTGGATTCTGAGTTGTTAATACTAATTGGTTCATTTACATTAATATTCGGTAATGAATGCAAGGCACATATGTTGCATAGGAATTCCCGTTCTTCACTGTTGGTTTTCTACATCAACGAATGGGAAGGGGAAGGTCGGGAGGGCCCCAGTCGTCAATGATTACGGGGCCACTACTAAATATTAGGTTTTCTTTATCTCCTTACAGGAGTCAAACCTATAATTTAGTAGTGGCCCCTCCATCATTGACGATTATGCCTGATATCTAAGACTGGAGGGGGACATTCGTAATCATATCATAACTCTAGCAAAAGCAGATAATCAAACAACCACATAGTATTCTTACTTCGAAAAGATATATATTTTGGCGCAGCACATATATACAAAAAGGGGGACAAGCAGGAGCGTGCTTCAAAGAAGCCTGCTTGATAAAAAATGGTTAACTCTGAGATTCTGAGTACAGATCCGCCAGTTAATAAGGCACCCCACTTAAAATAAGTGGTGAAAAAATAAAAACTATAAGTTTACATGTGCACATATAAACCCCATAAAACTAGTGGATATATCTTGCAAAATATATCCAATGCTTAAAATTAGATTGCTTCATAGCCAAAAACTACTTACAACAACACTGTTGTTTGTACTACAATTGTACTAGCACAATTTCCTGTAATGAATAGTACAGAGAAATGTTCATATCACAACACCCATAAACAGTATCACAGCTCACATATTCCGGCGGGGTCTAGGGTGTCCTATGTTACACTGACTGCACCCCCCCCCCCCTTTCTTGAAATTAAACAATAAGTGACTTAGGGGCCACCTAGACCCTCTGCCTTAATAGGTTTGTCTAGAGCTACTGAAAGGTATCGAGTCAAAAACGTATGATTAGAGGCCCACAACTGTGTGGACGTAATATCTTCAACAGATTTTTTTTTAAGGAAACGTAAAGAGGCTGCCCACTTGCGTAAATCGTGGGCCCTACCCACAACGCCGGGATTACTCTCTTTAATGACCTCGACCAAGAGAGAAGCCAGTTTACGTTTCATCAAGCGTTTACCCGTACTTGCTACCCATAAAGCACCCCGGTGATTTAGAGGTGCCACTCTCAAATATTTGGTTAGAGCTTGCACTGGACATAAATTATGGTGCACCTTTCCCCTTTTCAACGCCGGCACCGTGAACTCTGAAAACACGTGTTCACTGTGCTCATTCTTGGCTATGAACCCTGGGGAAGGTGCAATGTGAATACACTCATTAAGCCTACCAAACCTGAGGCAATTAGGTGTGTTGCTCATCGCCGCCAGCTCAGATACTCTGTTCCCGGTAGCCAAAGCCATAAGGAATACTGCCTTTTTTTAAAGTAATGTAAAATCTGCAGTATGATGGTACAGACGGGAATGAAGTAACGACAATGCTTTGTCCAGAGACCAGGTAGGCATGAGCTGACGGGGAGGTGGGCGGAGTTTAAAACATGCCCTCATAAAACCTGTTTCCTCCGCGACTGGTATGGTGAGACCGGTAAGGTCCAAAAATGGCATCCTAATCGCTGTTAAGTGATTTTTTAACGTTACTACAGATAAACGTTTCTGCTCGAACAGATAATTTAAATAATTAAAAACCAAAGCCACCGAGGGCACAGTTTGTTCTGTTCTAAGAATCCAAGAAGTAAAGGCTTGCCAATGCGATTGATACTGTCGCTTTGTAGACTGGGTATATTGATTCATGAATTTATTGGTCACGTCTCTACCATATGGTGCTAGCCACTTGGCCTCCTGAATGTCCATAATGCAAAAGTCAGCGAGGTCTCTAGGTTGCCAATTGTGTCTAAGTGGAAAAACCCGACCGGGAGTGACACCGGGTGCGGGCACCACGTTTTCAATTGCTGGTACCACAACTGCGCCGGCCACAGGGGCGCGATTAGCGAGACTACGCCCCGATAATCCTGTAGTTTGTTTACTACGTGGCATATTAGAGACGCGTCTGGCGGCAGAAACAGATAAATGGAACTCCACCTGTTCCAGTCTGTCACCAGTGCGTCTGGCCCGCCCGCCGGCGTTATCGTCCGGCGGGTGAGGTACAGTGGGAGTTTGTGAGTCTCCTCTGACGCAAACAAATCCACTTGTGGATGGTAAGGCTCCGCAATCATTTGGTCGAAAATGGTTTGCTTGAGCGCCCATTCTACTGTTGTGCTCTGTCTCCGAGACAGAGCATCTGCCCAGACGTTTGCTACGCCTGGGAGATAAGATGGGTGAAGATGAATGTCCAGCCTGTTGGCTAGAATAAAAATCTTTTCTGACAGGTTTAGCAACTTCCGAGATCTCGTTGACCCTTGTTTCTGAATACAGTGAACCGCATTCAGATTGTCCATTCTGAAGGCCACCGACTTGCCCCGTAAAGTAGAGCCGTGAGCCTGAAGGAAATATAAGGGGACTAGAAATTCTTTGACATTGATGTGGGAGATTTCTAAATGGGACCAAAGCCCTTGACCCTGGTGCCCTTGGTTTGACTGAAAGCCCCAACCTATCGTTCCTGACGCATCCGTGTCTACCCATACCGTCGGCGGAGGAGAGGTCCATGACATTACTGAGTGCAACGTTTCCCTCTTCGCCCAGACCGCTAGTAAGTTGTGGATTAATTTTGGTATGGGCCATAATTTTTCCGCCGGCAATAGTGGAAAACATTTGTTGCCTTCCAATATGAAACGTTTCACTTTCAACAGGCCCAACTTTACAGTTAGTTGAATCCAGTTGAGAGTGCCGACCAGAGACTCCCAGATTTTCCGTGTCGTAGTCAGACTGTGAAGGAACAGAAATAATTTCCTGCGAAATCTGTTTCGATTGTCCACACTCTGACTCAGAGTGAGAGTAGCTGTGTCCCAAACCAGCCCTATCCACTGAACTACTCGTGAGGGAACAAGGTTTGACTTTACCAGGTTTACCTTGAACCCTAGAGATTTGACATGATTTAATGTTATGTTGACATGATTGACGCATCATTGTTCCGTCTCTGCCACCACTAGCCAGTCGTCTAGATACCACAAAATCCTGATCCCTTGCTCTAACAAGGGCATCAGGGCTTGCCGGACTAATTTCGTGAATAAGCGAGGTGCTAGGTTCAATCCAAACGGCATCCTCTGAAAGACATAAGTCTGATGCATTATTCGTAAGGCCAGAAACCGTTGAAATCTTTTGTTTACCGAGACGTGCCAATACGCGTCTGTCAGGTCTAAAGAACACATCCATCCTCCCAGCGGAAGTGTTAGCCTGATTTGATTCACTGTCAGCATCCTGAAGGACACGTTGTGAATATGGAGGTTCAGATAAGACAGGTCTACGACTGGTCTCATCTGAACACTGTCCCTTTTGGGCACTAGAAATAGTTTGGATGTAAAGACTGGGTAATTTTGAGGAACCGGGATGATGACATTCTTGGCGATCATTTCTCGGATCATTGACTCCACCTCTAGTGAAACTAAATTTGCCTTTGTTGGCTGACGTAAACGAGGTCGCCGGAGCCACTGCCAGGTGATGCCTTTGCGTGCCACCATCCTCGCCCAAGTATTTAATGGCCATGCGCGGTGACACGTCCGGAACGACCCAGTTAGCAGACAAGGGTTCGCCGGCTGTACTACCCTCTGATCCACCCGCCGTGAGACCGGCCCTGGGAGTGAGAGAGACTTTAGTTTTTTTATGGTGGTGGTGGTGGTGGTGGATGCTTAGCCGACTGGCCGGCGTTGGCAGAAGAAGGGCCCTGGCCCGGTCTGTTATACTTTCGTCCTTTATGACCTGCAAACTTTCCTTGTTTATACCTGTACTGACCTTGGGGGGAAGAGGACTTAGGTAGATGAAAGGGCTTTGACCCACCCGGCTGAGCTTTTGCGACTGGCTTGGGTTTGGGAAAGTTAAAAGCAGGTTTCTTAGAAGGGGCGGGACTGTGCTTAAAGGCCTGAGCCATGTTAAATACAGTTCTCCACACATCAGGGGACATTAAAGAGGGAGTTAGCACCGGCGACATGACCACCTGGTTCGCAATTCTATCAGGAAGTTTCCTCACCAGGGACATCCTAAGATCCTGTCTCGCCCGCACCGCCTCGAGCAAGGCTGTACGGATATCCCCCAACGACTGAATAGAAGTCTGAAGGAGTAAACGTCGAGATAGTTCAATTGATCTTCTGACATCCGCGTCCGCGATTGCCTGAGTAGATCTTAGCATAGACTTCGCCACCTGGTGCATAACAATGTATTGGGAAAAAAGTCTATACGCCTTCCCCCGTAGCCCAAACTCCCGGTCTAGGTGAGCTGGGGAAGGTGTAGTGAAAGGATCTTTAAGTTCGCATAGATTGATTTTGGGGGCAGCTAAAAATGCAAACAAAGCAGATGGAACTCCGCCGGCAGAGAAGACTGGCAGAGAGAACCAAGAATGGCTGTCCTGAGGAATTTGGTGCGAAGATTTTGAGGTGAAGGTGGTCGCAAAGTTCTGAGCCTCTACCTCCCATTCCACCCAAGGTCCTGGACCCAACTGCCCCACCTTCGAAACTGGATTAGCGGCTGTGTCTGTGACCGTTTGTAAATCTAAATCTGGAGTGAGAGCTGACAGTGCTTTTATATCATTAAAACTGTCATGCTTGGTCCAGTCAGAAAACAGTTTTGAAGCTGATGCAGGGGGTAGTGCAGGTGTAGCTGTATACACAAAATAGTCATGGTGATAATAGTTAGGAATGGCCTTAATATTAACATCAAGTACCTTACCCACAATATCTAAAGCTCGTAACTTTCTAGATTTATTTCCTTGGATTACCCACTCTCGTGGCACTGGAAGTTCCCCTGACAAAGTGGGCTGTGCTACCTCTGGCTTAGTTGGGACCATTTGTACCCATGAATCATCTGGACCGTATAAAAGGGGCATAGCTACCTTTCTTAACGGTGCTTTATCTAAAGGGGGAGGATTCACATCCGCTACTACCCTTACACTAGAAGTAGTCGGTGCCGCCGAAGCAGGCCTAGTGACCATAGTAGGTGATACAGAAGGAGGGTGCGGAATCTGAGTTAAAGCAATGGAAGTAGTCAGAGGCCGAACACTTGAAATTGTCATGGAAGCTCCCAGGTCCACTGTAGGAGTCTCCGGCTGCTGGCCATTTTTTTTGTTAGAGCAGTAGCTAATAACCCATCTATTTCCTCCGCCGTGACAAATTTAGCAGATGAAGAACTAAGAGGTGAATCATTCCTATCCTGCGAGTCGTCTAAAACTGAACCCGACTCCTGCATCTCCATGTCAGAGATTATAGACACCTCATCCTTGTCATCTGGCCCGTCATGAGAGGATTCCGCCGAAGCCGGGACCCCTTCGTGTTGCCATGTTAATGTATCGGGGATTATACTGTTTATGATACCTTTTTGCCTCTTACCTTGATTTTCCTTGTAATGCTTGTAGTCCAGGTTAACACTGTAAAAACATGTTGAAAGGTAAATCATAGAGGTAACTGATTTGAAGCAAAGACACTGGTGGCTTTTCTATATATATTTATTTAACACAAAATAATTATAGAACTATGCGGTTTGTAAATAGTTATAAGGTCTGTGTAGATACTGTATTGCCCAGCAGGGAAGTATCTACCTAATTAAAAGCAGTAAACTGGCTAACAACTAGATTGAGCTATTATTCCTGTAATCTGTAATTCTTTCCTGTAAAGAATAGATGAATTAAGAATAGCGAAAATAGGTAAACGGTACACACACTAATTGCACAGTATCGCACTGTCACTGTAATGTCACTGTATTAATTACCACGGCCGCATGAAGGGGTAACCTTCCTAATGGGTGGCTGTTCTGCTACTGGTCCAAGACTGGGGGCTCGAGCATGCCGGCTTCATACCAGTGTGGAGTCATACGATATTAGTTGCTAGCAATCATCTTGGTGTTGCTGCAATTCTCTAAAGGGAGTGTGAGAACCCCTGCTTAGCTTGCAAGAATTGTACCAAGGCCTTTATAGGTGGGGTGATCTTCTATAGGGGAGATCATGCCCAATTAGAATGTACAGTAGTATACTTAAGTAAGTGAATAATTGTTATAAGGGTGTGAGTTATACAAGTGATAATATGAGTTACCCTAGAGTGTACAGTCGCTCAAAATGCGCTGTTACATTAAGTCTGGAATGGATGATGGGATCGCAGCGTCCCGGTGGACGTCCGCCATTACCTGTGTCTCCTGAACCAGACGTGGGCCGTCATTCCCTGGTTGGGAATACCTCCACACACCCAGGCCTTGGCCTGAACTCCCTTGGGAGTCAGTTACCCCATCAACCACTGAGCCCCCACTAGACCCTTTTAGAGGGCGATCACTGCCCACAGAACTCTCTAATTCTAAGTTTATAATATCCATTGGTAACCTGTCCGCCGGTAACACCCCCACCACAGCCTCTGACTCCACTCCTGCCCCATCAGATTGGACACTAGATACGTCGGGAGTAGAGGCAGAAAGTGAGGCACGAGGCTCCGGCGAACGCCGGCAGGCCTTTCGTTCATGAGAATCTTTCCTGGAAGATTTGTGGCTTCGGTGTGACTTAGATCTATCACTAGAACTGCTCTTGGACTTCTCAGATCTATCACTAGAACTGCTCTTGGACTTCTCCTCTTTGCTCTTCTTCCTCGCCGGTGAAGAAGAGTGACTAAGCGGCTGTTGTCTGAGGGGCGACCTGGACCTGGACCTGGACCGCGCCCGTGACGTGGAGGCTGTCACCGGGGGTGTAGGTTCACGAGGTCTCTTAGATGTGCCGGGGGCTGGAGTAAGTGCTGTACCCTGTCCAGTCTCTGCCGACTTTCGTACAATTACTCTAGATTTAGAAGGGGTACGTTTAATAGGGGGGTGCTCAATAAGTAATTTATCCCAAAGAATTACGTTATCACATTGAAGGGCTTTATGAGCCACTGTGGTAGCATAAGTGGACAACAGCTGCCTGACCTCCCGCAAAGCGACCTCCGCGGGTCTATCATTGTCTCGCAATACTTTATTACTCAATTGAGTACAGAAGGTACAGTTCTGCGTCACCCACAAACCCCTTGAGCGATCTAAACATTTAACACATCTAATGCAAAGAGTGTGTGTAAAGATAGGGATACCTGAACAGGAGGGTGAAACACAAAGCAAAAACAGGGTCTAGGGCAGCCATGACAGAGACTGGTGGAAAACTAACCCACCTCCGGGTTTACTCCAGGTTCTCTATAGACCCGCCGGAACTCCGCCCTGGAAAAAAGAAAATTTCCAGGAATTAATGCTCATAAGGCTACACCAACATATTCGAACACAAGTGTTAAATAACCCGCCGGGTAACGAGACGTAATACACAACTATAACAGCTCGCTATGCGGGAGGTTCATAAGTAAAGATTTCAGAATATCTTAACCTGTCCAAAAGATTTACGAATATCCTCTGACATGATATAAAGACCAGCATGGCTTTTATAAATGACGCAGTCTTCCCAGTGGTGTTTGTTAAGTTTTACTGGAAAACCCATAAAAAGACGCCGGCCCCCGTATTATCTCGCAGATCAAAAACTGGGAAGCCTGTCTTAAATGCTAGATCTGACTTCTCCCGAAGCGTCCTAGATCGCCGTATGTCGAAGGCGGCGATACTTTAACGTATCCCTCAATTGTCTGGTAAACTATACTGAATTGCAAATCCGTTAATCCCACCCTCCCAAGGTGCAACCGCCGGGTGTGAATTTAAGTTTATAACGTTAACCCCAATTGTTCCTATCCCCACTTCTTTGCAAAAGATCGCCGGGGAGGAAAGACCAATCAACAAACAGCCTAGTTTTACTGGCTTTGCAAAACCGGGAAAAACTAAACTCAACAAGTGTCCGCTTGAACACTTAGTTAAATGGGTAAAGCCATTCCGCCGGGAAACACAGTAAGCCTGAACACAGGCTCCACCACAGAGACGCAGTCCTGGAGAGCCTCAAGCCACCACTCGCCGGGGAAAACAAGCCTATTTTAACCACGCATGATTAAACTCGGCAACCAGCCGGGTTTTCACGGTGTAACCGAGAAAACCCGCCGGAAAAGGCAACCCACCCCGCCCAGATTCAATCTGAACGCACCAAATAGACCGTGGAATTAGCCAAAGCACAACTAACCCAGGACACACAATTAGTCCGTGGAATTAGCCAATACACAACTAATCCAGGACACACAAATAGTCCGTGGAATTAGCCAATACACAACTAAACCAGGACACACATGACACAGTAGTACATATTTAGAACATAAATAAATAACACTTGTACATGTGGCAAAGCTACGAGAGGCTGGCTAGGCCTAAGCAGACGGAAATAATATGTAATCATGTCGTAATATAAACAAAAAGCACTGAATTATATCACAACAGGAACCACCGTCAACACACCAATGTAGCACAAAATTCCCGGCAAAGGGAAGAACTGACTCGGGACCCAGAAAAAACTTCACTAAGTGAAGAAAAATACGCTGGGAACGTCAGAGAAAAGAAAAAGCTACTTCATCAGAAAGATAAGAAGAAGCCTAATAACGCGTAGTGAAAGCCGCCTACATCACAAAGCTAGCTAACCGCGCAAACGTTTCACGCGTCCACCACGGGACCACGAGGGTACACCCGAAATAGATGTCCCAAACACACGACCCAAAATACACTGCACTGCGGGCAACCCGCCCAGGACACTCCTGCTACGCATATCCTAACCTTACTCGATACATCCCGGAGTAAACAAATGAGAAAAAACTCACTAGGGACGCAGCAAATGCGGAACCAGCGGAGCGTGGGGAGGCACGTCCGGGTAGGTTGAGCGCAGAGCAGAGAAGGAAGAATGACGCCTGAGTCAGCGTCTGGTCAAAGATCCACACAAGTACATCCACGATTATATGGAAAGCTTATGAATAGTTATTCTTATTTTCTTTTTCTTTTTATTTGTTACAAAGTTTTTTCGTAGTGAGAACCCAATTTCATAATGACTGAACCATGAGTGAGGTTGCATGCACTCATGATGAAGGCTCCTCAATTTTTTATGCTCTGCGCGGTAGATTCAAACTACGGCGGATGAGTGTTTGAAGAGGGTGCCTTATGTAATAGGCATAATCGTCAATGATGGAGGGGCCACTAATAAATAAAGCATTACACAAGAGATATGAATCGGTTTGGTCAAGATTACTTGGTTAATATACGTATATTAAATATACCTGGGATATTCTCGTTATCCAAGCAGCTCAGTTGAGGTATTGTGAGTATCTATAGCCTAGGCCTAGGCCTAAGAGTCACTCGCCCTGCCACTTAGTGGACAAATTATCCAGCACCGGACATTTGGTCCGGTCCAGATGGATTGTCCGCCTACAGACCGAGTCCGTTAAATCCGAAATCCGTTGTATCGAGGCCCGTTAAACCGAGGGTCGAGTGTATGTATGTATGTACTTGTCTTGAAATCCTACTACCACATAGTGATCTGACCAACCCTCACCAACTCTAATATACACCCTTGTGTCTAACAGCAATTCTCTCATTTTCTATCAAAGTGTTACTGCTATAAATAATAATATAAACTATTTGTCAACAGCCTACTGGGCAAAAGCTCTCATATGGCTGGAGTTGCTACAATTAAAATCTATCTATCTATCTATCTACTCAAGACACATTTCCTATTTTTTTATTTTTCTATGTTTTATTTTATTTTTTAGCTGGGGGTGGCCGACTCGAAACAGAGCCTACTAATACTACTATATATATTAATTTGGTGACAATAAATGTAAGTGACGTACCTTTAATCTTAGTAACAACTATGTGTTTCCATCATTTTTTTTTTTTTTTTTTTTTTTTTAACCCCTCCACCCCGGAAGGGTTCTTGAACGCCCATAACAAACTCGGCCCGCGCAACCCGGAAGGGCTCTTGAACGCCCATTGCTTGCGTGAGTGCTTTCGAATGCCGCGCGTAAATTTTTGGTATCGTGGGAGGGTAGGTGGCGCCACCAGGCGTAAACTACGCCACAGCAACAGTATCTACCCCGACGCCATCATGGACAGTACGCCAAATAGTGATTCCGCTGTGTCCGATACCGTGCTTCCTACGACGCCCGTGCTAGTTCGTCGCGCCTTACCCCGACGCCATCGCCTAAATGTGTTATCTCCCGGAGGTATTGAGACGACATTGAGACTATATGAGCGTGCTGATGCCAAGTATATTGTTGATGATATAGTCAGTGACGACTCCAGTAATTATAAGTCGAGTGATTATGGCCATGAGAGTGAGAAAGAAGAGCAATTCCTGGGATTTGCGAGAGAACATGACAGTGATGAGAGTGATGAAGGTGATGTACCAGTTGTTGAGGAAGCTGGTTTACCTAAAGACAGTGAACTTGAGAGTGAGTGAGTGGGAGAGTTCAAGGTCACTCACCAAATTTCGCATAAGTGACACGACGCCAAGCCCTTCCCCAGGTAAATCGCCTTTCAAGCTACACTTATATAAGCAGAAAATACTTGAGAAGGCGGCCGCGGAAGCTAGGGAACAAGCCAAAATAATTGGTGAGGATGAGGCTGTGAGTGAGGGTGAGCGTGGTGACCCTTCTCGCCCGCCATTGTCTCCCTTATCTACCCACGCTACCCAAGATGACCCGGATGCCCCGCATTCTTCCCCACCACCCCCACCACTGCCAAGGGTTAAGGACCCCCTACTTTCGGCCTATTTGCCTCCTAGGTCCCCCGACAGGAGACATACTGCTGCCGAAAAGGGGAAAGGCAGGAAATATACCAAAAAAATTAAGAAAAGTAAGAGAGTTTTGTTCGAGGCTCCCGCGGCGTCCACCCCTGCCGGCCCCAGCCATACGCCCCCGCAACTTTCCCCACGGTCCTCCCCACCTCTCCCGCCTTCAACATGTCTTCCTGAAGAAGTCTTTGAGCTCGCATCACCAATACCTGGGCCTAGTGACAGTGAAACATTGCTTTCTGTCACTCGTCGCAGGCCAAGGAGCCCAGGACCTCGGGGGGACACAGCCTCACCTGCCACTCCTTCCCCACCTCGCCCACTCGCACGCCGCCCACGCATCACTGGTTCCCCGCCAGATTATGTGGGGGCCACTGATGATGAAGGGCACCTCTCTGAAGACTCTGGCCATGATTACATAGGTCCACCGTCAGGGCAAGATGACCACTCTGACGATGACTATATGGACATCGACGACCCTCGACCGATCCGCTTGGCCCGGCGTCGTGCTGCCCGTCGTGCTGGCCGCCGCCCTGGCCGCCCTAGGGCGCGCGCCTCCCGAGTTGGCCGTGGGCGTGCTGGGCCACCAGCTGGAGCTCCTCGTCAGCGTAGAAAAGACCCATTCTACGTTTTTCAGTGGCAAGACGTAGTTGATGGGGATGGATACAACCCTATGTGCCAGCTTTTGATGAGGTACTGGAGGGTTCAGGCATTACCCCCAATTTTCCTGCAGGCCCCAATGCTCCACCACACAACTATTTGAGGCCTTCTTTGATGAGGAGGTGGTAGGCTATGTTGTCAAAGAGACAAATAAGCAGCACCAATTCCAGGTCCACTTTTTGGGCAAGGTGACCAAGGGCCACATGAGGCAGTGGACCCCAGTGACTCATAAAGAGTTCATGGTGTTCCTGGCACTCACCATGCTAATGCCTCATGTCAAGAAGCATAGGTTGCCTGACTATTGGATCACCAATGATCTGATATCCACCCCTGCCTTCGGGAAATATATGTCTCGCGACCGGTACCTTGATATCCTCGCAGCGCTCCATCTTGTCACCAACACCGACGTCCACCTCGGTGACAAGCTGTGGAAGATTAGGACGTTGTACGAGATGATGCGAGAACGCTTCACCTCCTACTTCAAGCCCTTCCGCAAGGTCGTCATTGACGAGTCTCTTGTGCTGTTCCGGGGAAAACTCAGCTTCCGGCAGTACATCCCCTCAAAAAGACTTCGCTTTGGCATAAAATTCTTTGTGCTGTGCGACTGCCAAACTGGCTATGTCCTGGACTTCCTGGTCTACAGCGGGAAGGAAGGGGACTTGCTTGTGGACCCCCTCATTGGCTTTGGCGGAGCAGTGGTGCAAGCCATGATGGACCGCTACTTTCATAAGAATCACGTCCTCTACACGGACAATTATTACACGTCCCCCACTCTCTCACAGTACCTGCATGAGCGCAAGACGGGGACTGTAGGCACAGTACGAGGGCAAAGGAAGGGCATGCCACCTTTCCCTCCAAAGACCAAAAAAGGTGATGTGTTCAAGAAGAAGTCGGGGCCCATTCTGGCTATCCACTGGCACGACCAGCGGAAGGTCAACCTCCTGACCACCATCCACAAGGGGGAAATGGTGGAGACTGGCAAGGTGGATCGCCGCACCCAGGCCAGGGTGACCAAGCCCGATGCTGTCCTGGACTACAACATCAACATGAGGCTGGTGGACAAGTCCGACATGCAGATAGGCTGCATTGACTGCCTGCGTACCTCGTGCAGATGGTACAAAAAGTTCTTTCTGCATATGGTGGACATGTCAGTTCTGAATGCCTACAATATATACAAGCTTCAGAATGTGAACACACCCATGAAGTTCAATAGCCTGCGGAGGTTCCAAAAGCAGGTGTTGACGGAGCTCCTGGAGAAGTATGCTACGCCACAGAGGGCAGTGGCACATCCTGGGCCCGCCGTTATTGACCGCTTGCAGTGTGCTCAATACTTGATTAGGCACAGGCTTGGTTCCCTGCCTCAGAATGAATCAGGAAGAACGCAGCAGAAGCGGTGCCATGTCTGCTACAACAGCAGGGTGAGGCCGAGGTCAGGTAAAAAGTCAACCATGGAGTGTGTGGAGTGCAAGGTGGCACTCTGTGCTTTAGAGTGCTTCTTTGATTACCACTCCAAGCTGGAGTTCTAATAATCATACTGAAATTGCCAAATAAAATGACAATATGTACACTATAATTATATATAGGCAAAAAGTGGAAGAAAACCAATTTATTGTAATACAAAAGTCATGTATTATGAGAAAATTGATACAAATACAATTACACCATAATAATATGTGAAAGTGACACATATGTATATACCAAGTGACATTCATATGATTAGAACCTATAGAAATATAGAAATCAGTGAAAAAAGACACAATAAATTGTATATAAAACGTTTACAAATCATATAACTAAGTGAAAGTGACACAAGACCTAATATTTGATGGCCAAAGTATAATAAACACCTGTGATAACGAATAATCAGTGCCTAATACAACAATAACCTACCTCAATTACTAATAAAATGTACGGTATCGAGTGAAAATGAGCATTATCAGTGACAGTGACACTCTCTAAAGCATATTTGTCAAAGTGAAAGTGACACAAGACCTAATATTTGATGGCCAAAGTATAATAAACACCTGTGATAACGAATAATCAGTGCCTAATACAACAATAACCTACCTCAATTACTAATAAAATGTACGGTATCGAGTGAAAATTAGCAATATCAGTGACAGTGATACCCTAATAAACATACTTTATATAATTGGCCTCAAAATAACTATAAAAATATCAAATAAACATCACATTCTCAATATCAAACACTAAAATCGTCTAAGGGAGATAAATACTTTGGCGCGACGAGCGGCTAGGTGCGTCGTAGCCATGGCCGGGGCGACGCGTCCGAACGCGGGAAGAATTTCCCGCCGAAAAGCACTCGTCTTCCCGCGCTCACCATTATGCAACCAGAGGGGCTAGAGACCTCTACTCAACGCCATTCGACAGAGGAAGGTTTGTGGAACATTATTCTTTTTTATTCACAACATTACATGCCATATTCATTGACTTACAGAGGAGTTAACATAGCCCAAAGATCGTCAAAACACCCGGTACCGCAGCACAGTCGCGAGCTATAGCCCCCGGGGCTGGAGGGTTAAAGAGACAATGAACGGAGGAAGGAAAAACACAGATAAAACAAAAAGGTCCATGTGCCTAAAGGCATCCTCCATTCATAAAATGTTTGTAACAACTGGATTTAAACTTTTGTAGATTGTAAGTTTGTGGAAAGCAACTCGAAGGAAGTGAATTCCAAAGAGTTCATAGAAAGCGTCGGCCCCTCTCCACTTGCTCTTGACAGCGTTACAGATGGCTTCCCGACCGGCCTTGTTTGTGCGCTTCACATTGATCAATACTTCCCTCTCCACTTGCTCTTGACAGCGTTACAGATGGCTTCCCGACCGGCCTTGTTTGTGCGCTTCACATTGATCAATACTTCCCTCTCCACTTGCTCTTGACAGCGTTACAGATGGCTTCCCGACCGGCCTTGTTTGTGCGCTTCACATTGATCAATACTTCCCTCTCCACTTGCTCTTGACAGCGTTACAGATGGCTTCCCGACCGGCCTTGTTTGTGCGCTTCACATTGATCAATACTTCCCTCTCCACTTGCTCTTGACAGCGTTACAGATGGCTTCCCGACCGGCCTTGTTTGTGCGCTTCACATTGATCAATACTTCCCTCTCCACTTGCTCTTGACAGCGTTACAGATGGCTTCCCGACCGGCCTTGTTTGTGCGCTTCACATTGATCAATACTTCCCTCTCCACTTGCTCTTGACAGCGTTACAGATGGCTTCCCGACCGGCCTTGTTTGTGCGCTTCACATTGATCAATACTTCCCTCTCCACTTGCTCTTGACAGCGTTACAGATGGCTTCCCGACCGGCCTTGTTTGTGCGCTTCACATTGATCAATACTTCCCTCTCCACTTGCTCTTGACAGCGTTACAGATGGCTTCCCGACCGGCCTTGTTTGTGCGCTTCACATTGATCAATACTTCCCTCTCCACTTGCTCTTGACAGCGTTACAGATGGCTTCCCGACCGGCCTTGTTTGTGCGCTTCACATTGATCAATACTTCCCTCTCCACTTGCTCTTGACAGCGTTACAGATGGCTTCCCGACCGGCCTTGTTTGTGCGCTTCACATTGATCAATACTTCCCTCTCCACTTGCTCTTGACAGCGTTACAGATGGCTTCCCGACCGGCCTTGTTTGTGCGCTTCACATTGATCAATACTTCCCTCTCCACTTGCTCTTGACAGCGTTACAGATGGCTTCCCGACCGGCCTTGTTTGTGCGCTTCACATTGATCAATACTTCCCTCTCCACTTGCTCTTGACAGCGTTACAGATGGCTTCCCGACCGGCCTTGTTTGTGCGCTTCACATTGATCAATACTTCCCTCTCCACTTGCTCTTGACAGCGTTACAGATGGCTTCCCGACCGGCCTTGTTTGTGCGCTTCACATTGATCAATACTTCCCTCTCCACTTGCTCTTGACAGCGTTACAGATGGCTTCCCGACCGGCCTTGTTTGTGCGCTTCACATTGATCAATACTTCCCTCTCCACTTGCTCTTGACAGCGTTACAGATGGCTTCCCGACCGGCCTTGTTTGTGCGCTTCACATTGATCAATACTTCCCTCTCCACTTGCTCTTGACAGCGTTACAGATGGCTTCCCGACCGGCCTTGTTTGTGCGCTTCACATTGATCAATACTTCCCTCTCCACTTGCTCTTGACAGCGTTACAGATGGCTTCCCGACCGGCCTTGTTTGTGCGCTTCACATTGATCAATACTTCCCTCTCCACTTGCTCTTGACAGCGTTACAGATGGCTTCCCGACCGGCCTTGTTTGTGCGCTTCACATTGATCAATACTTCCCTCTCCACTTGCTCTTGACAGCGTTACAGATGGCTTCCCGACCGGCCTTGTTTGTGCGCTTCACATTGATCAATACTTCCCTCTCCACTTGCTCTTACAGTGTTACAGATGGCTTCCCGACCGGCCTTGTTTGTGCGCTTCACATTGATCAATACTTCCCTCTCCACTTGCTCTTGACAGCGTTACAGATGGCTTCCCGACCGGCCTTGTTTGTGCGCTTCACATTGATCAATACTTCCCTCTCCACTTGCTCTTGACAGCGTTACAGATGGCTTCCCGACCGGCCTTGTTTGTGCGCTTCACATTGATCAATACTTCCCTCTGGTACTTGCTCTTGACAGCGTTACAGATGGCTTCCCGACCGGCCTTGTTTGTGCGCTTCACATTGATCAATACTTCCCTCTGGTACTCGTCCGCTGAAATGGATAAATTTAATTATGTGTTGGTGGTGTAATGGTTTAGATGCTTATGTTCTGGGTGTGTTGTCCCGAGTTGGAATCCCGGGAGGATCATATGCTTTCATTATTTTATTCAAGTGCATTGGGGTTTGTAATGGAGGATGAATGTTAAGAATGTGGTGTATCTTAATTTATATATTCTAGTCCTTTGCAGAAATAGTTGGGTGACTAATTGTCTCTCTTTATCCCTATATTTATATACAGCATTCATGCCCCTCCCTCTCCCAGTCAAATTCCTCCCCTAAAGCCCGTCCACCTCTCCTCCCCAACCCACATAACCTTACCATACCATCCACTCCCTCTCCTAAAACCCGTCCACCTCTCCTCCCCAATCCACATAACCTGCCCATAATATCCACTCCCACTCCTAAAACCCGTCCACCTCTCCTCCCCAACCCATCCACACCCCAACCTAATCCATTCCTACCCTCATCTCCTGCAGCCCAATCCCCACCCCCCCCCCCCCCCACCCCCTCCCCCTCCCCCACCCCCCCCCCATCCTCGTGCAGCAGCACCCAACATACACCGCACACACAACATTAACATCCTTCAACTAAACATAGATGGCATCAACACAAAGAAACACAAAGTCACACACTTCATCAAACAACACAACATACACATTGCCATCTTACAAGAAACAAAACTCCGTATAACACAAAAAACACCTACATTTCACAATTTCATCACCATACGACAGGACCGGGCCGTCGGCATTGGCGGTGGACTCATCACCCTGGTACACAAAGATATAACATATATAGACACCAGTGCACATACCAAATCCCTCCTCCCCCCAAACGATAACACAACAGAAATTCAATCAATTAAAATACGCACTGGCAACAGCTCCAACATTACCATCATAAACACATACATCCCTCCCCAAACATCCCCTACAGTACCAAACGATTACAGACCACAAATACTACACATCACAAACACCCCACACATCATCCTGGGTGGTGATTTCAATGCAAAGAAGTCGGCCTGGTTTGTCGACAACCCCGACACAGACAGAGGGCTGGTCTTACAACACCAAACAGACAACCTATATATCCTCAATAACATTCATCAGCATACCCATACTCCCCACCAAGCCCTCTACACCCCATCATCTCCTGATATCACCTTTTGCTCCCCTGAACTCGCCCCCACAACATCCTGGAGGGTGGTCAGAACTTTGGGCTCAGACCACCTCCCGATCATTATCACCACCAAAACAAGACTCACCCCAGCTAGCCACAGACACACTTACACTAACTATAAAAGAGCTAACTGGGAAGCTTTCACAAATGAGACAGAACAACACTTTGAAACCTTAAACAGTACAACCATCACTAACATCAACAATGCTGTACACACATTCAACACGACTATCCAAAACACCGACAAGAAACACATTCCAAGAGGTAACATAAAAAAACACAACCCCAACTTCTCACCAGAAATTCAAAACCTCATCATGCAACGCGACCCACTGAAACACTCCCCAGCACCCCACACACAAGACATCAATCAACAAATTCAAGCACTCAACATCCAGATTAACAACAAAATACAAGAACAACAAACACTAAATTGGAATAACTTCCTACAAACACTCGATCACAAAACAAACCCCAAAATACTCTACAAAACACTAAAAAGCATCACACTTTCCAACAGCAACACAACACAATCACATGCTGCAATCACAACAGACTCTACTCCTTCACGTAAACAACAAGCAAACACTCTCATCAATCACTTCTCTCATGTCAGTCACCTAAAACCCCACAAAGACGATCGACGTGTCATCCGACGAAAAAGACAATTCCCCACAGACCCTGACTATACACCCTTCACCAACAACCAGACAAAGCATATCATCAACAATCTCAAACTCTCACCTGCCTGTGGCCTAGACAACATAAGCAACATTCACCTCAGACCACAAGGCATACAAGCACTCACTAACATATCAAACTACAGCTACTCACACAACACAATACCAGACATCTGGAAGCATGGTATCATCATCACATTCCCCAAACCTAACAAAGACCCCACGCTACCCTCCTCACACCGCCCTATCACACTCCTTTGCACCCCCTCCAAAGTCATAGAGCACCTTGTACTACAACTGATGACACCTGACTTACCCCCTTTCTCCAACACAACACGGCTTCAGGCCATTGCACTCCACAAACACTCTTCTTACAGACCTTACACAAAGAGCTTTTGACGGCATCAACTCGGCTAGACCACCACATAGATCAGTACTTGCCACACTCGACATTAGTAAAGCCTTCGATGCTATCCTCCGCCACAACCTAACAAACAAAATCTACAACACAAACATACACAACAACACAAAAAGATGGCTGGCCAACTTCTTAGCAGGCAGATGTGCACACGTATCTTTTGCCGGTCAGTCATCTAGCATTAGAAATTTCCCAAACGGAGTCCCGCAAGGATCCGTCCTGTCGCCCGCACTCTTCAATCTGTACATGCATGATATAAATACACCAAATTCACCCCAAATAACCATAGCCTCCTACGTAGACGACATAACACTCACAAGCACGCACCAAAACCCAGACACAAGAGAGAACAAGGGGTCACAGCTACAAACTGAAAGTGCCTAATAGTAAATCTGATCTGAAAAGTAAAAGATTTCCTACCAACTCGATTGGTGGGTGGAACAAATTGCCAGCCGAAGTAGTGTCTGCACCATCAGTGCATAGTTTCAAAGCACGGTATGACAAACATATCTTAGGAGGCGGGAATTAACGAGCATGCTCACTCCCGCAAATACAACTAGTGTAAGTACAGCAACAAGACTCCTTCAAGACTATCTCGACACATTACATGAATGGTGCACTACAAACAGACTCAATTTAGCCCCAGCTAAATCCACTGCAACCCTCCTCACAAGCTGGACAGGAGAGCACGATTACGTCCCGGGACTCAACATAAACAACACACCCCTAACCCTAACACACACACACACCCAAAATCCTAGGAGTAACATACGACACCCAAATGACATTCAAACAGCACACCACAAACACGAAAAAGAAACTGGCACCCAGACTTAACGCCCTCAGATCACTTGCCCACACGAAATTTGGACACAACAAAGAAACCACCACCACAGTCTACAAACAATACAGAAGATCAGTTATGGAATACGCAAGCCCGGCCTGGGCTTCTAACCTAGCTGAAACACATCATAAGACCTTACAGACTATTCAAAATAAAGCCCTGAAAATCATCACAGGATGCACAGCTACGACACCCACAGATGACCTACAGCAAGAAACCAAAGTCCTCAAAGTCAAAGATCATCTTGACATGAGAGGCACACAATTCCTAGCAGCAGCCTCCACAAATCAACACCACCCACTACACTACATGGCTACACACCCACAGACACCAAGAAATATCAAAACACACCCAGCACACACAAATACTGTCTTCTCTCCCTCCCTGCCCACCCCAAACCAACTTCCGGAAGCACATCCATACTCATATCACTCGCCGTTCCATCCACTCACTCATAGACAAGACGCAGCTGCAAGCACGACCTCCCGAAATCCATCCTTCTGAATCCTCCCTTCCTCGCGAGGACAGAGTCCACCTGGCCAGGCTGAGATGCGGACACCATCCGGCTCTTCTGAGCTATCAGAAGAGACTGGATGACTCCGTCGTCGACACCTGCCCGGGTTGTAACACAACACCCCATACCATTAAACACATCATAGAAGACTGCATCTCACACAACCACTTACGCCAACAACACAATTTACACTCTTTGAGAGCTCTGTGGGAAAGCCCGACCGTGGCCACGGCCTTCCTTGGGGACTCGGGGCTGTTCGGCCAGGCAGCTTAGGGAACAACAACAACAGCATTTATCCAGAGTTCATATATGTTATCCACAATGTACTGTAATATCTTTCAGTGAGAGGGGGAGTTCATACATAACTACATACAGTACAGTGGTCCCTCTCATTTAGCGAATTCATTAGTCTAGCCAAACCATCGCCAAACGCGAATAGTACTTTAAATGGGAAAATTATCCATTAGTCTTTGACGAGGCCCGAGTTCACCCTTTTGGGCCTTTTCAAACCGCCCGCCATGCGCATCGTCGATCGCCGACACACTCGGCGCCGTCTGCTTACTCTGTTTTTGCTAGAAGACATAGGCCTAGCCTATATATCTCCACAAAGAATTGACCTAACCTAGGTTAGATGTATATCAGGCAGCAGAATTCATTGTTATCGTGTGAATAGTCTTATTGATAAGGAATAACCACATAACCTTAGCAACAAGTTGCTAAGTCACTAGCTAGCCAGACCAAGAAATGGTCTAACCTAGCTTAGATATATATTAGGAGGCATAAATCACTTTTACCTTGTGAATGGTGAAGACTAGAATTTTCTATACCAACTGCTTTTCGATTGAGCAAAATAATGAAATTGGTTTTGGATCCGTGGTCACTTCTTTGATTAATTATATTTATCGATTGGACCCCTGAGTCAGCTGATGCGCGTGTGTGTTTGTGTGTCGCAGACTGTTCGGCACAATAAACAAAGCAAAACACAAGAGATATGAGGTTCACAAATCGGTTTGGTCAAGATTACTCTGTTAATATACGTTTATGAAATATACC
This sequence comes from Paralithodes platypus, assembly GCA_032716605.1. Classification (NCBI taxonomy): domain Eukaryota; kingdom Metazoa; phylum Arthropoda; class Malacostraca; order Decapoda; family Lithodidae; genus Paralithodes; species Paralithodes platypus. Next base: position 29,526,272 of record CM064485.1, on the reverse strand, counting down.
TGGGATATTCTCGCTATCCAAGCAGCTCAGTTAGGGTTTTGTGAGTAGGCCTAAGCCTATCTATAGCCTAGCCTCGGCCTAAGAGTTACTCTCAATACGGCGCTCTACTGTAGCCTACATGAAACATTAACAGCAATAAAAAAGACAATAGATAATAGATAACAGATTTTATTTACCATGAATTATTTAGAGTTAGGCCTGGTGAGACAAGCTTGCGGGCGGCGCATTCTGGGCCGACGCCATTCCGTGACGTCAGCATTCTCGCCAAAAGTGTATTTGAAGCGCCAAATTCGGATTCTGGTACCATATCCAACCTATCGCCAATACTGTGTTTCGCCAAGCTGAAACCCGCTAAACGCGAGGGACCACTGTACAGTACTCAGGCCCAATCCCCACTTTTCCTATATATATATATTTTTTTTTTGGGGGGGGGAGGCGACTCAAGACAGAGCCCGAATAGGGACAACACAACAGAAAACAATGAACACACAAAAGCAAAATACAAATTCACACACATCTAGGTCATCCAGAAGACCCAGAGACCAAGGTCACCGAGGTCCCTCCAGCACTTCCCCGGCCCCCGACCACCCGGAGAGGTTCCGATCTCAGCAGGCAGACATGCAGCAGAGCCGAAACCACAAGCTCGCCCACCACACTTCCAGGCGCACCATTCACATAAACCGTCTCCCCGGGCCAGGCGCCTGATGGACTATTATCTAGTCCAAGTTGCGCCCGACCCCTTCCCCCAAATGACCACGTGTTCACTCATCTATTCACAAGCATTCTCCATTCATTCCTGTTTATTTACTTTTAATATGAACATATGAACATAAAAAGAGCAATAAAAGAAGTGGTTGTTGTTGTTGTTCCCTAAGCTGCCTGGCCGAACAGCCCCGAGTCCCTGAGAAAGGCCATGGCCACGATCGGGCTTTCCCACAGAGCTCTCATTGAGTGTAGATTGTGTTGTTGGCGTAAGTGGTTGTGTGAAATGCAGTCTTCTATGATGTGTTTAATGGTATGGGGTGCTGTGTTACATCCCGGGCAGGCGTCGACAACGGAGTCATCCAGTCTCTTCTGATAGCTCAGGAGAGCTGGATGGTGTCCGCATCTCAGCCTGGCCAGGTGGACTCTGTCCTCGCGAGGAAGGGAGGATTCGGAAGGATGGATTTCGGGAGCTCGTGCATGCAGCTGCGTGTTGTCTGTGAGTGAGTGGATGGATCGGTGAGAGATATGAGTATGGATGTGCTTCTGGAAGTTGGTTGGGGTGGGCAGGGAGGGAGAGAGGACAATAATTGTGTGTGATACCGTGTGCTGGGTGTTGTTTTGATATTTCTTGGTGTCTGTGGGTGTGTTGCCATGTAGTTTAGTGGGTGGTCTTGGTTCGTGGAGGCTGCTGCCAGGAATTGAGTGCCTCTCATGTCCAGATGGTCTTTGACTTTGAGGATTTTGGTTTCTTGATGTAGGTGATCTGTAGGTGCAGTAGCTGTGCAGCCTGTAATGATCTTCAGGGCTTTGTTTTGAATAGTCTGTAAGGTCTTATGATGTGTTTCAGCTAGGTTAGAAGCCCAGGCTGGGCTTGCGTATTCCATCACTGATCTTATGTATTGTTTATATACTGTGGTGGTAGTTTCTTTGTTGTGTCCAAATTTTGTGTGAGCAAGTGACCTGAGGGCGTTAAGTCTGGGTGTCAGTTTCTTTTTAATGTTTGTGGTGTGCTGTTTGAATGTCATATGAGTATCATATGTTACTCCTAGGATTTTGGGTGTGTGTGTATGTGTTAGGGGTGTGTTGTTTATGGTGAGTTGAGGGATGTATTCGTGTTCTCCTGTCCAACTTGTGAGCAGGGTTGCGGTGGATTTGGCTGGGGCTAGATTAAGTCTGTTTGTAGTGCACCAGCCATGTAGTGTGTTGAGATAGGGTTGAAGGAGATCTGTTGCTCTTTTTGGGTCATGGTGTGTGCATGTGAGTGTTATGTCATCTGCATAGGAGGCTAAGTTTATTTGGGGCGTATTGGGTGTAGTTATATCGTGCATGTACAGATTGAAGAGTGCGGGCGATAGGACGGATCCTTGTGGGACTCCGTTTGGAAAGTTTCTGATTTTAGATGACTGACCGGCAAAAGATACGTGTGCACATCTGCCTGCTAGGAAGTTGGCCAGCCACCATTTTGTGTTGTTGTGCATGTTTGTGTTGTAGATTTTGTTTGTTAGGTTGTGGCGGGGGATGGCATCGAAGGCTTTACTAATGTCGAGTGTGGCTAATAGTGATCTGTGTGGTGGTCTAGCTGAATTGATGCCGTCGAAAGCTCTTTGTGTAAGGTCTGTGAGAAGAGTGTTTGTGGAGTGCAGTGGCCTAAAGCCATGTTGTGTTGGAGCTAGGGGTAGGTCAGGTGTAATTAGTTGTAATACTAGGCGTTCCATGACTTTGGAGGGGGAGCAAAGGAGTGTGATGGGGCGGTGCGAGGAGGGTAGCGTGGGGTCTTTGTTGGGTTTGGGGAATGTGATGATGATACCATGCTTCCAAATGTCTGGTATTGTGTTCTGTGAATAGCTGTAGTTTGATATGTTAGTGAGTGCTTGTATGCCTTGTGGTCCCAGGTGTCTGAGGTGTATGTTGCTTATGTTGTCTAGGCCACAGGCGGGTGAGTGCTTGAGATTGTTGATGATATGCTTTGTCTGGTGATTGGTGAAGGGTGTATAGTCAGGGTCTGTGGGGAATTGTCTCTTACGTCGGATAACACGTCGGTCGTCTTTGTGAGGTTTTAGGTGGCTGACATGTGAAAAGTGATTGATGAGAGTGTTTGCTTGTTGTTTACATGAAGGAGTAGAGTCTGTTGTTGTGATTGCAGCATGTGATTGTGTTGTGTTGCTGTTGGAAAGTGTGATGCTGTTTAGTGTTTTGTATAGTTTTTTGGGGTTTGTTTTGTGATCAAGTGTTTGTAGGAAGTTATTCCAATTTAGTTTTTGTTGTTCTTGTATTTTGTTGTTAGTTTGGGTGTTGAGTGCTTGAATTTGTTGTGTGATGTCTTGTGTGTGGGGTGCTGGGGAGTGTTTCAGTATGTCGCGTTGTCTGATGAGGTTTTGAATTTCTGGTGTGAAGTTGGGGTTGTGTCTTTTTCTGTTACCTCTTGGAATGTGTTTCTTGTCAGCGTTTTGGATAGTTTTATTGAGTATGTGTACAGCATTGTTGATGTTAGTGATGGGTGTACTGTTTAGAGTTGTGAAGTGTTGTTCTGTCTCATTTGTGAATGCTTCCCAGTTAGCTCTTTTATAATTGGTGTATGTGTTTGTGGCTAGCTGGGGTGAGTCTGGTTTTGGTGGTGATAATGATCGGGAGGTGGTCAGAGCCTAAGGTTCTGACCACCCTCCAGGATGTTGTGGGGGCGAGTTCTGGGGAGCAAAAGGTGATGTCTGGAGATGATGGGTTATAGAGGGCTTGGTGAGGAATATGGGTATGTTGATGGATGTCGTTAAGGATGATGAGGTTATCGGTTTGGTTTTGTAGTACCAGCCCTCTGTCTGTGTCGGGGTTGTCGACAAACCAGGCCGACGTCTTGGCGTTGAAGTCACCACCCAGGATGATGTGTGGGGTGTGTGGGGTGTTTGTGATGTGTTGTAAGCAGGCTGGGAAATTAGTGTTCCAGATCTAGTTGCCCCGGGCTAGTGAATTCAGAAATTTACTTGCCCTGATATATTCCTTACTTGCCCTGATATTTTTGTACTTGCCCTGAATATGGAATTTGTTGAATTAATACAAATTGTGCTATATACTGTATATACAGTATATAATGTTTTTTAGTTATTTTGTTTTATTCAATAGATTTTTTTTTCTTAGGGGAATACAAAGGTTGCACATAGCAAAACAATAGCTTTCACAAGTTAGCATATAAAGACAGTGACAAAGTTACAAACAATGCAATACCATCAGATGATTAGTTATCTAATTAATATGTCAAAAATAACGAATACGGTACCAGTAAGTAATAAGCTGTCAGTGTACAGTTATATTATAGAAAACTTATGAAATCATACTCATGTTGAATATTAAGTAAGGTAAACCTCTGCAGAAAACTCATTCTGAAATCTGAACTAAATAAATAACTATCTATCTATCTAATATCTATCTATTCCACACAAGAAATGAGAGGTGTATGTTAACACTGTGGAAGTCACTGGTCCTACCACGACTGGAGTACTGCTCTCAGCTCTGGTCTCCCCAAAAAGTAGGAGAAATAACAGAAATTGAAGCCACCCAGAGGACATTCACCAGTAAAATCCATGGGTTTCAACACTTTAACTACTGGGAGAGACTCAAGGAGCTGCAGCTGTACTCACTTCAAAGACGTAGGGAGAGATACATCATCATCTACGTCTGGAAGATTTTGGAAAAAAAGGTACCAAATCCAAACATCCAAGAGACTCAACACCAAAGGCGAGGGAGGCTGTGCTATGTGAGGACTACGCCGGGATCAACACAAAAAATCAAATCCCTGATCCACCACAGCTTTACATACAATGGAACCAGACTGTTCAACTGTATACCAGCCCCTCTCAGGAACATGACCGGGGTGTCTCCAGACACCTTCAAGAAACACTTGGACATGTGGCTGGCCAAAATACCGGACCGGCCACCAACACCAGGATACCCCAGCACCAACTCCAACCGACTTCTGGAATGGAGAGTGGAAGAAAGGGAGCTGCCTGGTCGCAGTGGAGCCCCAGCTCAACTGTGTCACTAACGGACGGAATACAACAAAGTGTAACAAAGTGTAAGTGTAACTATCTATCTGTCTGTCTGTCTGTCTGTCTGTATGTGTGTGTAAGTGTAGATATTATATTGCGAAATTCATGGTTCACATCTCTAATGAATGCGAAGGACTAGCTTTAGTTTATGATAATAAATATTGCTGATTTTTTTTTTTTCTTGTTTTTTTTATATATATATATAGAAAATAGAAATATGTCCAGAAAGTGAGTGATAAAGTCATCTTTAATCTACATTCGACACTCGGTACTTATTACTTAAGCCCATGGCCTCCCAACCAATGTCTGCAATGGCAGACATTAGGGGTGAAGTAGACCAGTGTTGTATTTACAACGTGAATACAAGACCCTGATCAGCATGATCGAATTGATTACACTGGTTACAAACTAAATTCACCACCACAGCCATTCCAACAGTATGATAACACACATTTCACTTGCACCCCCATAAACAAATAATAATTCGCGGTTAGACATTATCAATTATCAACCCTCCCACGAAACAAGATACAAAATCGAACGAACTGAACGTTGCCTCGATGCTGGAGCTTAGTTTGTGCCCATCCCCTCAGGGATCAAGTTGTCTGGCAATAAATTTAGTTTTATTTAGGCCTAGGCATACTTTACATTGTACAGTAGGAGAACAGAGACTGCAGAGTATCATATATATTTTTGTATTAAAAATTGTGTAACTAAATCCTTAAGATTGTTTATAAACACATTTTTGTAACATTAAGTAAATATCTTAGGTAGAAAACATAGGTAGAGTAGCTTACCAACAATTTTCACTTAAGAGGCGAGTCAATAAGAGAAATCTATCGTCTGACAGACTGACTAGGCTAGATACAAAAAAGTTAACAAACTATTTTAAAACAACGGTTTTACCTAGTTGTACTTGTTGATGGTGGTTGTTTTAGTGTCAAGAATCTTGTCAAGGTAGCCTGTCGTTTCTTAAGACACACTCATTATAGTAGATTTTCTCACTAAACACGTGCTTCCCCGGCGACAATTGAAACACTAATGTTATTGATAAAGAGCGGCGAGCGAGCCGCCTATTCGGAAGTACCTCCTCTCTATCCAACCGTCCAACGGTTATATGTAGGCCTAGGGGGGGGGGGGGGGAGGAGGAGGAGAGGAGATAGAGAGAATAGTGACGTGAAATTAACATGAATCGAAAACCAGCCGTTACGTTACTAGTAACCAATGGTCGTTGAAAGTGGAAATAGTAGATACATTTGCCTGTCTCTTATACTTTATTTATATTTATGGAAAGTGTGTATGTTTGTTTTTATATTTATAATAGCATTTTTCAAGGGTTAAAAGGCAAAAAATTTGACTTGTCCCCCGGGCAACTGCCGGGCAGACCAACATTAAAAAGCACTTGCCCGGCAACATATCCGGGCTAGCCGGGCTGCCGGGCTATACCTAATTTCCCAGCCTGGTTGTAAGTGTGGTCTGTATTCATTTGGTACTGTAGGGGATGTTTGGGGAGGGATGTATGTGTTTATGATGGTTATGTTGGAGTTGTTGCCAGTGCGTATTTTAATTGACTGTATTTCTGTTGTGTTATCATTTGGGGGGAGGAGTGATTTGGTTTGTACACTGGTTACTATGTATGATATTTCTTTGTGTACCAGGGTGATGAGTCCACCGCCCCCGCCGACAGCCCGGTCTTGTCTGATGGTGGTGAAATTATGAAATGTGGGTGTTTTTTGTGTTGTGCGGAGTTTTGTTTCTTGTAAGATGGCAATGTGTATGTTGTGTTGTTTGATGAAGTGTGAGAGTTCGTGTTTCTTTGTGTTGATGCCATCTATGTTCAGTTGAAGAATGTTAATGTTATGTGCACGATGTATGTTGGGTGCTGCTGCACGAGGATGGGGTGGGGGTGGGGGTGAGGGAGGGGCTGGGGGTTGGGATGGGTGAGGTGGGGGTGGGGATTGGGGAGCAGGAGATGGGGGTTGGAATGGATTAGGATGGGGTGTGGTGTGTTGAGTTGAGGATGTGGATGGTATGGGAAGGTTAGGTGGGTTAGGGAGGAGAGGTGGACGGGTTTTAGGGGGGGGAGTGGATGATATGGGAAGGTTAGGTGGGTTGGGGAGGAGAGGTGGACGGGTTTTAGGTGAGGGATTTGACTGGGAGAGGGAGGGGCATGAGGAACAGGTCCAGGTGTTTGTGTAGTGTTTCTTGGAGGCAAGTGTTGTGCAGGTGAAGTGGGTCCAGTTCCCGCATGAATTGCAGAGAACTGAACCCTTAGTATGGCGACTCGAAGTGATGGGTTTTGAGCAAGTTGGACATATGTATGTGAACGTGGGTCCTGGGTTGCTCTCAATGTCTCCGGCTAGAAGAAGTCTTCGAGAAATGACAGCCGGAGAGTCATTTCTCGGTGTAGGAAAAACTGTGTGATGTGTGTGTGTGGTGTGAGAGGTGTGGAAATTCCCGGCGCGACCGAAGCCGCTCCAAGGACCCGTGCCCCCAGGGAGGGGGCAGGGGATGGTTGTGACGGTTTGGCTCCCGAAACTGCTCCCCGCGGCCGGCATCCGGTTTTCCTCCACTGGTCGTTGATTTTGTCTTCGGCTGTGGAGGGTCGGCAGCCATCCGCGGTTGGCAGCCTCGGGAGGTGGCCCCACGGCGTAGACGCCGCCACATCAGGACCCATAAAAGAAGTGGTAACAGCAATTGGCTGGTGAATAACGTATATTTTAGCACTGCGGGAGAATCTGAGGTGGACCGGCGAGAGACTTAAGAGGGTATCACACTGGGCCAATTTTCACCCTTCTACCGCAAAAAACAGAGCTACCGGTCTTCTCCAGCACAATTATAGCCGTTTGACGGAGCTAGGATGCAGCCCGCACTGGGTGGGAAGCAACGTCTTATGATAGAGGTAAATTGTCAGCCTCAATACGGCTCGCATTTATTCTCAATGATATCTCAAGTATATGACGTCGAAATATATGTTTTGCTACAAAATTGTGTATTTTGATTGTGAGAAGTGCTGTGGATAGACATAAACTAGGTGAATTAATGCTAAAATAGCTAAACCACTTGCAGCTAAATAACTACTGTTAATTCCTACGCCACGGCGATTGGTATGAATCGAAAACATTCTAAAACCTCCGAAAAGTTCAAAATATTTCCTCATAATATTCTCCAAATATAAAAAAGAATAATGCAAACGTGTAGATTGAGTCATATTGCAATATAATTGTCGATATAAATCCATATTACTCTACATTATAAGTAAAACAGCAGAATATAACGATCGCTTAGTGTGCCGCCCTAACGACAGGGGCGCCGTCAGGCTGTATATAGTGCCAAAAACTTCCATGTAGCTACCCGGGTATGTTGCTTCGTAGTATACTATAAATGGAAAATATACTTGGTAAATGAATAATTAGAGGGCATCTGTGGACTCACTTTTACAATTTCCCAGCCCAGCTGGTGGGCGACGAGTGGAGGTGAGTCGAGATGTATACTGATATTCTATTGGTCAATAAACTTGGTGTGACGTCACGAGCGATGATGGTATATGAATGGTTGTTGTGGGAGTACGTCACTGTCTAGACCAGTGCTTCTTAACCTTTTCCGACATCAGCACCCCCTGTATTAAGGTTTCACAGTCCAGCACCCCCTAACATCTGGTTACTGGAGTCACATTTACTACACTAATATAAGGATAAAGTAAACGTAAATAAAGTATTGCTTAAAAATTTGTTTTGCTCATTCTCCAATAATGATACATTAAAGATGTGAATACTAAGCAAATCCGATATCAAAAAGAGAAAAGGCAAAAATTTAAGAGTATGGATAAACTTCTTCAGATATAGAAAATGGGACATTCAGAATGCTCTAATCAAATTGATTTTTGTTGTTGCTTTTGTGCGACTAATTTCCCAAATTGGGGCTTAAGTGTGGGCGAGTCACCCTCATGTCATGGATAATTCCATCTTGAAGGCAGTTCCGGGCTTTTGTTTCGATCTGCAAGCATAGTGGCGAATGCCTTTTCACACAAATAGGACGTTGGAAAGGGAATAATCATCTCCAGTGCTGCTCTTGCAATTCCAGGGTATGCTACCAACTGCTGACACCAGAAGTCAGACAGCGGAAGGGCACGGAATAATGTCAGACATTCCTGGTTAACCTGGTCGATGAGCTCCTCCTTCAAATTGTTATTATCACTCATGTCTGCCAAGAAGGGCTGATGAATCCATTCTGGATATGTATGATCCTTGGGAAAGTACTGTGCCATGGTGGTCTCAAGGTGCGAGAGGTGAGTAGTGATATTTTCTCCAGGCATGGGACTAACCTTATTATCCCCCAGCTTCTCGTCCAAGATTGGAAAGTTTCCCACATTTCCTCCTTGGACTCGACGCTTTCAGAGGGAGATCTTCTTCTTGAAGGCTTCTACCCTCTCTGCATAAACAAGCCTATTAACATTTGAACCTTGCATAGACAAATTTAGGTCATTCAAGTGATTGAAGATGTCTACCAGATAGGAAAGAAAAAGGAGGAACATTTCGTCTTCAACATTTTCAGCATAGTTATTGTGATCTTCTCTGAGGAACATTGCAATTTCAACATGGAGCTCGGTAATACGGGTCAGGACTCTGCCACGTGAGAGCCACCTCACTTCTGAGTGGAAGAGAAGGACTTGATGCTCCGTCCCCACCTCCTCACAAAGCAACTTGAACAATCTGTGGTTTAAGGGGCGACTACGGATGAAATTCACGACTTTAACACAGACAGACATAACTTCTTTGAGTTGAGGTGGCAGTGTCTTTGCTGCCAAAGCATGGCGATGGAGAACACAGTGGTTAATGATATCTGGTACTTTTTCTTTTACTAAAGCAGTGAAGCCAGACCTTCGCCCTATCATGGCTGGGGCACCATCCGTGCAGACAGACCCAACTTTCTCCCACTTGATCTGATACCTTTCACAAAATTCGTCAAAGAGTCTGGATATATCTGCTGCCTTCGTTGTTGTTTGCAAAGCATTGCAAAAGAGAAACTCATCTTTAATTTCACCATCCTTGATGTACCGGATATACACAATCAGTTCACTCATGTTGGAAACATCAGTTGATTCGTCCAACTGTAGGCTGATGCAGGTGGGACTGTCCTTAATCTCCTGACAAACCTGGCCCAAGATGTTGCTGCTCATATCTGCAACTCTCCCTGCGATGACATCATTGGACAGAGGGAATTCCTTGATCTTCTTAGCTGCCTCTGTTCCCAGAACTAGGTCCACCATACGAATGGTACAAGGCTTAACTATGTTTTCTGAGCTGAATGCGAAGCCTTCTGCCTAATGCATTGGTATGCCACCTCGTAGGAAGCTTGAAAAATGGGCTTCTGGGGTGGTTTGAATCCAAGTTGAGGCAATGTACCTTTCTGATCATATCTAGCTCTCTTGGCCTTCAAGGCTTCGAGAGTCTGTTCTTGTTATGCTGGGCGCTTTGCCTGGTGTTCTCGAAGTCTATTTGTACAGCATTTCCAGCACCCCCTAGAACTGATTTCAGCACCCCAGGTTAAGAAGCACTGGTCTAGACGGTGACGTCACAAATTCTCGCAACATTTTAACGGGTGTAGAAATACACGTCAGTCCATATAATGAGCCTCTTTTGTTTCTCAATCCCTCTACGACGTCACATTGATTCATTTATTATCCTTGGTGTTTATAATCTCTCGGATTCGGGCCAGTCGGCCATATTTGAAATGGTGGAACTGTTGTTCAATGAATAGTGAAGTGTTTTTGCTTTATGAAAGCACCTACAACATCTTCTATTTAACAGGATTACCAACGGAGCTTCCAGCGGCATTGTGTTAATTTGGCTGCAGACCATTATTGTCCAGTACACCAAGGGTAAGGGTTTTATACCGTCGTTATTTGGGTCCAAGCCTAGGCTACGTTTACCACAGAATCTTTAATGAATATCCTCAATACAGACTTATTTCCTTCACTTACCTCGTCAATAATAACCCATATAGGTGGAGAGGCCCTGAATTATATCAAAGAAAAAGTGATGTTGAAACATTATCTGCAATTTAGCCATGTTGATTAACTCTTAGCCCACTTAACCCCTTCAGACTCATATGACGCAGAGCTTGGCAGATTAGCAATAAGAAATAGAGTTCTCTCACTCTTATAATTACCTCTTTTGGCGACCGTCAATCTTTTATGAATTAAATACCAAACCAGCGGGGGTGTGGGGGCGGCAGCCCCCACCTAATATACTAGGTTAGGTTAGGTAAGGTTGTTAGGTTACGCTAATATTACCCCTTATTTTCGTCCTTTACCCCTCAATTTCCCTGTACTTCATAGCCCTCCCCACTATCGGGGGCCGTATCTTAAGATCGTAATTGTTTAATCGAAGTCCTCTTTTTCTAGTTATTAAAAACGTATTCTATGATATATAGAAGCAATAGAACTGTTCAAATTACCTGGGAAGTGTATATTAAACAAAATACAAAACTTTGAATAATGAGGTAAGAGATAGGCTATGTGTTTTTTATCACTTTTCAACCCAAGACCACCGGGGGTCTGGGGGCAGCAGCCCCCAGGATGCCCAGGTTAACTTAGGTTAGGTTAGGTTAGGTTAGGTTAGGTTAGGTTAGGTTAATGACCAGCTATGTAAATACAGTAGTGAACATTTGGTTCAGTCTGTGCTCAAAAATCCATATTCTTTAGGAGGAGGCCATACACTAAACAATTACCGTGATGTTGAAACATTATCTGCAATTTAGCCATGTTGATTAACTCTTAGCCCACTTAACCCCTTCAGACTCAAATGATGCAGAGGTTGGCAGATTAGGAATAAGAAATAGAGTTCTCTCACTCTTATAATTAACCCTTTTGCCGACCGTCAATCTTTTATGAATTAGGGTAAATACCAAACCAGCGGGGGTGTGGGGGCGGCAGCCCCCACCTAATATACTAGGTTAGGTTAGGTAAGGTTGTTAGGTTACGCTAATATTAACCCTTATTTTCGTCTTTTACCCCTCAATTTCCCTGTACTTCATAGCCATCCCCACTATCGGGGGCCGTATCTTAAGATTGTTGGATAATGGGGACAACTTTTTTTCCGGAGATTCTAATTAATGACAACCACTGTATAATGATGAAAACTAGCTAAAACCCCCCCAAAAAAACTCACGAAATAAAAGTTGGCCAGGTTCCTGGATATGTTCCTTAATTTGCATGAACAAATTGTAATAGGCCTATAGAAACCTAATAAATCATATAAATAACAAATCCACAAAAATACAATCATTGAAAATAGCTGTGGTCCGTCTCCTTAATATTGACCGAAAAAACGCCCATTCTAATAAATCTCAGAGCTCTTTCGGACAGTCACAGTTTACAAACGCCTTCTTTATGCAGTGTAATCAATATTTACCCCCTGCTGGCAACATAGATGACGATTTCAATAATTCATGGGGGGGGGGGTGAGGGGGGGCAAAGCCCCCCCTCAACCCATCGTGTATCCAACATTGGCATTATAACTAAGACCATGAATAGGGCCTACACTCATTTCTCAAAATCTGGAGGAAAAAACATAACAAATAAGGGTGCGAGCCTATTCCCTATAATTACCAATATATCACTTCATCTTGGGACGATACCGCTCTCGCAAATTAACCTTACCGTTCACGAGGCAAATACGGGGGTGGGGGATACTAATTAGTATTGATAAATAGAAACGGTTTGAATATCAAGACGCAAATTACACAGTGCACTAATGACATTATAATACACGTTGTGTGAAACATATACACCGCTGATGTTAAATTAACCGGGTGTAAGATTAAGCGGGTGTAAAAATAAGCGGGTGTAATGACGACATGTTGGCCGAGGGCTGGAATGACGTCATCGCTGAGGCCCGCCTTGGCTGATGACGTCACGATAATCAACAACCAATCACAAGCAAGGATACACAACGTCTTGGCTTGGTTAATCAAGATGGCTATATTCTAGTTAATCTCCGTGTTTCAACCCCTCTCTTTCCCTGATATATTTCATACCCTCCCCAGCTATCGGGGTTTAGTATTGTTGAGGTAAGTGAAGAAAATAACTAAGAGATATGAGGATATAAATAAGGATCCTTAGTTAATGGGCAAACAAAATACGGTGACTACCGCTACATAGGATCTTACCAAAAAGGTACCAAATCCAAACATACAAGAGACTCAACACCAAAGGCGAGGGAGGCTGTGCTATGTGAGGACTATGCCGGGATCAACACATAAAATCAAATCCCTGATCCATCACAGCTTTACATACAATGGAACCAGACTGTTCAACTGTATACCAGCCCCTCTCAGGAACATGACCGGGGTGTCTCTAGACACCTTCAAGAAACACTTGGACATGTGGCTGGCCAAAATACCGGACCGGCCACCAACACCAGGATACCCCAGCACCAACTCCAACCGACTTCTGGAATGGAGAGTGGAAGAAAGGGAGCTGCCTGGTCGCAGTGGAGCCCCAGCTCAACTGTGTCACTAACGGACGGAATACAACTAAGTGTAACTAAGTTATCTGCTCAACAGGTGGCGTTGTGTGTGTGTAAGTGTGAGAGTCCGAGTGTAGGGGGTGAGACAGTGAAGCACGGGAACGAGGTGGCTTCAGAGATGGGGTCGTTTCGAGCCATGAGTGAGCACCGTACGTCATGTGAAGGCAAGATGGCAGGTGCTCGTTGTACTCTACGTGCTTCACATGTCTCACTCCCTAGACTGGAACAAGACCTCACGGGCTTCACTGTTCATTGTAAAGCGGTGAATGTTAAGGCTCTCAGCCTATGCCCGAGAGGAAGTAGGCCTAAGTTGGAATATAGAAAAAAAAAAAAAAAAAAAAAAAGTAGAAGTAGAACCCATAAACAGGGAACGTGAGCTGGGTTTAGACCGTCTGTTGGTTTTCGGTTAGGTTAGGTTAAGTTAGGTAATTAGGTTAGGCTAATGTTGAAAATACTAAAATGCGACGGTCCTCGGTATTAAACAACACTGTAGGCTATATCAAAGAAAAATAAACAAAAAAATAGAATTAACTAAGCCTAGGCTAGTAAAAAGGTTGTCCGGACTCCGGGGTCTCTTCAATTTTTACCACAGTTTTTAATAGGTTAGGCCTACTTGAGGATATTTTAACGGGACCATAGGCCTAGGTAAAATTTTACCAAAAAAAACAATAGGCTAGGCCTAGGCCTAGCCTAGGCTAAAACTTACTGAAATCTCTGTCGGTCCAAAAAGTAATGCTATCCTGGGACAAACTGGATTTTAGGTCACGTATGGGATATTTATTAGTGGCCCCTCCATCATTGACGAACATGCCTATTACATAAGGCATCCTCTTCAAACACTAATCCGCCGTAGTTTTGAATCTACCGCGCAGAGCATTTAAAAACTGAGGAGCCTTCATCATGAGCGCACGCGACCTCACTCATGGCTTCAGTCATTATGAATTGGGTTCTCACTACGAAAAAACTTTGTAAAAAATAAAAACAAAAAGAAAATAAGAATAACTATCTAATAAGCTTTCCATCATATCGTGGATGTACTTGTGTGGATCTCTGACCAGACGCTGATTCAGGCGTCATTCCTCCTTCTCTGCTCTGCGCTCAGCCTGCCCGGACGTGCCTCCCCACGCTCCGCTAGTTCCGCATTCGTTGCGTCCCTAGTGAGTTTTTTCTCATTTGTTTACTCCAGGATGTATCGAGTAAGGTTAGGATAGGCGTAGCAGGAGTGTCCTGGGCTGGTTGCCCGCAGTGCAGTGTATTTTGGGTCGTATGTATGGGGCATCTATTTCGGATGTACCCTCGTGGTCCCGTTGTGGACATGTGAACTTTTTCACAGTTGAGTTAGTTTGTGATGCAGGCGGCTTTCACTACGCGTTATTTATTGCTGCCTTTTATCTTTCTGATGAGGCAAGCTTTGCTTTCTGGTGTTCCCAGCGTATTTTTCTTCACTTAGTGAAGTTTTTTCTGGGTCCCGAGTCAGTCTTCCCTTGGTCGGAAGTGTTTGCTACAGTGGTGTGTTGGCGGTGGTTCCTGTTGTGATATTTCCAGTGTTTTGTGTATATTTCAACATTTATTATGCCGTCTACCTAGGCCTAGCCAGCCGCTCGTAGCTTTGCCACATGTACAAGTGTTATTGTTTATTATGTATAAATATACCCTACTGTGTCATGTGTATCCGGGTTTTAGTTGTGTATTGGCTAATTCCTCGGACTATAATTGTTTCCTGGTTTAGTTGTGTATTGGCTAATTCCACGGATTATTGAGTGACCTTGGGTTAGTCGTGCGTGGCTCTCCTCGTGTCTCTTGTGGTTCAGATGGTATCTGTTCAGGGTGGGTTTCCTTCCGGCGGGTTTTTTCTCGGTTTCACCATGAAAAATCCCGGCCGAGAGCCGTGTTGGGCCACACGTGGTTGTTAACACTGGCTTATATCCCCGGCGTTGGGGTGTCTGTGGCTCTCCAGGACTGCGTCTCTGTGGGTTCCTGGTTTCAGGCCTCCTTTGATTCCCGGCGGGATGGTTGTACCCATCTATAAAACTATGTTCATGCGAACATACGTTTTGTAGTTTTTCTACCCGGTTTTACAAAAACCACAGGAAAAACCTAGCTGTTGTTTTAGGCTTCCTCCCCGGCGATCTTTTTCAAAGAAGTGGGGATAGGAACTTATGGGGTCAACGTTTGAACATCTCACCCGGCGGGTGGACCTGGTTAGGGTGGGATGCATGACTTATGTCTTTCAGTTAGTTAACCAATCCATTTAAGTGATACTATGTGTATCGCCGCCTTTACACTTACGGCGATTGAAGGTTCAATTAGGTTAATATCGATTATTCACACCCGGCGGGTGCTCCTAGGTGGAGGAACTAAGGAATTTACAAAATTCGATTTCGATTTAACCATTTAATTTAGTGATACAAATTAGGTATCGCCGCCTTCAAAATTACGGCGATCTTTTGTGACAATTCGTTAGACATCAGATCTCGTGTCATCCTGCCCTGGGCTATTCTTCTAAAATATTGCAAGGGCCGGCGTCTTTATGGGGGGTTGCTTTGTTCCAAAATTGAATCTTGAGACAGTCATCACCAACAAAAGACTATAAGACTATTGCTGGACTGATTATATTATATCAGAGGGTAGTCTTCACTATCTTTATCTAAAAAGATTTGTTTAGATATTCTGAAACCCGCCGCGTAGCGAGCTGTGTTCGTTGTGTCATTACATCTCGTTACCCGGTGGGTTATTAACACTTGTATGCGAACATGTTGGGTTAACCTTATGAGCATTAATTCCTGGAAATTTTCTTTTTTCCAGAGCTGAGCTCCGGCGGACCAATACAGACCCGGCGGTAGTTTTCTCCCACCAGTCTCTGTCATGGCTACCGTGGCCCCAGTTTTTGCTTTATGCACTTCCCCTGCTTGTGCTGGTATCCCTATTTTTGCGCATACCCTTTGCATAAGGTGTGTTAAATGTCTAGACCGTTCAAGGGGTCTCTGGGTTATGCGCAATTGTTCTTTTTGCTCCCAATTAGCTGATAAGGTCCTTTGTGATAATGATAAGACCGCGGCGGTAGCGTTAAGAGAAGTTAGGCAACAGATGTCTGCCTATACTACCATTGTTGCACATAAATCACTTCAATGTGACAACGTCCCACTTTGGGATAGATTGCTTTCAGAACACCCTCCCCCTAAACGTTCCTCTAGAGTCACGAGTATTAAACCAGCGGAGACTGGTCAGGGGTCTGTATCTTCTGCTGCCACACCCAAACGCCAGAGAGAGCCTACACCCCCGGCATCCGCCTCCTCGTCTCGGCCGAGATCTCGGTCTAGGTCACCTCTCAGACACCAGTCAACTAGTCGTGCCTCTTCTCCGGCGAGTAAGAAGAGTAGGACGGACGGTTCCACCAGTGGTCACGGCGAGGAATCCTCCAGATCTAAGCATAGTTCGCGGTCACACCGTAGCCATAAATCCTCCAAAAAGGATTCCCATAAACGGAAGTCCTCTCGACATTCACCAGTTTCTAGTGCATCTCATCGTACCTCTACCCCAGAAAATGTTTGTGTTAAGGCCCAAGGGTCCAGTGCAGCGCCTGTTACGAAAGAGGATTTGCCAATCAATATTTTAACCCTGGAATTGGAAAGTTCAGGGGGTTCAGTAATCGAGAATGTTTCAGACTCTCAAGAGAGCGTAGGCCAGGGCCTCGGTGTTTGGCGGTTTGCTCAACCAGGGTCTGACCACCCACGTCCGACTCAGATGAGTCACACAGTAGCCGATGTCCACAGGGACGCGGCGATCCCATCCTCTATACCAGACTTATCTTGGCAACAAGGTACCCCAGCCTCGGCGGGGTCTTCTCAGGAGGATCAGGACGAGAAAGACGAAGTTTCAGTACTTTCGGAGATGGAAGGACAAGGGTCAGGCTCAGGCTTGGACGCCGCACGTGATACTAATGATTCACCTGTAAGTTCTTCATCTAACCAGTTTGTTACGGCGCAAGAAATTAATGGGCTGCTTACTCATGCTTTATCTAAATTTTTTGGCCAACAACAGGAAAACCCCACAATGGACTTGGGGGCTCCCACGACAAGTTCTACGGTACGGCCTCTGATGACGTCAATTGATTTATCTAAGATCCCTAACTCTCCCACTCTGTTAACCTCAGGGATCACTAGGCCTGCTACGGCGGCATTGACAACTTCAAATGTCAGGGTCATAACGGATGTCAATCCACCCCCTCTTGACAAAGCGCCTCTTAGAAAGGTAGCTATGCCCTTGCTTTATGGGCCAGACGAGTCATGGGTTCTTTTGAACCCCTCTAAACCAGAGCTTGCCCAACCTACCTTGTCAGGGGAACTCCCGGTACCGCGTGAGTGGGTCATCCAGGGCAATAAATCAAAGAAATTAAGGGCCATGGATAATTTGGGTAATATTATGGATGTAAACATCAAGGCTATACCTAGCTATTATCACCAAGACTATTTTGTGTATGCTTCTAAGCCTGCTTTACCCCCTGCCTCAGCTTCAAAACTTTTTTCAGACTGGTCTAAGCTGGATGGGTTTAATGATATTAAGTCTCTGTCTGCTCTCACTCCTGAACTAGATTTACAGACCGTCACAGACGACGCAGCTAATCCAGTTTTGAAGGTGGGACAGTTGGGACCAGGACCTTGGGTAGATTGGGAGGTCGAGGCTCAAAATTTTGCAACCACTTTCACTTCTAAATCTTCCCACCAGATCCCTCAAGATACTCATTCATGGTTCTCCATGCCGGTGGGTTCTGCCGGCGGAGTCCCGTCAGCTTTGTTTTCATTTCTAGCTGCCCCTAAGATTAATCTTTGTGAGCTGAAGGACCCGTTCACTACCCCTACCCCTACTCACCTAGACAGAGAATTTAGGCTACGGGGGAAAGCTTTTCGCCTGTTTTCGCAGTACATAGTATCTCAGCAGGTGGCTAAGTCTTTACTACGGTCCACTCAGGCAATCGCAGATGCGGATGCTCGAAGATCGGTTGAGTTATCCCGGCGACTGATTCTTCAGTCGTCTATCCAATCCTTGGGTGACATACGCACCGCCTTGCTTGAGGCGGTACGAGCACGACAAGATCTGAGGATGTCGTTAGTTCGCAAGCTACCTGAGCGCATTGCTAATCAGGTGGTTATGTCAGTAGTGCTTACTCCCTCTTTAATGACCCCTGAAGTGTGGCGAACGGTGTTTAATATGGCACAGGCCGTTAAGCACAGTCCCACCCCTTCTAAGAAACCTGCATTTAACTTCCCCAAACCCAGGCCTACCATTAAAGCTCAGCCAGGGGGATCTAAACCCTTTCTTCCGCCTAAGTCATCCCACTCCCCCCAGGGTCAGTACAGGCATAGACAGAGTAGGTTTTCAGGTCAGAGAGGACGCGGCCAGAATAAGCCAGGTCAGGGCCAGTCTTCGGCCAGCACCAGCCAGCCGGCAAAGCGTCCAGCACCACCAACCCCACCATCAAAAAAATAAAATCTCTCTCACTCCCGGTGCCAACCTTAAGGCCGGAGGAACCGAGGGCAGTACAGCCGGCGAACCCTTGTCTGCTAACTGGGTCGTTCCGAACGTGTCACCAAGCATGGCCGTTAAACTCTTGGGCACGGATGGTGGCACGCAAAGGCATCACTTGGCAGTGGCTCCGGCGACCTCGATTACGTCAGCCGACAACGGCGAATTGTGTTTCTTTAGAGGTGGAGTCACTGGTCCAGGAAATGATTGCCAAGAATGTCATCATCCCGGTCCCACCACATTACCCTGTATTCACGTCCAAACTATTTTTGGTTCCCAAAAGGGACAGTGTTCAGATGAGGCCGGTCGTAGACCTGTCTTATCTGAATCTTCACATTCACAACGAATCTTTCAGAATGTTAACAGTACACCAAATCAGGCTAACACTTCCGCCGGGAGGTTGGATGTGTTCACTAGACCTGACAGACGCCTATTGGCACGTCTCGGTCAACAAAAGATTTCAAAGGTTTTTAGTCTTACGGATCAGGCACCAAAATTTTGTTTTTCAGAGGATGCCGTTCGGCTTGAACCTAGCACCTCGATTATTCACAAAACTAGTCCGGCAAGCCCTGATGCCATTGTTAAAACAGGGGATCAGAGTGTTGTGGTATCTAGACGACTGGCTGGTGGTGGCAGAGACACAACAATTATGCATAAAACATGTCAATATAATTTTAAATCATGTCAAAACTCTAGGCTTCAAGGTAAATCTGGTAAAGTCAAACCTTGTTCCCTCAAGAGTAATTCAGTGGATAGGGCTGGTCTGGGACACCGCCGCTCTCACTCTGAGTCAGAGTGTGGACAATCGCAACAGGTTTCGCAGGAAACTGTTCAGGTTTCTTCACAGTCTGACTACGACGCGAAGGGTCTGGGAGTCTCTGGTCGGCTCTCTCAACTGGATTCAACTAACTGTCAAGTTGGGCCGGTTGAAAGTAAAACGATTAATATTGGAAGGCAACAAATATTTCCCGCTCTTACCGGCGGGAAAATTATGGCCCATCCCGAAATTAATCCACACCTTACTAGCGGTCTGGGCGAAGAGGGAAACATTGCACTCAATAATGTCATGGACCTCTCCTCCACCAACGGTATGGGTAGACACGGATGCGTCAGGCACAATAGGGTGGGGATTTCAGTCAAATCAGGGGCACCAGAGTCAGGGGCTTTGGTCCCACTTAGAAATCTCTCACATCAATGTCAAAGAATTACTAGTCCCCTTGTATTTTCTTCAGGCTCACGGCCCGGCGTTACGGGGCAAGTCGGTGGCCTTCAGAATGGACAATCTGAATGCAGTCCACTGTATTCAGAAACAAGGGTCAACAAGGTCAAGGAAGTTGCTAAACGTGTCGGAAAAGATTTTTGCTCTAGCCAACAGTCTAGATATTTATCTTCACGCATCTTATCTCCCAGGCGTAGCGAACGTCTGGGCAGACGCTCTGTCCCGGAGACAGAGCACGACAGTAGAATGGGAGCTCAAGCAACCCATTTTCAACCTAATGATTGCAGAGCTCTCCCATCCACAAGTGGATCTTTTTGCGTCCGAGGAGACTCACAAACTCCCTCTATACCTCACCCGCCGGGCGAAAACGCCGGCAGGGGGGCCAGACGCCCTAGTGACAGACTGGAACAGATGGAGCTCCATCTATCTGTTTCCGCCGCCAGATGCGTCACTAATGTGCCACGTAGTGAACAAACTACGAGATTATCGAGGCTTAGTTTCGCTAATCGCGCCCCTGTGGCCGGCGCAGTTGTGGTACCAGCAATTGAAGACGTGGTGCCCGGACCCGGTGTCGCTCCCGGTCGGGTATTTCCACTTAGACACGATTGGCAACCTAGCGACCTCGCTGACTTTTGCATTATGGATATTCAGGAGGCCAAGTGGCTAGCACCATACGGTAGAGATGTGACCAATAAATTACTCAATCAATATACTCAGTCTACAAAACGACAGTATCAATCACATTGGCAAGCTTTTACTTCTTGGATCGTTAGAACAGAACAAACTGTACCCTCAGTGGCATTAGTTTTTAATTATTTGAATTATCTGTTTGAGCAGAAACGTTTATCTGTGGTTACATTAAAAAATCACTTAACTGCGATTAGAGTGCCCTTTTTAGACCTTACGGGTCTCTCCATACCGGTAGCGGAGGAAACAGGTTTTATGAGAGCATGTTTTAAACTCCGCCCACCTCCCCGTCAGCTCATGCCTACTTGGTCTCTGGACAAAGCTTTGTCTTTACTTCACTCTCGTCTGTACCAAAATACTGCAGACTTTGCATTACTATTAAAAAAGGCGGTTTTCCTTTTGGCTTTGGCCACCGGAAACAGAGTGTCTGAGCTGGCGGCGATGAGCAACACACCTAATTGTCTTAGGTTTGGTAGACTTAATGAATGTCTTTACATTGCACCTTCCCCAGGTTTTGTAGCCAAGAATGAGCATAGTGCACACGTGTTTTCTGAGTTCACGGTGCCGGCGTTAAAAAGGGGAAAGGTGCATCATAATCTATGTCCAGTGCAAGCTCTAACCAAATATTTGAGGGTAGCTCCTCGAAACCCCCAAGGTGCTTTATGGGTAGCAAGTACGGGTAAACGCTTACTTAAACGGCGATTAGCCTCTCTTCTGGTAGAAGTCATTAAAGAAAGTAATCCCGGCGTTGTGGGTCGGGCCCACAATTTACGCAAATGGGCAGCCTCTTTACGTTTCCTGAAAACATTTTCAGTAGAAGATATCGCGTCCACGCAGTTGTGGGCGTCTAATCATACGTTTCTGTCTAGATACTTGTCAGTTGCTCTAGACAAACCTTCCTTACCATGTATAGCTTTAAGGCAGAGGGTCTAGGTGGCCCTGCAGTCACTTTTGTTTACTTTCACGGGAAGGGGGGGGGGGGTGCAGTCAGTTGACATAGGACACCCTAGACCCCACCGGAGTATGAGAGCTGTGATACAATTTAAGGTTAAAATGTGATATGAAAATTTCTCAGCGAGAAATTATGCTAGTACAATGTTAAGTACAAAACAACGGTGTTGTTATAGTAGTTTTAGATGCGAAAGCAATTTATTATTAGAACAATGGAGTTCCTTTGCAATTTGTCTCCAAGTTTATTTTGGGGTTTATTATGTGCACATATAAACTTATAACTTGTTATTTTTTGTCACCACTCGTTGAGTGGGGTGCCTTTGTAACTGCAGATCTGTGTTCAGAATCTTCAGGGTTACTCAAATTTGTTGTCAGGCAGGCTTCTTTGAAGCACGCACCTGCCTGAACCCCTTTTTCTTGTATATTTTCGGCCTACGCCGTATTTAAATATATTTTTCAAAAGTAAGAATACTATGTGGTTGTTTTTCTTATCTGCTTTTCTAGAGTTATGATATGATTACGAATGTCCCCCTCCAGTCTTAGAAATCAGGCATGTTCGTCAATGATGGAGGGGCCACTAATAAATTATAGGTTTGACTCCTGTAAGGAGACAAAGAAAACCTAATATTTAGTAGTGGCCCCGTAATCATTGACGACTGGGGCCCTCCCGACCGTCCCCTTCCCATTCGTTGATGTATTGAGGATTTTGGTTTACTTGATATGTCAGTGAAGGAGGAATGACGCCTGAATCAGCGTCTGGTCAGAGATCCACACAAGTACATCCACGATATGATGGAAAGCTTATTAGATATTATTCTTATTTTCTTTTTGTTTTTATTTTTTACGAAGTTTTTTCGTAGTGAGAACCCAATTCATAATGACTGAAGCCATGAGTGAGGTCGCGTGCGCTCATGATGAAGGCTCCTCAGTTTTTAAATGCTCTGCGCGGTAGATTCAAAACTACGGCGGATTAGTGTTTGAAGAGGATGCCTTATGTAATAGGCATGTTCGTCAATGATTACGGGCCACTACTAAATATTAGGTTTTCTTTATCTCTTTACAGGAGTCAAACCTATAATCTAGGTGTGTTTGTTAGCAATGATTTGAAGCCTAGAAAACAATGTATAAGCGTTCGTAACAAGGCAAACAGGATTCTCGGGTTCATATCTAGGAGTGTGAGTAACAGAACTGCTGATGTTATCTTAAAACTTTACTTGTCATTAGTGAGACCCCCATATGGATTATGCCGTTCAACTTTGGTGTCCTTATTACAGAATGGACATAGATCATTGGAGAGGAGTACAACATAGAATGACAAAAATGATCCATAATTTAGAAATTTTCCGTATGAAGATAGGTTGCAGAAATTAGGCTTACATTCGTTAGAGAGACGCAGAGTTAGAGGGGATATGATAAGAGGTATTCAAGTGGGTAGTGGGATTAATAACGGGGACATGAAAAATGTTACTAAAGTTCAGTGATAGCGAAAGAACTCGTACAAATGGTTTCAAATTAGATCAATTTTGTTTCAGAAAAGATATAGGCAAATATTGGTTTGGTAACAGAGTTGTAGATGGGTGGAATAGGCTACCAAGTGATATAGTGGAATCAAGAACGATAGGGAGCTTTAATTAAGATAAAAGAGATAGGCATATGGACGAGATGGGTGGCTGTGAGGGGGATCTACCATGTGTGGGCCAATCGGCGCTCAGCAGACCCCCGTAATCTTGTGTTAATCCCTGACCATTTTGGTGGGGCCAGTACTCAAGGTATTAGTGAGTTGGTTGGGCCTATAATTGGGCCTTGTATTGGGGTTGGGGGTGACAGGGATCTGCCTTGTATGGGCCGATCGGCTTTTTGCAGACTCCCATTTTCTTATGTTTCTTATGTAAATTAAATTTTAAAAATCTGTGAAAATTCTTGGTTGTTTATATAATAGAAGTTACTGTGGGACACGTAATAGTTTGAAGGGGGAGCTCTGCCCCCTCTAAACACCCGTCACTTATGTGCATAATCTGTTGTACTTCAATGAGGGGGTCCAATTAACTCCTTCAGACATATTATGTTCCAGTAAGTCCAACGGAGGCGGGGCGCCCGGTATCATTGCCACTGCACCACACAACTGTCAAAACCACACTGCTCTGACTGAACACTTACTGAGCTCATATGACGCTCAATCGCGTCATAAACTTATTGGAGAGGCATGTAGATAAGTCCATATGAAGCGATCGCGTCATATGAGTTTTTGGTCATAAGTTCCATATGACGCTATCGCGTCATATATGCGCAAGGAGTTAAGGGAGAAATAACAGACGAAATTAGGCCGCAAATTACAATAACATAGCGGGCAGCCGTTTATGGGAGACTTTTACAGATAATTTTAATGTTAATTTTCTCCCTTAATCGATTTTTCCAAATTAGGCTATCAAACTTATTCTACATAAAAATGAAGTACAGTTTATAGGGATTCCAACATGCATTTAAAAATTGTCATGAAAATTGGTGGGTGGTTTGCTTAACCCTCCAGCCCCGGCTATGTATTATATATATATTCCTCGAAAACCCGGGTGTTTTGGCCGAAAAACGTCTAGGCTAGGCTACCGTATATTCGTTAATCAGACTGCTTCCCGCATTCCCGCGCATTCCCAAGCGTAGCTGTGTTATTTACCTGTAGAATGGCATTAAGTAGAGCTCTGTAAGTCAACTGGTTGAGATGTGATGATGATGATTCATTGGAGATAACTTTATGGCCAAAACAGCCACTTACACCACTTTCGATACTTAACAACAACATACAGGCACACACGAACAAGCGACGCTCTCCTTCTTGTAGCCGTAGATGCTGGGCGTTCGTCCAGCCGGCTGTTGTTTACATGCGTCGGACCGACGCCTCGCACACGAAGCTCACAGGCTTTCAACCACTGGGCGTTCAAGAGCCTTCCGGGTACCTGTTATATGCTTTTTTATGGCGTTCAGAGCCCTTCCGTGGTGAGAGGGTTAATATAGGCCTATACCGGTTAGGCTAATGTCTGTTTTTATGCTTTTAACCCCTCATTTTCCCTGAACTTCATAGAATCATAGCCCTCCCCACTAGTAGGGGGCATGTTTTTAGATTGTTGGATAATGGGTAAATATTCATTTCCGCTCCTTTTCAGTATAAAACAACACTAAGCTATAGTATATAGTACCGGGTATATAGTATATAGTAAAAATGTTGCATCTGCTACCGCCGCCGCCAACACCGTGAAACGACCGCAGCAGTGCAAAGTACTGGTACTGAGCTGGATACACAGGCCTAGTTTGCCTTTTTTCCAGAGGATCTACTGTAAGATACTGTAAGAATATAGGCCCTCTATCTGAAGGATTTTTTTTTTTTTTTTTTTTTTTTTTTTTTTTACCTATGGTCCCGTTAAATATCCTCAAGTAACCTATTAAAAACTGTTCAGGAGACTGGTTAGAAACTTGTACGATGTTTAATTGAATGGTCGGAAATCAGTATTTACTGAGAAATAACAAGTCTTAAAATGCGCCTATGGGGTCACCCAGGGTCCCTGCCCTCTCTTTCCCAGGTAATGTTATGTTATGTTAGGCCTATATATTATTAGATTAGGGTTAGTTAGGTTAGGTTAGGTTAGGTTAATCTAATCTAATAGAATATAATATTTGTACATTTGGGCAGTGGGCAGGGCCGCGCGTATGTGGCGGCATACAGACCCTCCCGTCCCGTAAACAGCACATTTTAAGACTTTTATTTCTCAGTAAATACTGATTTCCGACCTTCAATTAACCCATCAGACCCGGCTATGTATAATAGCGAAACCCGGGGGTTTTGGCCGAAAAACGTCAATGCGTAGGCTACCGTATCATTGTTATTTTCAATGCTTCCGCATTCCCGTTCCTCCCCAAGTGTAGATGTGTTGCGTACCTGTAGAATGGCGTTAAGTAGAGCTTTCTAAGTCAACTGGTTCAGTTGTGATGACGATTTCTGTGGAGATAACTTTGTGGTAAAATCAGCCACTTTACACTACTTTTGACTACTTAACAATAACATACAGGCACACACGAACAAGCGACGCTTTCCTTCTTGTGGTCGGAGATGCGCGCGGCGTCGGTCCAGCCAGTTTTTGTTTACATGCGTCGGACGGACGCCTCGCACACCAAGCTAAGCTTACAGGCTTTCAAGCTGCCGGAGCCTCAGCTGAGTCAGCTCCCTTCCGGGTTCCGCGGGTTTTTTTTTTTATGGATACCTCAGAGCCCAACCGGGTCTGGAGGGTTAAACATCCTACAAGTTCTAACCAGTCCCCTGAACAGTTTTGGTAAAAATTGAAGAGACCCCGGACAGCCTTTTTACTTGTTAATTCTAGTTTTTTGTTTATTTTTCTTTGATAGGCCTATACAGTGTTGTTTAATACCGAGGACCGTCGCATTTTAGTATTTTCAACATTAGCATAACCTAACCTAACTTAACCTAACCTAACCGAAAACTAAACAGGGAACATGAGCTGGGTTTAGACCATCGTGCACCCATCAGCAACATCAGCTAGCCTTGCCTCTAAAACTGCTGTGGAGCAAGTCCCTCCAAACTGGATATGTACCACAATCCCTAAAAGAAGGTACTGTCACACCAATACACAAAGGGGGTAGTAAAGGCATAGCCAAAAATTACAGACCAGTGGTGCTGACGTCACATCTTATTAAAATCATAGAAAGAACAATACGAGCTAAGATGGTCAGCTACCTGGAAGATAACGAGGCATTCAACGAGGGTCAACATGGCTTTAGACAAGGCCGCTCCTGCCTTTCACAACTACTATCACACTACGACAAAATCCTACTGTTGATTCCTACAGGATATTCAAGACGGAGAAAATGTAGACGTCATATATCTAGATTTCGCCAAAGCTTTTGACAAGGTGGACCATGGGATCCTTCTACAGCTTTGTTTTAGAGTATTAGTCACCACAATATATTATGTCTTCACCGCTGCAGATTAAATTATTTTTCCTTAGACTTTGTGGGTTAAATAGGCTAAAGGTGATGGCAGCCATCTTGGATCAGCTGAGAACTAGTCTAGGCCTAATATTTTTCATTTTTTTACCGTAGTTTTAGTATTTTGTCATATTCTATATCAATACTAACCCTGCGGGGGTCTGGGGGCGGCAGCCCCCAGGTTAGGTTAGGTTAGGTTAGGTTAGGTTAGGTTAGGTTAGGTTAGGTTAGGTTGTTAGGTTAGGTTGTTAGGTTAGGTTAGCCTAATGACAAAATATGGTTTTAGGAAATTTAGCCTAAATTTTTTAGGGGCATGTTTTAATATTGCAAAATAGCCTAATGGGTAAATATGAATTTCCAGAAGGAAAAACACCTTAAAACACACTAGCCTAGGCTAATCAATGAAGAAACTGATGAGAAAAAGGATTAGTCTATAGGGCTAGGCCTAGGCCTAATACAAAAAACACATACGTGACCTAAAATCCAATTTGACCCTAGGCCTATCCTGTAATGCAATAGGACATTAACCACGAATGTTCCTCATATTTATGTAGGCCTATATGCCTAATACCGGTACCTGGCAATGTGGGTTTGAAGACTAGCCTATCACTGTAGGATAATGCAATAGGACATTAACCACGAATGTTCCTCATATTTAGGCCTAGGCTATGTATAATACCGGTACCTGGCAATGTGGTTTTGAAGACTATCACTGTAGGCCTAGTTCTTGCAGAACAAGACGAGATTAAGCCTGGCACAGTGGCACTGGCAGGGACGAACTCGTTGTTGTTGTTGTTGTTATGATGTGATCAGCTGGGTGGCTGGTGGGGGGAGGGGGATTGAGAGAAGGCGCAGTACTGAAGAATTACCACCTAATTTTGCCCTTTAATTCTAACAGAACATTCATAAGCTGTAGAAAATCCTCTAATGATAGCCAGAATAAACAGCTAAAATGTGTCGTAATTTTCCGGGGTTAAACTGTTAATTAAAGGATCTTATATTTATTTAATTTAGTTACCCATAAAATATAATGATAAGTTTTCTATTATGTGGTGAAGTAAATTTTCTATGTTTTAGGATAAACTATTATTTATTTTAACTCTGACGAATTCCAAAACAATTTAAGTTCAAATTTCTATATTTAGTACAAATATATGATCAAATTTGTAATAAACACTGAAATATGTTAATCTGAATTACAATTGATTTTATACACCAAAATTTCATATATATATACAGTATATAAGTATTTCTGTTAATTAAACATCAAATATCGGCTCTATGTTGACATTTTGACCAATTCTCGTCCTGAACCTCGGAAGTGCATGTACTATCAAAGTTACCTAGAGCTTGTAACGGAGTAGAAGTACTTTCTACAGTAACATTGTAGTTGTCTTACGTTGACAATTATAGACATACCTGTGTGTAGGCTACTTAAGGTATAATTATCCAGAGGTTATATAGGCCTACTATTGCCTAAATTTCTCAGGTACTCTAGATAATATACAGATTTGTACACGATGAGCGGATGGGAACAGGTCAAGAAGAGGGCTTGGAATACTGTAGCAGGTGGAATGGAAAATCAACATTTTGATAATACGTCCCCTCATTCAACAGTTTGTAAGAGAGCCCGAGTGGAGAGCAAATTGGAAAGCAGAGGGGTAATGGGAACAATGAAAAGGATGAGATCTCCCGTTCCCACAATCGGTCCTGCTCATAAGAAACTTCGGCAGGACACTGTATGCAGAACTGAAGGGGAAAACAACAATATCGTCAGTCCGAGTACTTCTGAACATATCGCCGGAGAAAACACACTGAGTAAGTTGGTATTGTTTCCACAAATACCATTCCAAATCCAGTCACTCCCCACAGTAACAAGCCTTCAGTCAGTCCCGCTGCATAAGGGTACCTATGTAAATGTAAAGGTTGAAGGGGAAAACATAAATTTTATTCTGGATTCGGAAAGCACGCTGAATATAATGTGTGCTGCCGATGCCAATAGGGTAGGTTTATATAACATGCCCAGTGAAGACATTGCTATGGATATCAACACTTGGCGTGGTAGAGTAAAATATATGGTAAAATACTTTAAGAATGTCCAAATTTATTTTACTAAGAGCTTATCGATATACATAAATGTATATGTCGTCCAAACCTCCGATCAAAACGAGCTTAAACATAATGTAATTGGAAGGGATACTCTAATCCATATAGGTGCTCTACAGTACTGCGATGAAAACTTTGGTCGACTACATAACAAACCCACAGGTACCCCCATGTCATGATCAAGGAACCTTAGGATGCCGGTGTAGGTGCCCAATAATCCTTAGTTTATACACTAGTTTAAAGTCACTGAAGGTTATGATTGATACTGGCTCTAAAAAAGATATAAAGACATTGCCACATTTGGCGTCAAAATATGCATTGAGTTCGCGACCCAAAACTGTTGAAATCCCTACACAAGATGGACCGTCTCTAAAAGGAATTGTCGATGAACATCCCCTTCAACTCAATGCAGTGTTTGATATGGTAATGGGAATGGCTTTCCTCCGCCGGTATCGAACTCTTATTAATTACACCAACAGTGATTTGTATTTCAACATCGCAGATAAAACTTACTGTACAAATTAAGAGGTGTTCTTCTTTAAAACACACCACATACTTCTGTTGGTACCACCCGTTTTTCATTTGACAACTTGCACGTTTCTGTCTATAAGGAAGTTGGAGTTATAACTATCGATATTTAACTCATTTACCAGCTACGGTTGCAGAGCATATATAAACACACACAACAAACTTTCTATCCATCAAGAAGTCACATAACTTTGGTCATTTCTGCCAAAAATCCATGTCTACAACTACAACTTCCAAAACTCGTAATTAACCAATTGCGAGTTTCAGGAAGTTGGAGCCGTACACATCCATATTCAACAGAAAGGCAATAATAATGTAGGATTCTGATTGATAAAAAGTATGTTGAATTGAGTTATATGTATTTATAAATAAAATACCCCCAAAAAGGATATCCCCCACCACCCTCCCAAGCAGCAACCCAGTAACAATCCCGAAGGAACCAGAGCGAAAGCCGACCAGGACGAAGGGACCGAACAGCCAGAGGAGAAAGAAGAACACACCCACAGGATCAAAGGAAGCCGCCACCCGTGTCACTCAACAGAGGGTCGCCCGAATGGACCAGGAGACCGACACCAACACGGCAGGAAAGCAAAGGACCCCAAAGGCACGTCGGCCAAGAGTGGATTACTCCCAACCCTTCTAACACCCACGACACCTACATACCACACACATAACACTAAGGTAAATAATATAATTCTAACAGTGTCAAGTATGACTCTCCCCAGTTGTACTACCGACCAAATAATTTAACCACAACTCTATACACACGATAACCCTATGCCCAGTTAGTGTATTGATTTATACCTGTTAATTTATATTACTATTCGAACACCATTGGATGTTTACCTCAAGGTGACCACATGGGTGCACCTGAACAAATAAAGAAAATATAATGCTGAAGAGATTTAAATCATGATAATATGGCTTAGCTTGTCAGTCGGTCTGTCAGTTGGATGAAGTTAAGTTAAGTTAGATGATGAGAGCTGGATCAAACCGTAACCAGGGTCGCGCCGAACTAAGGAGTGGAGATGTTGTCTCGATGGTAGACTAAGGAGCTCTCATCATCTAACTTAACTTAACTTCATCCAACTAACAGACCGACTGACAAGCTAAGCCATATTATCATGATTTAAATTTCTTCAGCATTGTATTTTCTTTATATGTTAAGGTGCACCCTCGTGGTCACCTTCCAGGTAAACATCCAATGGTGTTCGAAGAGTAGTCATTTGCCTACCACCCATCATGTGGATGTGGACGGATGTGGATGGGAAGGGCAGGTGGAGGAAGTCAGTAGGATAGGTAGATATAAAAAGGGAGAGATGAGACCTATAAGAATACAGTTTAAAACCAGAGCAGTGGCAGAGACAGTGACAAATTTTAGTTGGAGGCTAAACACAAATGAAGAACTGAAACATATAAGATTAAAGAAGGATTTGAGCATAGAACAAAGAAAAATAATAATGGAATTACAGGAAAAGGCTGATGAAAATAATGGAAAGTTGGGTGAGGAGGATAAGAGGAATTTTTACTGGAGAGTGAGGGACGGGAAATTGAAGAAATGGTTTATACGAATAGAAGGGAGAAGGAGATCAGGAAGGGAAGAGAATGTGATAGGATTTGTGACGGAGGAGGAGAACAGGGTGGAGGTGTCACAGGGAGAGACAGGAGACGAAGCTGCAGACCCAGTAGTGCCAGGGGGGGAGTAGGGTACGGACAGGAGGAGCGGGATGATGTAGCTGCTGAAAGAATGGTAGAAAGATTAAGGATTATGTTTAGTAATGTGGATGTGTTTACCCAGGACAAGAAAAGAGAACTGATAATTGTAGGTTGCAGGATGAAGAGGAAAAACCTGATGTCATAGCCTTACAGGAAGTAAGACCAAAAAATGCTAGAATTGAAAGGGAACTGGTGGAGGGTTTTGAGTTGTATGAGAGGAATGCTATTAGAGCAGAGGTTGGAAGAGGACTGTTTATTTATGTAAGAAAAGAGCTCAAGGTAAATGAGGTGGATATGAGACAGCAGTATTGTGAGTATTTGTGCATTGAAGTAAAATGTGCAAGAGGGTCAATTCTAATTGCCTCTATATATAGAAGCCCAAATAATAGTAGGGAAGAGGATGATAACCTACTGAAAGCAATGGAGGAAATAGATAATAGAGAACAAATATAAGATTTTGATTGGAGATTTCAATTTGCCAAGGATCAACTGGGCAAATTGTACTACTCCAGCGGGACAGTCAGTAGCCTGGAAAACAAGTTTATAGAGAAAGTGAGAGATTGTTTTTTAACGCAACATATTACAGAGATGACAAGATAATAGAGATGGGACGCAGGGGAGTGTACTTGATTTGATTTTTAGCAATGAAGAGGATATAGTGGAACATGTCAATGTGGATAGCCCTATAGGTCGGAGTGACCATGCCTGTATAAGTTTTAGTTGCAATATTAAAACAGAGAGGGATAATAGAAGCAATAACAAAAATATACATGTATGATAGAGCAGATTATGAGCTGCTAAGACGGTGTTTGGACATTGACTGGGGGGAATACTTGAACAGTGAAGATGCTGAAGGAATGTGGAGGAAGATTAGAGTCAAACTGGAGAATACTATATCCAAATGTGTACCAGTAAGGGAATACAGTATAAGGATAAAACAAAATTGAGGAAAAGAAAGAACCCAGAATTACCAATGAAAAGAAAGCTTTGGACATTGATAAGAAGAAAAAAACGATTGTGGGAAAGACTAAAAGTGTTAAAAAAGAACAGGGGGTCTAGTATAGAAGCTAAAAAAGTGGATTTGGAACGCAGACAAATAAACAATAAAATAAGGTAGGAGACAAGGAGGGGGTGAAGGAGAGGGAGAGAGAGATTGCAAGAAATGTGAAGGATAATCCAAAAATATTCTGGAAGTACATTCAGGAAAAGTTGTGGTTGTTGTTGTTGTTGTAGTTGTTGTTCCCCAAGCTGCCTGGCCGAACAGCCCCAAGGCCCCGAGCAAGGCCAAGGCCATAACCGAGCACCCCCACAGAACCCTCCCTGCTGACCACAACAAAGCCTGGGTGACCGAAGCCACTCCATGGCGGGGAGCTGAGGAGGGTGCGGAAACGCCCAGGAAACCAAGGCCCCACCCAGGGCCCTGTGCCCCTCAGCAATTATGAAGAAAAAGTTGAGGGGCAAAGGAAAATGTGACGCTTTGGCTTCCAATCTTGGTAGATTGGGAGGTCAATCCACGGAAGAGACGCCGTCACTTGAGATCTAGAAGATATATAAGTAAAAGGAACAGTCAGAGTAAGCTATGGGTATGGCAGAGATCGCTCAGTTCTCACTCTGATAGACCAGCCCATCACCATATTCAGGAAAAGTTAACAAGAAGAGTAGGTATCCCAGAACTGATAGGCGACTTGGATGATAGGAATAGAGCAGAAACTGATAAGGAGAAAGCAGAGGTGCTGGGGAAATACTTTGGGGAGGTACTAACAGTGGATTCGGATGATGCAGTGCCTACTATTCCCATCAAACAGGCACCAGCACTAGAAATAATAGAGTTTTCCCATGCTAGAATAAGAAGGGCTATAGAAAAAATGAACAGAAGTAAGTCCCCGGGACCGGATGGGATACATCCAAGAATCATAAAGGAAGGAGGTGAGATGTTAGTAGAGCCATTAAATTTTTTATTTGAGGTATCTTTTAATACAGGACAAATCCCGACGGACTGGAGAGAGGCAAACATAACAGCTATATTTAAGAAGGGAAAGAGAAATGACCCAGGAAATTATAGACCAGTCAGTTTGACAAGTGTTGTGTGTAAACTAATGGAAACGTTAATTAGAGAAGGAATAATGGAGCATACGAAATCAAACCAACTTTTCAGTGTGAGACAGTTCGGATTCTTGCCGGGGAGGTCGATGGTAATAATAAGCATGTTACTTATTTCTCATAAGCGCCAATTTTTCCGAAGAATTCACTAGCGCTCGAAAAGAGAAAGAAAAAAGAACAAAATCAATGCATCAAAAGAAGGCTTATAATTATACAACACACATTTAACAATCACTAGCAGTGGCAAAATAGCCTAAACTCTATAGCCATCTGTCATGACACCTCTCTCAAGATCATAGCTTCTCTCAAAGAGAAAAGTCTTAAGTTGTCTCTTGAAGCATTCAACAGAACTCAGTTGTCTCATGGACAGCGGCAACCTGTTATACAACCTCGGAGCCATGTAGGAGAATGACCTCTCAAAGAAAGAAGACTGCTGGAAAGCCCTTGGTTCATCAAAACGAAAAGGGTCATTGTCATGACGCACAACTACACCATGGTGTGCCGATGGGCGCCTGAGCAGCTCCGCAAGGTACCTAGGCTCACCAAATTTGAGAACCTTAAAAGTCACCAAACACAACTTAAATTCTATTCTTGCTCTTACTGGCAGCCAGTGCAGTTCTATGTGAAGAGATGTAGTAGGAGTTCTAGGTGGAACACCAAAAATTAGTCTTGTGGCCCTGTTAAGAACAGACTGAACTTTCTTCAAAATATAATTTGGAAGACCCACCAACAGGGCATTGCAATAATCAACACGAGAGAAGACCAATGAGTGAACCAACGTCAGGAGGCAACGTCTGGTTATAAACGGCTTCACCAAATAGAGATTTCTGATGTGCAAGTAACAACTTTTAACTATCTGGTTTACATGCTCTTTGAAATCTAATCAGGAGTTCACATATACACCCAGATTTCGAACAGAGTTGGCCGGTCGCAGCTGAGATCCACCCACATTGATGGAGAGGGCACCTACTATATCATCAGCTCTTCTATTTCCTCGGATGATGAGAATATCAGTTTTACCATCATTTAGTTTAAGTTTTCTCGCTCTCATCCACTTCTTGATATCAGACATCAACAATTCCATCTTACTCCGTATATCAACTATATTTGTGATTCTCACATAAATCTGGGTGTCATCTGCATAAAAGTGAAAGGTGACATTATGTGCACGAAGCAGAAGAGACAAACTGCTAATATAAATTATAAATAGGATAGGACCTAAAACTGATCCCTGCGGAACACCATACTGCAGGGGTGTCGAGTCCGAGACCACTTGATTTACCATCACACTCTGGGATCTACCTGACAAGTACGACCCAAGAAGCAAGAGAGCGGAGTCACGCACACCACAATCATAAAGATCACTCAATAACAACTCGTGATCCACTGTGTCAAAGGCCGCAGAGAGATCAAGCAAGACCAATGGTGAGGCCACATCATTGCAAATGTTCTCAACTAGATCATTATGTACTCTAATCAATGCTGTTTCAGTTGAATGATGCTGTCGGTAAGCAGACTGAAAAATTGGGATAGTTTCATTCTGCTGAAGTAGTGGTTGTAATTGGTCAAGTATTGCACGCTCTAATATCTTTGATATGAAGGACAGGTTGGAGACAGGACGATAGTTCAACATGTTCTCAACATCAAGTCCAGGTTTCTTTAGAGTAGGTCGGAGTAGTGC
This sequence comes from Paralithodes platypus, assembly GCA_032716605.1. Lineage (NCBI taxonomy): Eukaryota > Metazoa > Arthropoda > Malacostraca > Decapoda > Lithodidae > Paralithodes > Paralithodes platypus. The sequence continues at coordinate 29,491,499 of CM064485.1, read as the reverse complement.
ATGCTTTTCAGAATGTGGGAAGCTACCTTCAGAGAAGCACTTATTAATTATTTTGGAAATAAACTCAACTGTGTGATCATAGACTCTTGGTAGCTTGGAAACATTTATGGGATCCAACGGGCAAAATGTTGTATTGAGGTTTCTTATGTAGGACGAGATCATGTCCACCTCTACTGAGTGAAAGGATGAGAGGACATTATTAGGAATGTGTCGGGGTTGGAGTACAACTGAAAGTTCTTCACCAACAGAAGCATCATCCAGTTCCTGTCTTATGCGAGTTATCTTGCCAGCAAAAAATGCCACAAAGTTGGCAGCCAACTCGGCATCGGGTACAGAAGGTCTTAAGCTGACTCTTGTTTTTCCAAGTAAACTGTTTACAATTGAAGCCAACCTCCTCTGGTCGTTACCACATGAGTCAACTTTTCCCTGATAATACACTTTCTTTTCATCTTTGATTGTGTGGACCACAGCTCTTCTGGCTGACAGATATTGCAACCATGTAGAGTCTGTTTTATTTTTCCGCCATTCACGTTCAGCTCTTCTACGCGCTCTTCTAAGAAATTTAACTCGAGTGCTATACCAGGGTGAATCATCTCGTACTATGATTTTCTTCTCTACTTCTGGACAGTGATGATCGAACACTAATTTAAGTGCATTTCCATGTACCTCCACCAGCTCATCTGAAGTAAGGTTGGAAGTATCAATACTTCCCAAGTACTGTTTTACTTCACTGCTAGCCAAATTTTGGTCTGCATTTTTATAATTTCTAAATCTGATTACTTTTTCATGTGTGAGTGGCTTAGGGAAATCAAAGCTGAAAGTAATCAAAGCATGATCAGAGGTATTAGGGTCAGCATTCTCAACATCAACATCCAGAACACCACCACAACCCACAGGAGAGAAAACCAAGTCAAGGGTGTGCCCTAAGATATGAGTTGGGTGGGACACATGGTTTACAAAATTGTTCTGATCAGTCAACTCAAGGAACTCAGGAGAGAATGACTTCAGATGAGGGCTGTCAACCCAGTAATTAAAATCTCCACATATCAAAAGTCTTCCGGTTTTAGCAGAAAATTCCTCGAGAAACTGCCCAAACTCTTCCATAAAACCCCTATCTGTGCCACGATGGCCAGGCCTATAGACAACTGCCATTCTTAGAATTTGTTGATGGAGTTTTATTTCCACTTCCAACTACAGCTAATTAAGGTGGTAGGTGATTGGATGCAAATTCTGGAGGATGGTGATGTTATAGACGTGGTATATTGCGATTTTATGAAGGCCTTCGATAAGGTCCCACATAAAAGGTTAATAGAGAAAGTTAGAAGCTATAATATAGGGGAGAAATGTGTGAAATGGATAGCTTTCCTGAAAGATCGGACAGTTCAACAACTGACAGAGAAATACATCCTTCTTGGTTAGTCCTCTGAAAGTGGCAAAGGAAATCTCCTCAAAATCTAATGATTCTACCAATTTAATGTACTCAGCCGGGGTTCCTGACACAATATCATCATTAACTGGTAGCCTACTGAGCGCATCTGCCACTACATTATCTTTTCCTGATTTGTGAACCAAGTCATAATCATATTGGGACAGCAACAAAGCCCATCTTTGGATTCTGGCATTTGCATTAGAAGGAATTGGCTTCCGCGGCGGATCCCCAGATCGACCGTGGTGATTGTTACCTAAACATCTACAAAAGTACAAGTTCCCTTTGCCAAACAATCCAAGTAAAGGCCTGTGATCTGTCCTAGCTACAAAAGGCCTTCCAAGCAAAAAATATCTAAACCTCTTGACCGCATAAACTAAAGCCAATTCTCTGTCAATTTGGGCGTAATTATTTTCCGCCGCTGTCAGTTTTTTGCTTGCAAAGTACACTGGGGTCTCTTCACCCTCCTGGACCTGCAACAAAACACAACCCACCCCAGTAGGAGATGCATCTACTTCCACAATCAGAGGAGATTGACCATCAAAATTAGTTAGCAAGGTTGAGTTTTTTAAATCCCTTTTGATGGCTTCAAATGCCTTGTGCTCTAGGGCTGTCCACTGAAATTTTGCACCTTTCTTCAACAGATCATACAAAGGTGAAAGCTTGGTTGAAAAGTTGTTAATAAATTTACAGTAATAAGTAATCATTCCCAATAAGGAGTGTACTTCTGCAGTTGACTGAGGGGAAGGTGCCTCTAGTATAGCCTGAAGTTTACTTGGAGAAGGCTTAATGCCATGACCATATATATGATACCCTAAATATTCCATGTCACTTACATGGAACATAGACTTCTTCTTGTTAATCTGAACATTATGAGCTTGTAAAATGTTGAGTACCCTCTTCAGCCTCTCATCATGTTCAGCCTTTGTGTCACCTGCAATGATTATGTCATTAGATTTTTTTTTTTTTTTTTTTTTCTATATTCCAACTACTACCTCTCGGGCATAGGCTGATAGCCTTTACACTCAACCGCTGAACACGGTGAGGCCCGTGAGGTCTTGCTCCAGTCTAGGGAGTGAGACATGTGAAGCTTCACGGCTCGAAGCAATTCCATCTCTGAATCTGCCTCGCCTCTGTGCTTCACAGTCTCACCCCCACAGACTCGGACCCTCACTCTAGGAACGCCACCTATTGAGCAATTAACTCACTAGGCATTGCCCCCCTGTAGCATATTTTTGAATATGGGAATAATCATACAATGCTATTTAATCAGGGAACAATGAGGGTATTTTTTTGGCATTTCGGTGTGCTGTGGTAATGCACTGATACTAGGTACAGCACAAATTCCATCCCAATAATATCTTCCCATTGACATATTGGGATTCGAACCCGGGTCCATTGGATTACCAGTCCAGTGGCAAGACCACTCTGCCACACCTCCCCTAGGCTGCTACACCTTCTACTTGAGCAATTAATTGGGAAATAAAGCTTTGAAAGATAGCTGGAGATGATGAGAGACCAAAAGGTAACCTCCTATACTTGAACAGTCCTTTCTGAGTGTTGATCACTAAGAGTTCTTGGCTCTTCTCTTCTACTGGAATTTGCAAATAAGCATTCTGCAGGTCAATCTTAGAAAATACCGTACCGTTACCAATTCCTGATAATAACTCGTCAATCTTAGGAAGAGGGTACTTATCACACCTAATTTGCTTATTCAGTTCTTTAAAATCACCACATATTCTCATTGATTTCTGGTCAGCCTTCAGAACTGGTACAATTGGTGCTGCCCACTCACTACAAGAAATTGGTTCCAAAATACCTTCCTTAACAAGCTTATCTAAAGCATCTTCAACCATTGGTTTATGATAAAAAGGAACTGTGCGAGCCTTCATAAATTTTGGAGAAACATAATTCTTAACCTGTACCTTGGCTACTATGCTTGAGATAGGCTTGCTAGGGTTAACACAGTACTGGTCTAATAAATAGCTTGCCTCTTGAACCTGCTGAATTTTGGAATTTTGGTCTAATCCAGCCAAATGAATCCCCACTTTGGCCATGAGATCCTTCCCACATAAATTGTTATTTGAGGAATCAACTATATAAAAGGGCTGACTCACCTCCTTACCATTGTATTTAATATGTACCTGCAATCTACCTATCACCTGTACAGTAGAATTATCATAAGCCACTAATCTCTTCCTTGAAGGCTCGACCTCCAGCTTCAATAACCTAGCCCAATCCGATGTCAAAGTAGAGACTGATGCGCCACTATCAATCTCCAAGGGTACCTGCTTTTCATTTATTACAAAATTGAAAATCTCTGCCTTCACCGCACATACAGACTCCTTCACCGTCAACAGATGTCCCTCTCCATCCTCTTCCGAACTGTCCTGTGCCTCTGGGTCATTAAGTACCCTCACTGGTCTTGTACCTCTAGCATATTTCTTGGGCTCTCCTGAGGCTTTGCCAGTAGTCCCTGTACTGTTCTTTGTCCTTAGTTTTGGATTGTTCTGATACTCCTCCCCATAGTCATGCTTCACAGAACCACACTCTTTTTAAATGTCCCTTCTTTTTACACTTATGGCATGTGAAATCCTTGAAACGGCACATGCTGTTCTCGGGAGGGAATCCGCAATGACGACAAAGTGGTTTTCCTAGTCTAGGTCCAACATTCACAGCTCTTACTTGCTGCCACTCACTCCTTTCTCCAACAAATGCCTTTTCCATGTTTAACATCCTCTCAAAAATTCCAGTGGATGTCATTGACTGCAAGTCCAAATTTTCAGCTACTAAATTTGGAAAATATACTTCCTGCTCTACCGCCATAAACAACTGATCTTGCACTCTTGGATCAAATTGTTCTCCAAAATTACAGTCTTTAGCTAAGGCCTTCAGTTCTGCATACAATTCATTTAAATGTTCTCCCGTCTTCTTCTTTCTTTGCTGGAAGGCTAGCAAACTACGGTGATATGAGGGTTTGACGATAAAATGTTTCTTCAGAGCAGCCACTAGCTCACTAAGATTTAGTATGAGGCAAATCTGGAGCACAAAGGTTGCCTAACACACTGTAAATCTCGGTACCAACAGACACTAGCAACACATTTTTCTTTTTATCTGCCTCTGTTACAGCCAAGTGAGCAAAATTATAGGTTTGACTCCTATAAGGAGATAAAGAAAACCTAATATTTAGTAGTGGCCCCGTAATCATTGACGAACATGCCTATTACATAAGGTATCCTCTTCAAACACTAATCCGCCGTAGTTTGAATCTACCGCGCAGAGCATTTAAAAACTGAGGAGCCTTCATCATGAGCGCACGCGACCTCACTCATGGCTTCAGTCATTATGAATTGGGTTCTCACTACGAAAAAACTTTGTAAAAAATAAAAACAAAAAGAAAATAAGAATAACTATCTAATAATCTTTCCATCATATCGTGGATGTACTTGTGTGGATTTCTGACCAGAAGCTGATTCAGGCGTCATTCCTCCTTCACTGACATATCAAGTAAACCAAAATCCTTAATACATCAACGAATGGGAAGGGGACGGTCGGGAGGGCCCCAGTCGTCAATGATTACGGGGCCACTACTAAATATTAGGTTTTCTTTATCTCCTTACAGGAGTCAAACCTATAATTTATTAGTGGTCCCTCCATCATTGACGAACATGCCTGATTTCTAAGACTGGAGGGGGACATTCGTAATCATATCATAACTCTATAAAAGCAGATAATAAAAAACAACCACATAGTATTCTTACTTTTGAAAAATATATTTAAATATGGCGTAGGCCAAAAATATACAAGAAAAAGGGGTTCAGGCAGGTGCGTGCTTCAAAGAAGCCTGCCTGACAACAAATGGGTAACCCTGAAGATTCTGAACACAGATCTGTAGTTACAAAGGCACCCCACTCAACGAGTGGTGACAAAAATAACAAGTTATAAGTTTATATGTGCACATAATAAACCCCAAAATAATCGTGGAGATAAATTGCAAAGGATCTCCACTGTTCTAATATTAGATTGCTTTCGCAGCTAAAACTACTATAACAACACCGTTGTTTTGTACTAACATTGTACTAGCACAATTTCTCGCTGAGAAATTTTCATATCACATTAACCTTAAATTGTATCACAGCTCTCATACTCCGGCGGGGTCTAGGGTGTCCTATGTCAACTGACTGCACCCCCCCCCCCCCCTTCTCGTGTCAAAGTAGAGACTGATGCGCCACTATCAATCTCCAAGGGTACCTGCTTTTCATTTATTACAAAATTGAAAATCTCTGCCTTCACCGCACATACAGACTCCTTCACCGTCAACAGTTGTCCCTCTCCATCCTCTTCCGAACTGTCCTGTGCCTCTGGGTCATTAAACAGTTAAACTTCAGAAAGACACCATGACTTGAGGTTTTATTAATGTTTTGAATTCTTGGAATTTAGTGAAGTGAAAGACAAAGGACAAAGTGAAGGACAAAGGTAAATAATTAAATAACTTCTAGAAGCTGTTTTTTTTTTTTTTTATATATACCTATTTTTGGGAGCGCGGAGCGCAGGAGCGCGGAGCAGGAAGCGCATCGGGTCTGCTGACAAAAGGAGCGCGTGAGCGCTGCCGCATTACCGGTCCCACCGGAGCGCGCCCACCTCTGGTAAAGCAGCCGCCATGGCTCTACATTCGGACCTGTAATCACGGTTTTATTTCGATATATTTTTTGCTTAATGTTATTACATTAGGTTAGGTTGGTTAGGTTAATTTGCTTAATATTATTGCATTAAGATAGGTTGGTTAGGTTAAGTTTTTACTACAGTAAACTTAAGTAAAAATAGATCGAAATATATTTAAAATCGTGATTAGGTGCAAATGTCGAGGTTTAGCGGCTGTTTTACCATTGCTAAATATCACGAGAGTTGTTGCCTTGTATAAGTAGAATCCTACTTTTATCGCATCACATTAATTAAAAGAAAAAAAAATCAACACATACTGGCCGATTCCTTCTAAATTGCAGACTCGCTATCTCTCGTCAGGAAATAATTGACACCTAAATGGCACGAAAGGTTTTAAAATTGACTAAAAATTGGGCGAAAGGTCATAACATCTCGAAACTAATGGGGCTAAACATGAAGGAGAAAAGGGTCCAGAAAATAAAATAATAGTAATAATAAAGATAACTTAGTATACAATTATTATAATAATAATAATAATAAAGATAACTTAGTATACAATTATTATAATAATAATAATAATAAAGATAACTTAGTATACAATTATTATAGCCTTTATATTGTGTATTAATTTTATTGAGGATAAACATTATACATTATAAAGTACAGTGAAAGGGGATGCTACAAAGACATAGTAGTTTAACCCATAGAATTTATTACCGGCGACGTCTTATTAACCCTTTCCAGCTCCAATACGCGTTTCTGTTCTGTTTCTGGCTACTATTAGACGATTTTATTCAGATTAGTAACGGTATATGGAAGTCAGAGGGTTAATTGAGATAGTCTTTCCCCTTTGAATGCCAACAGATCCTTTATAAACTGTCTAAACTCGTCTAATGATAGCCATAATAAACTGTCAAAATGGTTCATCAGCCGCAAAGAGATTATATAGTGAGAGAGAGGTAGCCTGACCAGGATTCGAACCCGCTCACACCAGGTATATTTGGAAGAGTCGGGCACCGTAACCACTCAGCCATGAGTGGTTACGGTGCCCGACTCTCCCGAATATACCTGGAGTGAGTGGGTTCGAATCCTGGTCAGGCTATCTCTCTCCCACCCTGTCGTACAATATCATTAGATTATATATTATTCTATGCCGGGTGACTTGGCCACTTGCAAGTTTCAAGCTATAAGGAAGTGGGAGTCATAAACATTGATATAAAATAGAAATACAATAATAGTGTAGGTTTTTGATGGATAAAAGGGGTGTTAAATTGGGTTTTGTGTATTTATGAATGTACCAAGAATATATTTCAGCTGGTAATTCTGCTAAATATCGATGTCTACAGCTCCAACTTCCTTATAGAATATATTTCAGCTGGTAATTCTGCTAAATATCGATGTCTACAGCTCCAACTTCCTTATAGAACGAAACTCGCAAGGGGTGAATTGAAAACCATACATCGTGGGAAATAGTGGGTATGGAATGGTTAAATAAAGTGTCCATGGTAATGGACATGGGAAGTTATATTGGTAGTTATAAACCCATCTTAAAGGGGGTAGTGCTCGTTTTTCTGAACCCCTTTCTCCTTCGTGTTTAGCCCCACTAGTTTTGATAATTTAAGACGGTCGGCACATTATTTTGGCGATTTTCACACCTTTCGCCCCATTTAGTTATCAATTTTTAGACCTTTCGTGCAATTTAGGTGTCGATTTTGTTCCTGGCGAGCGATAGCGAGCCTGTAATTCTAAGAGGAGCCGGCCTTTGGCCGGGACATTTTTCTACCGAAAAATATACAAATTTATCTTGAAATGGGGTCTAGGGGGTGTTTTTATAAGCTTGATGGAGGTCTAGCGAGGAAACTAAAACAATAAATGAATACATGAATTAATAGCCCAAACAATAAATGAATACATGAATTAATAGCCCAAACAATAAATGAATACATGAATTAATAGCCCAAACAATAAATGAATACATGAATTAATAGCCCAAACATCCAGCCACCAGCCCCTTGAAGCAATTATAATGTATACTCTGTTTCTTTTCAACGGGCGGTAAATTGCAAAGTTGCCATCAAGATTTCTTAGTTATTTTGAAGATTTTGTAGTGAAATATGGTGCTAATTATACAAACTTGGTGTCGATATGATGCAGAGACATAGTAGTTTCATCTTCATATTCATATTCATATTCACACTCGTGAATGTGTGAACTATGCTTAACACCTTACGAGCGGCCTATGCGGTTTATTTATGTGTACCGCACAGCGGGGTGTTTTTAGCCAAAATAGGGCTGTTTACGTGATCATTTTCATGCCTAAATAAGACCCAGAACGTAAAACAAGTACCTATCCCTGAAAGGGCATAAACAGAGCTTTCGAATGACACCATAACGATCCTTGTATGATGGATAGTTTTCTTGCAATAACCGTGCAACGCGAGTGCAAAAAGCAGGTAATTCGGTACTTTCAGTACATAATTGAGTATGTAGCGAGTGAGAGAGGGAGGAGGGAGCTGAGATTTGTGTCAGTAGGTTCGCCGCGGTGGTCTGGAGCAGTCATACGCTCGCTAGTCTCCTGCCACCACTTGTCTCTCTCTCTCAGCCACATTACGTGCTGAAATTGCCACTCGAGTTATGTCGAGCGCCGCCACATAGTCCAGCTTTATTTAACTCGACTTATGTTGCTCGCCGCTAAATAAGGGTTAATGAAGTGAAATAGGTAGGATTAAAAAGGATCCACCTCGCGCCTAATAGAGTTAATCCCAAAATAAGTGACAGATGAATAGACCCCGTTTCCGACGGTCCTCTAGAGTCTAGGCGATCAGCAGGATGTGGCAGAAGTTGAGCCAGCTTTGAACCCTGCTCTGGAACTTGAGGTAGCGGCCGGTCATAGGTGTCTGAGGCTTGAAGGTGACCTGGGAGAACCCGGGTGCAGTGCCTGCATAGTAGCCGAAGGACGGGTTGCCGTTGTAGTCGCTCGAGTCACCAAGAGTCACATCTACGTCAGTGAAGAACGAGGACTGGAAGTGTCTGTTGGTGAAGATTATGATGGAGGAGATGGTCCGAGGAGCGCCCAAATCAGCGCTCCACCAAGCATTCATTTGGTTGTTGGTAGCTGAGCAGAACCCCTCTCCGGTGTTACAGTAGAATCCGTTGACAGCGTTCTGCGGCTGCCAGTTTGGCTCATAGAAGCCGCTGGACTGGATGTTGGTGATGACGTGTGTGATATCATTGACGGCCGGGGACCAGATGGAGAAACACTTATCTATCGTAGATGATGCCCGATGGATCACCTGACCACTGCACCATCACCAAAGCCATGAACAGGCTGCACTCACCGCCTGCAGGGTAATACAACACAGCTTTTACAACTTGACACTATCTTTATTTTTTTTTCTATGTGTATGAAGGAGACAAAAGGCAAAGCTGCCTGTAACAAGCAGTATATACCTTGGTAACAAGTGTCTCCCCCAAAGTTGAAAGAGCGACGGAGAGCCAAATTCAAGGTACGTTGGAGTCAAAATGTCTGGACACACGGAGCTTGAAGCAGTTGAAGTCACAGGATGAGGGAAAGAGAGATTGAGAGAGCGAGAGAGTGAAATGATTTGGGGTTGTTATGGATTGGTTTAGTTATTATTAAGGGTTTTGATTGGTCCCACCATTTTCAAGCAATGTATTTTTAGTTTGCTCCCTAGACTATAAAATATACTGTTTCCCCAGACCCCCTTCAATCTATCTATCTATCTATCTATATGCTCAGGCCCAATCCCCACTTTTCCTTTTTTTTATTTTTATTTTCCTCTATTGTATTATTATTAATTTTTTTTTTTTTTTTTTGTATTGGGGGTGGCTGACTCAAGACAGAGCAAGAACAGGAAAACACAAAACACAAGACAAAACAGCGAACAAACACAGACAAAACACAAAATTCACACACATCTTCAAGCTAAGCTAAACAATAATAAATAGATAAATAAATAAATGAAAAATAAATATTAAAAAATGGCTCTTCAAGCTAAATGGCTCTTCAAGCTAAATGGCTCTTCAAGCTAAATGGCTCTTCAAGCTAAATGGCTCTTCAAGCTAAATGGCTCTTCAAGCTAAATGGCTCTTCAAGCTAAATGGCTCTTCAAGCTAAATGGCTCTTCAAGCTAAATGGCTCTTCAAGCTAAATGGCTCTTCAAGCTAAATGGCTCTTCAAGCTAAATGGCTCTTCAAGCTAAATGACTCTTCAAGCTAAATGGCTCTTCAAGCTAAATGGCTCTTCAAGCTAAATGGCTCTTCAAGCTAAATGTATTATTTTTTGGGTATAAAATTATCCTGGCTAAATTAACAGGCTCGCTATAGTCATTCGCCAGGAAAAATCGATACCCGAGTGGGACGAAATGTCTTAAAATCGCTACACTAATATTATATAGATGTTGTAGTCCATTCATTATAGGTAGGCCAGAAATCCTGACGCCTAACCTCTGTAACTCAAAAAGGGCTAGAGCAAATGGGCTGTCAATTTCCACACCTATTCCCTGGTTGACCCTTCCTAAATGATAGCAATATTAGCTTGATTACCCTAGACGTTTATGAAGTAATGGAGGTTAGGGGTCATGATGTGCTTATAAAGAATGGACTATAGGTTAAGCCGGTGTCACACGAGCGCATTTTCCAGCAATTTTCGATGAGCAAGTTTTTTTCTTGTACTATGTTGAGGCTCTTAACATTGGCATCGGAAACTAGATCGAAGGTAGATTATGTTAGATAGTTTATTTTGTACGGAACTTAAATTTTGAAGCTGTCAGACTACAATTTCCCGTACAAATTGACGGAAAAATGGCTCGTGATACCGCCTTATTGACGTCAAGTTTACGTTACCTTTGATGCAGTAAATTAGACAGTTAGGAGTACGTTGACAGAGAGCAGCACAGGCGAGGGGGAACGGGGGATACTTCAAGGGGTGCTGCCCCAACAGACAATTGGTTACGTCACTGGGCATGGATGACGTCACCTGATCAAAATAATGGACAGTTATAGTAGTAGCAGTAGTAGTAGTAGTAGTAGTAGTAGTAGTAGTCTGGTCAAAATAATGAACAGTTATAGTAGTAGTAGTTGTTGTTGTTGCTGTTCCACAGGCTGTCTGGCCGAGCAGCCCCAAGGTCCCGAGCAAGGCCAAGGCCATAACTGAGTGCTTCCACAAAACCTTCCCTGCTTACCACTAATAAAGCCCAGGTGACCAAAGCCACTCCAAGGCGGGGAGCTGAGTAGGGTGCGGAAACGCCCGGGAAACCAAAGCCCCACCCAAGGCGTTGGGCCTCTCAGCAATTATGAAGGGAAAGTTGAGGGGCAAAGGAAAACATTTGATGCTTTGGCTCCCAATCTGCCAACCTCTAGGTTGGCAGTAGGGAGGGCAATCCACGGAAGAGATGCCGTCACTTGAGATCTAGAAAATATATAAGTAAAAGTGACAGTCATAGTAAACTATGGGTATGGCAGAGATCGCTCAACTCTCACTCTGATAGATCATCCCATCACCACATGACTAGAACCCAATCCTCTCAGCATCAGCTAGGAAAGGCCCTAGAAAGCCGCCTTTGTCGGGGGGATAGCTCCCCTATTTCAACTCCTTTCGGGGTTGGGCACCCGCCCAACCCATATGACCAATTCTGCCCCACTTTATATCTTTCATTCCCTCTTTTCAACCAACAACATGCATGATCCCTTTCACGGCCAATCCACCTGATCCATTCTGCCCCACTTTACGTCGTTCACTCCCTCTTTCCTACCCATACCCCCACTCCAGGCAGATCCCTTCCACGCCCAAGCCACCTACCTGACGAGCGACAGAGGGTGGTCTTGGTTCTTGAGGGTTGCCCAGTACCCTTCCCGTCAACAGGGTTACCAATATGATCACATAGGTCCTCCTCAGCATGGTCACTGGCTGCTGGGATGGAGTGATGTAGTACGATCGTGCTAATAAGCTATTACCCAGCTGGTATTACGTTCGGCTCGTTCTGTGCTGTATTAATGTCTGTTTGATGTTGAATAAGCTATTACCCAGCTGGTATTACGTTCGGCTCGTTCTGTGCTGTATTAATGTCTGTTTGATGTTGAATAAGCTATTACCCAGCTGGTATTACGTTCGGCTCGTTCTGTGCTGTATTAATGTCTGTTTGATGTTGAATAAGCTATTACCCAGCTGGTATTACGTTCGGCTCGTTCTGTGCTGTATTAATGTCTGTTTGATGTTGAATAAGCTATTACCCAGCTGGTATTACGTTCGGCTCGTTCTGTGCTGTATTAATGTCTGTTTGATGTTGAATAAGCTATTACCCAGCTGGTATTACGTTCGGCTCATTCTGTGCTGTATTAATGTCTGTTTGATGTTGAATAAGCTATTACCCAGCTGGTATTACGTTCGGCTCGTTCTGTGCTGTATTAATGTCTGTTTGATGTTGAATAAGCTATTACCCAGCTGGTATTACGTTCGGCTCGTTCTGTGCTGTATTAATGTCTGTTTGATGTTGAATAAGCTATTACCCAGCTGGTATTACGTTCGGCTCGTTCTGTGCTGTATTAATGTCTGTTTGATGTTGAATAAGCTATTACCCAGCTGGTATTACGTTCGGCTCGTTCTGTGCTGTATTAATGTCGGTTTGATGTTGAATAGGTGTAAGTGTAGGAACATGTTTTTTATATTTCACTTGATATGAATAAATGAAGCTTACAGTATATATTACTGGTACCAATTATTATTGATCAAAACATACTTGGTACCGAGACATCACTTGTTAGCGCAACTGTACATAGATTTACATAGATACACTGGCCACACAGATCTTACGATCCCTGCGAGGTGGCCAGGATTTAATCCTAGTAGAGATAGCAACCCTAAGAGAAAGTGGAAGGAAAGTATATGAAGGCTCTCTCCCCACCCTCCGCTCCCTGGGGATTCCATCTTACGAGGACAGGTCGAAGAGTTCTGCGACAGAGTCCCAAATCAACGAAAAAGATTTTGCATCCCAGGAGCTGGACTGGACGACATTGTGGAAGCCTTCGAAGATACCACAAAGGATGCAAATGAAAATACCCTTTTTGTCATCCATGCTGGTTCAAATGACGTCATGCGCACCAGATCCGAAGAGTTGATGGAGAAATATCGCAAGATGATCCAGCACTACAAAAACAAGTCAAGGAATATCATCATCTCAGGCATTCTCCCCAAGATCGACGCACCTGACAAATTCTACGACAAGGCCTTCAGCACAAATAGCCGACTAAAATATTTGTGTCTGAGGGAAGAAGTTGAATTCATCAACCTCTGGGACAACTTCTACAACCAGCCTACTCTGTTCCGCAAGGATGGCACTCATCTAAACCCTGTGGGTTCAGCACGCATGGGTCGTCTCCTACACGAAGCAGTCCGCAGACATGGATCAAAAAACGCCATCCGAGAAGAAGCAGCAGTGACATAAATCATCCAACGCCAAGAAAAAAACAGAGGCAACCGAGGACCACCAGCGATAAGGACCGAAGATAGCGAGGACCGAGGACAGCCATGAACATAAATGTAGATCCGACAAGAACCAAAAATATAATTAAAGAGCATTCCGTGAGTTCTAAAATAACAAATTTAAAGGTTTTCTATGCAAACGCTCGTAGCATACGCAATAATTTTTCAGATTTAGAGGAGCTAGTGTTTACAGAAAATTATGATGTGATTGGCATAACAGAATCTTGGCTCAATACAGAAGATAGAGACTTTTTAGCAGAGTATTCACTTCCCGGTTATGTAATGTTTGAGAAAAGCCGAATAAATCGAAATGGAGGTGGCGTTTTACTTTATATCAAAGAAAGTCTTAACCCTACCCTCTTGTCAAAACCTCAAATTGTGAACGTCGACGCATCTTTTGTGCTAATAAAGAATAATAAAGGTACAAAAATAATACTTGTATTAATATACAGACCTCCAGCTCAATCAGTGCAAACTGACCGAGAAATTTACGAACAAATTGCAGATGTAAGTAACTCACAAGATACCGTAATTTTTGGCGACTTTAATTTACCTGTGACCAAGTGGGGCGATACTCTTACTTCACACTCCGGACATGATTTGTATACGAACTTGCAAGAGAGTTCGCTTTATCAATTTGTTCGAACGCCGACCCGTGGTAATAACGTTCTTGACATTGTACTTGCAACAAAAGAAGAATTAATAGAGAATTTGAATGCTGGTGATGAATTCAGTAACAGCGACCATCGTACGATAACTTTCACTTTAAAGTTTACTAGTAACGAACCAAATAGTAGCATCGAAAAAGTCCCTAATTTCAAGAAAGCAAACTTCCATAAACTTAGAGCTATGTTTAAAGAAACTGACTGGAGCTTTTTAATTCACAATAACGACATAAATACATCTTGGAAGTTATTCGAAGCCACTTACCTAAAAGCAGTGCAAGACTGCATACCATTGAAAATACGGCGTCCAGGCCATAATAATAAGCCCAAATGGTGGAATAAAGATATTTCAAACTGCCTGCTTGCTAAAAAATTTGCTAATGATAGATTAAAATCCTCACAAAATGACGAAGAACGGCTGAAATTTGTAGAGGTACGACGCAAAGCCAAAAAGTTAATTAAGCAAAGTAAAAAGACCTTAGAGTTACATATTGCGAATCAAAGTAAAACAAACCCGAAAGAATTCTATAGTTATATCAGAAAGAAAAAAGTAGTTACTTCAACTGTTGGACCGTTAGTCGATGAAAATGGAGAATACACCAAAGACGAAGTACAAATGAGTAATGCCCTCAATACCTTCTTTGCATCAGTTTTTACAACAGAAGACCTCAGTGATATCCCTACACCATCGCCGATTCAGATTGATAATTCAGATGTTCTAAGCAATATCACCGTTACAGAGAGAGAAGTATTGAATTGTTTAGATAAACTCAAGGTAAATAAAACGCCTGGACCTGATACAATCTCGCCTAGAGTTCTAAAGGAAGCTAAGGATGAGCTCTCCAAACCACTGACATTACTATTCAATAAATCCTTGCAGTCTGGAACTATGCCCGATCAGTGGAAGCTAGCCAACGTAACACCGATATTCAAAAAAGGCAGCAAATCCCTACCCAGTAACTATCGTCCAATTAGCTTAACCTCAGTTGTATGTAAAATGCTAGAAACGGTCATACGAGACAGACTCGTAAATCACTTAGAGGAAAATAACATACTTAAAGATACTCAACACGGCTTTCGTAAAAAACGTTCCTGTTTAACAAACCTCTTAGACTTCTTCCACGATATCCTCAACCTCTACGATGAGAGTAAAGCTGTAGATATTATATACCTTGATTTTCAAAAGGCCTTTGACAAAGTTCCCCACAAACGTTTACTGCTAAAACTAAAAGCGCATGGAATACAAGACGGTGTGTTGAAATGGATAGAAAATTGGCTCAGCGACAGAAAGCAAAGAGTAGTCATAAACGGCAAGGCATCTAAATGGACCAATGTAAGTAGCGGGGTACCCCAGGGATCGGTACTAGGACCAATTCTCTT
Source organism: Paralithodes platypus (assembly GCA_032716605.1). Classification (NCBI taxonomy): domain Eukaryota; kingdom Metazoa; phylum Arthropoda; class Malacostraca; order Decapoda; family Lithodidae; genus Paralithodes; species Paralithodes platypus. The sequence goes on along the minus strand of CM064485.1, from coordinate 29,475,865 downwards.
TCTAATTTACATCAACGACATAGATGAGGGTCTCACCTGTACAATCTCAAAATTTGCTGACGATACAAAAATTGCAAATAGCGTACTCTCAAAAGAACAAGTTGACGATATGCAACACAATCTAGATAAATTGTCATGTTGGGCCCAAATTTGGCAAATGAGTTTCAATGCGGATAAATGTAAAGTACTACATATCGGATACCTAAATGAGAAAGCAAACTATTCGATGAATGGCACTCAGCTTACCCCTCTCCGACATATGACGCGATTTTGAGCCGATTAGGGATACTTTAAAGCCTTTGTTACCATCAGGGGTATTTAGAAACCTTTAGTTTAGTTACTTCAACCTCTGCAGTTGTCTTTGAGTTAGCTGTGGGCAGAAAACTAATTTTGGAGAGGTAATTATAAGAGAGAGAACTCTATTTCTTATTACTAATCTGGCAACCTCTGCGTCATATGAGCCTGAAGGGGTTAAGAATGTAAACAGAGAAACCGATCTGGGAGTAACAATATCGAGTAACCTAAAACCGAGTCAAAAATGTTCAGAAGTTGTTAAGAAGGCAAACAAAATAATTGGCTTTATAGGCAGGTCATTTGAGCATAAATCCAAAGAAGTTATCCTAACCTTTTACAATTCCTTAGTCCGCCCTCTTCTGGAATACTGCGTTCAATCCTGGTGCCCTTATTACCAAAAAGATATAAACAAGCTAGAACGAGTTCAACGTAGAGTTACCAAAATGATACCTAGCCTAAAGAACAAACCATACGAAGAGCGTCTTAGAGAATTAAATCTATTTCCTTTAACCCAGCGCAGATTAAGAGGTGACTTAATTCAAGTGTTCAAAATCATCAAAGGCATCGACAATATGAACTGTAGTAAGTAATAATAATAATAATAATAATAATTCTTTATTCCAGACACATAAGATAGATACAGTATAAATACAGTATGACCTAATGGTCCATATCACATACACTTCTCGTCAGAGCACAGATAATAATTATACACAAAGATATATTAATAAAGACGCAATAAAATAAAAAATACAGTAGGCCTATTTACAGAATAGAGCACATATCACATTTTGTCACAATATAACACAGATAGGCTAACTAAGGCTATTGCTCAATGTTGGTTAACACCTATTGCACAGATCATTGCTCATAGTTCAATTAGACCTATATATTACATTACAGTACATACTATGTGTGCAGCAGCTTCTGCCAGTGAGATATAATACGGGATTCATAGATATGATCACTAGACCAAAGAGCTACAATCAGCGTGTTACTGGAGGATTGCAGTCGCTGCGTAAAGCTGTACACCAGTCTCCTGATGACAGCCCGACAGCACTGCACATCCAACAGTGTGCACACCATACTAGTGCTTTCATATTTAGAGAGACCAATGAACATCTTGAGTATATTATGATAGGATGTACACAGACCATTTATGGTGGCTCTCTTATACTTCCACCACAAATGGGCCGTGTACATAGAGGAACAATATGTCCGGAACAAAGTGACTTTAGTTTCCCAATTACACATGTGGAATTTTCTCAAGATGGTGTTACCACTATCGACCAATCTAATTACACGCGGGGAAACGGTTGCAAAATTATTGGTAAATCTTTTAACTCACACGAATCTAAGAATTTCTTCTTCAATCGAGTTGTCAACTTGTTGAATGGGCTTCCCCGAAACGTTATAGACTGCATCACCGTTGATTCATTTAAACTCCGCCTAGACAAATATCTCGCATCAAACCCGCGACCGACTTCGTTTGTAAATGAATAACTTTATTTTATCCCCCCCTCAGGTACTAACCCATCTGTCCCCTACTAACTTCCTAATCCTGCCACGGACATTAGTTCCAGGGCAGTAATTCCCTTTCCAATGTTCCCTTACCCACTCTAAACCACTGTTTGGACACTTGATCCTCAGTGTTTTGGAGGACAAGCAACCTAGAAGGGTCACTAGATCTGTTGTTGCTTGATTTCCTTTGTACTCCTTTGTACTCCCTCAGGCAATTTGCCGTACATAAAAACAGTAAGAAGCGAATAACCTTACAGGGCTTGGAAATCGCCTGAAGGAATATATAGTATAGTTAGAAATGGAAACTAAATGGCATGCACACCTTCACTTTTTCCCCCCTGCTCTCTTCAACTGAAAACAGTATTCATTTCTGCCAGAATATCTTGTCAGTGGTCAGTTTCTACTGCAGACCAACTTCTCTGTGATATGTGTCTAACCTATTTTTGAATGTGTATATTGAGTCACTGTCTATAACTTCATTAGGGAGATTATTCCACTCACAAATAATACTGTGGATGATTTTTTGTTTAGTTATGTCTAGGTTCGCTTTCCTGCCTGTTAGTTTTAATTTGTTTCCTCTTGTGGAATATTCTTTGGCTATCTTAAATAGATTATTGGAATTTACGTTACTAAATCCTTTTAGTATCTTAAAACACTCTATCAGTTGTCCCCTTATTCTCCTCTTCTTAAGCAATAACAGATCGAGTTCTCTTAATCTCTCATTGTATGGTTTATTTTAAAGGGAAGGGATCAACTCTGTTGCTCTACGCTGAACGGATTCTGGTTTTTCTATGTCTTTTATTTAGTAGGGATACCAAAGCTGCACAGCATACTCCAGATGCGACCTCACAATACTTTTGTATAATGGTGTAACTATGTCTTTACTATGAACATGATTTATTTTATTTTTATTAATGAATCCTAATTCTCTATTTGCTTTGTTAGCTGCTGCGGTGCATTGGCATGTAGATTATTTATTTTCGTTGATAAGCACTCCTAGGTTTTTTTTATCTGTGACACGCTCTTAATATTTTCTCCATGCATGTGGTATTCGTATTTATTGTTTTGGGAGCCTATTGTAGTATCTGACATTTGTTTACATTAAAGGGCATCTGCCAATTTTCAGAGAGAGAGAGAGAGAGTCACCCTATTAAGATCTGATGACGCTTATTTCTCTGTTCTTGGGATGTTATTACTACTTTTACTAGACGATTTTATTCAGATTAGGACGGGTATGTGGACGTCAGAGAGTTCATGGGGATAGTCTTTACCCTTATTGTTCCCACAGATCCTTCCTAAAGTGGATACAATCGTCTAATGCTAGCCAGAACAAAACTGCCATAATACGTCACAATCTTCAGAGGGTTAAAATTACTCAGAAGTCTTTAACCCCTTCTGTACCGATATCACTCTTTTAATTTCATTCTGGCTACTACTAGGGGCAGGAGGCTGGGAATCCTCCTCCCCTTGTAAAATTCTCCTACTCATCGAGACAGAGAAAGAGGCGAGGGAACGCGAAAGTGGTCCCGGACCCTTAGAACTAGAACCCTTGAATGTTGTTTCTGGTCGGGCTCTGTCTCGAGTCGGCCACTTCCAGCAATAGGGTGTGTGCCTGAGTATATACATACAATACATATACATATACTATTAGACGATTTTATTCAGTTTTAATAGGGCCCCCAGCAGTTAACAGGCTTCGAACTAAATCATTTAACCCATTTTACTACCACAGATCCTTCTTGAACTGCACAAAATCGTCTAAATATAGCCAGAATATAATATAAAAGACGTCGCCGGCACAGAAGGGGTTAATTGCGTCCTACTCCAAAATTCGTCATGGGTAGGGGAGACTGAAGGGGAGCATGTCGTTGTTTTTCTGATCCCCCTTCTTCCTTATGTTTAGCCCCATTAGTTATCAGTTTTTATGACGTAGCCAGTGTAGAAGCTAACTCAGAACCCTACCAATCACCAGTCAGAGCTATTATACCTTACTTTGTTTTCAATGTGGATGCGAGAGACAAAAGGCAGAACTGTCTGTGACGAGTGCTTTCCCCAGAGTTGAAAGAGTGACAGGGCCAAAATGCCTGGACACACGGAGTTTGAAGCAATTTAAGTCATAGGATGAGAGGAAGATGGATTCAGGGAGAGGGTTCCGGAGTTCAGCTGTTGAATAGAATAAAGATTGGGAATATCGTTTCACTCTTGGATTGGAAAGTTGCACAGAGTAGGGGTGGAATTGTGTTGCAAGACGGGTGCTACGTACTCTACATAGAGGAGGTGGTATACACTGAGAGAGCTCTGAGGAACACTGATTATTGTAATAGCGGTAGAATAGCGAGAGAGATGCAACATTGCGGCGAAGAGAGAAAGTTTGCAAAGAGTCAGTGAGTGGACGTGAGTTAATGAGACGAAAGGCTTTCTTTTCTACTTTGTCAAGAAGTGCTGTGTGAGAGGATCCTCCCCACACATGTAAACAGTGCTCAACACATGGAAGCACTGTGCCCCTATACAGAGCAAGAAGCTGTGCAGGGGTAGAGAACTCCCGGAGACGGTTGAGCACACCCAGCTTCTGGGAAGCTGTTTTAGCAAGAGTGGTAATATGATCTTTCCAAGTGAGATCAAAAGAAAAGGAGACACCGAGAATACTTAGAGAAGATGAAATGTTGATTTGTGTATTGTTGAAGTATAAGGGATAGTATTGTGGGAGTTCTTGACGGGTAGATAAATGGATAAATTGGGCTTTGGAGGCATTGAAAGCAACAAGATTTTCTCTGCCCCAAATGGAAATTGTTAATATGTCAGAAGAAAGTGTTTTATGGCATCATCACATGATTTTTTGAGGGATTGCATGCTGGGGGGGTTCTGAAAAACTAGCTGTATAGTGTAAGGTAGAGTCATCAGCATATGAATTTATACGACTGGAGATACAGTTGAGAAGATCTTTAATGCACACTAGAAAGATATCTTATAGCTAATTCAGAACCCTACCTATATCAACAGTCAGAGCTATTATACCTTACCTGATCCTGTAGCCAACCCAGAACTCGAACTGCCACGAATCTTGTCACTAAACGGTTTATGTCCCCAATGGTCTTTATGCGTGTGTGGTGGTGAGAGCTAGAGTGGTAAAGTTGTATTTATAGGGTGTGTATGTGTGTGTGTGTGTGTGTGTGTGAGAGTGAGTTGTAATGTTGTACTTAGTGTGTGTGTGTGTGTGTGTGTGTGTGTGTGAGAGTGAGTTGTAATGTTGTACTTAGTGTGTGTGTGTGTGTGACACTGTGTGTGTGTGTGTGTGTGTGTGTGTGTGAGAGTGAGTTGTAATGTTGTACTTAGTGTGTGTGTGTGTGTGTGTGTGTGTGTGTGTGTGTGAGAGTGAGTTGTAATGTTGTACTTAGTGTGTGTGTGTGTGTGTGTGTGTGTGAGAGTGAGTTGTAATGTTGTACTTAGTGTGTGTGTGTGTGTGTGAGAGTGAGTTGTAATGTTGTACTTAGTGTGTGTGTGTGTGTGTGTGAGAGTGAGTTGTAATGTTGTACTTAGTGTGTGTGTGTGTGTGTGTGTGTGTGAGAGTGAGTTGTAATGTTGTACTTAGTGTGTGTGTGTGTGTGAGAGTGAGTTGTAATGTTGTACTTAGTGTGTGTGTGTGTGTGTGTGTGTGAGAGTGAGTTGTAATGTTGTACTTAGTGTGTGTGTGAGAGTGAGTTGTAATGTTGTACTTAGTGTGTGTGTGTGTGTGTGTGTGTGTGTGTGTGAGAGTGAGTTGTAATGTTGTACTTAGTGTGTGTGTGTGTGTGTGTGTGTGTGAGAGTGAGTTGTAATGTTGTACTTAGTGTGTGTGTGTGTGTGTGTGTGTGTGTGTGTGTGAGAGTGAGTTGTAATGTTGTACTTAGTGTGTGTGTGTGTGTGTGTGTGTGAGAGTGAGTTGTAATGTTGTACTTAGTGTGTGTGTGTGTGTGTGTGTGTGAGAGTGAGTTGTAATGTTGTACTTAGTGTGTGTGTGTGTGTGTGTGTGTGTGTGTGTGTGAGAGTGAGTTGTAATGTTGTACTTAGTGTGTGTGTGTGTGTGTGAGAGTGAGTTGTAATGTTGTACTTAGTGTGTGTGTGTGTGTGTGAGAGTGAGTTGTAATGTTGTACTTAGTGTGTGTGTGTGTGTGTGTGAGAGTGAGTTGTAATGTTGTACTTAGTGTGTGTGTGTGTGTGTGTGTGTGAGAGTGAGTTGTAATGTTGTACTTAGTGTGTGTGTGTGTGTGTGAGAGTGAGTTGTAATGTTGTACTTAGTGTGTGTGTGTGTGAGAGTGAGTTGTAATGTTGTACTTAGTGTGTGTGTGTGTGTGTGAGAGTGAGTTGTAATGTTGTACTTAGTGTGTGTGTGTGTGTGTGTGTGTGTGAGAGTGAGTTGTAATGTTGTACTTAGTGTGTGTGTGTGTGTGTGAGAGTGAGTTGTAATGTTGTACTTAGTGTACTTACTCTAGTTGTACTTACTCTAGTTGTATTGCGGGAGTGAGCATGCTCGTTATTTCCCGCCTCCTATATGTGTAGGTGTTATATGTATCGTTGGAATGGCTGTGGATGTGTGTGTAGTCTGTATTTTTAGCCAATTGGCGACATCGGAAACGAAGGCTTAGGGTGGATCTGTATGGTACCATTCTCACTATAGACGGTACCGTCTCGCCCGAAGGCTTAGGTAGCCATCAGCTTAGGTGAACCATATGATACCCATCTCGCCTTGTACCATTTTTGCCAACCCCAGATGGGACGTCACAACGTCGTCCACTTATTCCAGGTACCTATTTACAGCTAGGTGAACTGAGGCTAACACATGAAAGGAGACCAGCCCAATTTGTCTCCACCCGGCCGGGGATTGAACCCCCGACCCCTCGTGTGTGAGACGAGAGCTCTACCTACTAGGCTACGGGCTGTGTGTGTGTGTGTGTGTGTGTGAGAGTGAGCTGTAATGTTGTACTTAGTGTGTGTGTGTGAGAGAGATTTGTATTATTGTACTTAGTGAGTGTGTGTGTGTAATGTTTTATATAGTATGCATGTGTGTGATGTACACTCGGATACCATAGCCTCTAGCCCACTCATAATATATGTACACTGGGATACCATAGCCTTTAGCCCATATATGTACACTGGATACCATAGCCTCTAGCCCACTCATAATATATGTACACTCAGATACCATAGCCTCTAGCCCTCATAATATATGTACACTCGATACCATAGCCTCTAGCCCACTCATAATATATGTACACTGGGATACCATAGCCTCTAGCCCACTCATAATATATGTACACTCGGATACCATAGCCTCTAGCCCACTCATAATATATGTACACTCGGATACCATAGCCTCTAGCCCACTCATAATATATGTACACTCAGATACCATAGCCTCTAGCCCACTCATAATATATGTACACTGGGATACCATAGCCTCTAGCCCACTCATAATATATGTACACTGGGATACCATAGCCTCTAGCCCACTCATAATATGTACACTCTGATACCATAGCCTCTAGCCCACTCATAATATATGTACACTGGGATACCATAGCCTCTAGCCCACTCATAATATATGTACACTCTGATACCATAGCCTCTAGCCCACTCATAATATATGTACACTCGGATACCATAGCCTCTAGCCCACTCATAATATATGTACACTGGGATACCATAGCCTCTAGCCCACTCATAATATATGTACACTCGGATACCATAGCCTCTAGCCCACTCATAATATATGTACACTCGGATACCATAGCCTCTAGCCCACTCATAATATATGTACACTGGGATACCATAGCCTCTAGCCCACTCATAATATATGTACACTCGGATACCATAGCCTCTAGCCCACTCATAATATATGTACACTGGGATACCATAGCCTCTAGCCCACTCATAATATATGTACACTCTGATACCATAGCCTCTAGCCCACTCATAATATATGTACACTCGGATACCATAGCCTCTAGCCCACTCATAATATATGTACACTCTGATACCATAGCCTCTAGCCCACTCATAATATATGTACACTCGGATACCATAGCCTCTAGCCCACTCATAATATATGTACACTCGGATACCATAGCCTCTAGCCCACTCATAATATATGTACACTCGGATACCATAGCCTCTAGCCCACTCATAATATATGTACACTCGGATACCATAGCCTCTAGCCCACTCATAATAATTTGTGGACTTCACCTATTTGTAATTATGGAAGTATATCTTTGGAAACAAATTTATGAATATAATTAGCTATACATCAAGTACAAAACAATATATTAAATGTATTGACAAGCAAGTTCTATCCAAAAATCAATCTAGATAGTTATAATTGCATACAGAAAACCATAAGGGATCCCGTAATGTGCATGAGGGGGCCTAGATCACACTACTTTTGTATGTTTGTAATGTTGTACTTCTAAATTTCAGGTTCGCTATCGCTCGGCCCCCCACAAAATCGACACCTGAATGAGATGGGGTGAATGAGGTATACTGGATTTTAGCTATTTGATTCCTGTACTGTGGCTTCGATACATCCTCTGCTAAAGTGTTCGTGTGGTACCAGCTTAAGGGGGGATGGGCCGGTTTTCTGGACCCCCTTCTCCCTAATGTTTAACCCCACTAGTTTTAAGATTATAAGACGTTCGGCCCATTAGTTTGGCGATTTTAACACCTTTCGCCCCATTTCGTTGTCAATTTTAAGACCTTTCGTGCCATTTAGGTGTCGATTATTTCCTGGCTAGCGTTAGCGAGCCTGCAATCTTAAGAGGAACCGGCCTTCAGCCGGGAAGTTTTTCTACCGAAAAATGTACAAATTTATCTTGAAGGGGGGTCTAGGGGGTGTTTTTCTAAGCTTGATGTAGGTCTAGGGAGGAAACTAAAACAATATATGAATAAATGAATTAATATACCAAACAAACGGCCAGTCTCCCCTTAAGATTATGTTAAAATCACGCCAGGTCTCGTAACAGAAAATGGAGCCTTGCTAAAATCCCCCGAGAGGCTGAAAGGATAACCGAATATCTCAACCAACCTGTAGAACATTTACGTGTCTTATACAATACAGTCCATTTACGTGTCTTATACAATACAGTCCATTTACGTGTCTTATACAATACAGTCCATTTACGTGTCTTATACAATACAGTCCATTTACGTGTCTTATACAATACAGTCCATTTACGTGTCTTATACAATACAGTCCATTTACGTGTCTTATACAATACAGTCCATTTACGTGTCTTATACAATACAGTCCATTTACGTGTCTTATACAATACAGTCCATTTACGTGTCTTATACAATACAGTCCATTTACGTGTCTTATACAATACAGTCCATTTACGTGTCTTATACAATACAGTCCATTTACGTGTCTTATACAATACAGTCCATTTACGTGTCTTATACAATACAGTCCATTTACGTGTCTTATACAATACAGTCCATTTTATATATGTTATAATTGATCATGGTTCAGTCATATTCGCTTTAGTTCTGAAAATATAGATGTTGTCTTCAATGTCCTTAACATACACCGTGGCTATTACTAATAGCACGGTGCTATTAATATAGATGTTGTCTTCAATGTCCTTAACATACACCGTGGCTATTACTAATAGCACGGTGCTATTAATATAGATGTTGTCTTCAATGTCCTTAACATACACCGTGGCTATTACTAATAGCACGGTGCTATTAATATAGATGTTGTCTTCAATGTCCTTAACATACACCGTGGCTATTACTAATAGCACGGTGCTATTAATATAGATGTTGTCTTCAATGTCCTTAACATACACCGTGGCTATTACTAATAGCACGGTGCTATTAATATCGAATACTGGATATTAATCTAATCATGTACATATTCCCAACTGTGCTATGGTAGCCTAATGTTTAAGTAAGAGGAAAAAATATTCATGGGGCACAGATCATATAGACCGGCCTCGCTACGAAATATCTCTGAACCTACTGATAATCTATTTTGTATAGTTTTCATATTTCTTAGCGAGGCCGGTCTATATGATATAAAATGCCCCAGAACGAGAAGCCCACCACGGAAGCCACGAGCGAGAACAACAAAGAAACGGGAACAGAAACACCCGAAAGAAAGGCCCACAGAACGAAAGGACCAGGTGACCAAGCCAACCAGTTCAGACAGGCCGAAGCCCGCAGGGCTAAGCAGCTCCAAACCACACCTGCCTATCGCTTCTAGCCACTGACCCTTCCCCCACCTCGCGTATCCACTACCCCTCGTGTCCTACACCTCTTACCCGCCAGACTCTACCTACATGATGATGAACATGAATACACCTTAATTTAATACACCCATGCCCTGTCCCTAAGTTAAGATATCAATATCAACATACACTAAAATACCTTGTCTTGCCAGACTAAGTTTCTGAAGACCAACCGCCCCCATAAATCTATGTATGTTCTTCCATCCGAGAAGTAATATGTTAACCCCCTAAAATACCTTGTCTTGCCAGACTAAGTTTCTGAAGACCAACCGCCCCCATAAATCTATGTATGTTCTTCCATCTGAGAAGTAATATGTTAACCCCCATGTCATAATTGATAAGAAACTACGATACCCACGGGTACACCATTGTATATATAACCATTATTCCTGTAAGACCTAGACAGAGCTAATGACTGAAGATGTTAGCAACCATGCAGTAACTCTAATTCTTACCCCAACCAGAGATTGTATAGATAACCCTCTTTTACCATTGTCTCGACGCATATCTACCATGAAACAATAACGAAGCTACCGCTACGAACTGCCGCTTTCTTTGGTATATATTTCATAGAAAACGCAGTTCCCAGGGACAACTAGATCAGCAAGAAATCGTGTCAACTAATAGTGTCCATAACCCCTCGTATTGACGAGTAATAGTACACTATGTTTTTCTCTACTTTTATCCACAGTCAAGCACACACCTACAGCTAACCTCATCTTCCCCACAGTCCACATGATTCTATAATTTCCAGACTCATATACCACCACCTATTGCTCATCCCCCGGTAGCGTTTGATTACCCTACCTTCCCTGTCGGTAACCCCCAGTCTAAGATACCAACTGTAGCCTAATGCCACCCCTACGCCCAGAGACCTTAGGGTCAAACTTCCACGTAGCCCCCCTTAACCCTCTCCCTCTCGTTAACCCCCCACACTCCTCAACTCCCTCCTAACCTAGCCTCTCCACCATACCCCCTGAATATCCTTAACCCCCCACGCTCCTCAACTCCCTCCTAACCTAGCCTCTCCACCATACCCCTGAATATCCTTAACTTTTCCGTTACTAACATTCTCAAACCTTTTGTATATATACTCCTATCCAGCCTACCTTCCCCCAGTAGAAAGGAACACCATTAGAACTTTACTAACCCTTTGCATGCCATCTATTCCCTCACAACCAATTCACAACCCTGTACCAAATGATCGTCAGTGCGAGGCTAGCCGCCTCGCCAGTGACTAACTTCTATTGCCATACTTCCAGATAAATGTGGCAGAGTTAGCAACCCAGTCTCCACCACATCCAACAAACCATGCAATTAACAACCCAACCAATTAAACCAGCTGATCAAGGCACCTTCGGTTTTGGTATTGCGAACACCCACATCTGTCTCATAAACAGAGGGTTATTACAAACACTTGTAATATGGCAAGCCCCCAGCCACAGCCGCCCAGACGACCATCACAGAGAGAGGACGCGCACCTACCCATTTCACCCACCCGAGGAGGGAGACCCCTACCCCTGCGGAAGTATACCTGACCCCTGTTTTGACTTCCAGGTCATTGCCAGGTAGCACAGGAATTCTTCCTATCAATGAACTAACCATGTATGACTAACACCCTTACTAACCTCTATTAACCCACAATAACCCATTAACCTTTCTTGCATACTCCGATAACCAAATTAGCACCTCAGCTATACCATAGAATGAAGACTGAACAATCTAAGAGAGACGCTCCTATCACAGATGTCCCAAACCTCCTCGCAAAGTACATCCAGTCTCTCTCCCCTAAATACTTCCAGTATAGCCAAAATAGTACCTCTTACTAAGGCCCAGTTATATCCCATTATGAAGGCTCCATATAGCCATGTGCCACAACAGTAATCACCACCTTACCTAGTTCCCGTATCAATTGAGAGCTCAAATAAGTCCATCAAAACTCGAGATCCCTATGGCCTACAGGGTCCAAAACCGAACCTATAAACCAAGCTCCAGCCCCCAGTAAAATCAGTTGAAAGATAGACACCAACCAGTGGCTGGTCCCTAGAGTTGACCTCGAGCTCTATCATTGTTTGTTCCTGAGAATTGAGTTCCAGAGCCGGCAGACTCCGTGGCAGATTTAGATAGAAGGATCTGTTCACGTAAAAGAAATCTACGTGCACCTTATAACCTTCATACAGACCGGGAAGCTGAGCGATCGATGAGAGATGCGCTTGGCGTTAATTCCGATCCAGATTGCGGGAAGATCCTAATATCTGTGATTCAGGTCCAGAAACCAGAGGGTATATAAGAGTGTAACCAGCAACGATCGCCAAGAGATCCGTCTTGAGAACTTTCTCCATATGGACCATCTGGACGGCCGCAGAACCAGTCGTTAGCCCCCAACATCACGGACGCAAGATAACCAGGACCAGACCAATCAAATACTACCCAAGATTCACTCTATCAGTACTACAGTGTTACAGTGCTATTTAGAGACTCACTTATTAATATTTCTACGAAGTGGCTATATCTTTGCCACAGTATAATTCATATATAACCATTCCATTAGGAATGCGTATCAGTGTTTATTAATTAACAGGCGATATTAACTCTCGTAATTACTCATATATCCGGATATTATTACATAACAGTGAAACCCTAGTGATATCTGATGTTCGCCCACTGATTTGCGTTCTATGTGTTTCTGATACAAGAATATAAAACTTAGATCAGTACCCCCCTGAGGTTACTAGAATTCCCGTGCTCTAAAATACGCGTGTCTAATCTAGTCTGTGAACTACTACTTGTGCACCAGAGCTACCAGTGATAAATCTAACAGTGAATATGAATCTATAAGTAACATTTATGGTCTCCAGTATATAAACTGGTGAATAAAGCCAGTGATCAGAAGATTAATACCTGAACGTTGGAAGTGGGAGACTAGGCTCCATCCAGATCCACTTAATGCTAGTGTTGTTCAATTCTATCATTTGTCTTGTACGAGTATTCATATCTTCTTATGCTTCATATTAATCATCATCACGAAAACTATAGAAGTGTGTACATCAATAAAAGTTATCGTGTGTCTTGTTACCGTGTGCTTATTTTGTGTTCTCTATTCCTCATACCTTGTTTTGTGCATGCAGCCTTCTATACCCAGTCAGTTAGAACTCACATTACCCAAGTTAATCCTGTAGAAAAGCAGGGCATAACATTGGCGGCAGTGGTGGTTCTTGATTCGGATAAAAGGTTGCATTACATTGCAAGTTTGGAACAGCCAGAACACGATGACATCATGGCGCACCGTTCTCACATCCCCATCCCACATTATGATGGGGAGACTTACGAGATCGAAACGTTCATGAAAATAGTGAAACCCATACTTGACCTAGTTTATACCACGGACGCAGAAAAGATAGCCGTGACATTAACGCACCTGGGAAAAGCCGTTTCCCTGGTTGCCTACCAAGTGCACCCTGCTCTCACATGGGACGAATTTCGCCCAATAGTGATAGAGGCCATTAAGCCTTCGTTGGGCGTTTTCGTGGCCCACACCCGTCTCCAAGACACTAAATTCGAAGGCGATCTAGATGCCACAGTGAATAAGATCGCCCAACATATCCAAGTGTCTTTCCCCACATTGACCAGAATCCAGCAAGAACAGCAGATTCTGGTTAACCTTGTATCAATATTGCCCTCAGCAGTAAAGGATCATTTCCGTGTGCACGATTTCGTCGGATATCAAAAAGATCTCATCACGATCCGACGTATTTTGGCCGTGCACACAGAAACACCCACCCAAATCGCTGTAATCAAGAGGTTCCCCACACACCCACAGCACCTCGACAACCAAAACCCCAAGGAACAAGCCTTCAACTCCAAGAATGCCTACCCATCCTCATCCTTCCACAACAAACCTACCTACCCTTCCGGCAAGCCCCAACCCAGTATGCCCCGGTTCCAACCTACCCAGCCACGCAGAATCTTCAACCGGAACAAAACCTACAACACCTACCAAAGTAAGAACCCTACATTAGTGATTATCAACCCCTATGATTTCTGTAGTGCTAAGTGTGCCCTCCATCAAATTCGTGACTCTGCCAAACCTCGCCCCTATACTCCTCGCATTTCTGTAAATGAAGAGGAGTGGGGACAAGAGGAAGAAATGGAGGAAATGCACACCGAAGACATAGCCCATATCATGACCTCAGACGATACCGAGGAAACCCTGGAGGAGGTAGATACCGACCCCCAGGATTTTTAAAGTATCCCCCGCCCACGATGGCCTCGGCGGGGGACGCCATAACTGATCGCACTGCCCCCATTTACTACATGGCCAAAATCAAGGACATTCCTGTCCGCTTGTTAATCGACACGGGAGCTGCTAAGTCATGTTTGTTCAAGTCTTATTATGATCAACACCACCGACTATTTGGCCCCTTGTTACCTACCAAAGCAGAACTAATCTCAGCTGCTGATACCTACTTAAATCTCCTAGGAGACACTTTGCCCCTGTCAGTAACTACTCCTGCCCCCCATGCCCGTTGTTATCACCCGTTCACAGTATTTTCCTCCCACTGTAAACATTACGATGGTTTCCTTGGACTTGACCTCCTTCAAAAACTCCAGGCCCAGGTTGACTGCGGCCAGAGGCTGATATCATTCAAAAAAAAAAATCCAACCCAAAGCCTCTGACAAACCCATCACGCAGAAACCAGTTCACAAAAAGAAAAAACACCTCCACCCTCAACAAACTCTGAGTCAAGATTACCAAGTTGCAGCTAGCACTAAGGTAACTCCTAACCCCCCCCCCCCCCCCCTTACCCCGAGTTCTCTCAAAATATCACTCATTCCGTTAAAAAAATGCCTCAGCAAGCGAAAGAAGACAAGTCCAAGCAACTCAATGATGTAAACCCCCCCCCCCCATTTCTCCTAACTCTGTCCAGGATCAATCCTCCCATGTTTCCAGGACAGACTCTTATTTATTAGTGGCCCCTCCATCATTGACGAACATGCCTATTACATAAGGCATCCTCTTCAAACACTAATCCGCCGTAGTTTGAATCTACCGCGCAGAGCATTTAAAAACTGAGGAGCCTTCATCATGAGCGCACGCGACCTCACTCATGGCTTCAGTCATTATGAATTGGGTTCTCACTACGAAAAAACTTCGTAAAAAATAAAAACAAAAAGAAAATAAGAATAACTATCCAATAAGCTTTCCATCATATCGTGGATGTACTTGTGTGGATTTCTGACCAGACGCTGATTCAGGCGTCATTCCTCCTTCTCTGCTCTGCGCTCAGCCTGCCCGGACGTGCCTCCCCACGCTCCGCTGGTTCCGCATTCGTTGCGTCCCTAGTGAGTTTTTTCTCATTTGTTTACTCCAGGATGTATCGAGTAAGGTTAGGATAGGCGTAGCAGGAGTGTCCTGGGCTGGTTGCCCGCAGTGCAGTGTATTTTGGGTCGTGTGTGTGGGGCATCTATTTCGGATGTACCCTCGTGGTCCCGTTGTGGACATGTGAACTTTTTCACAGTTGAGTTAGTTTGTGATGCAGGCGGCTTTCATTACGCGTTAATTATTGCTGCCTTTTATCTTTCTGATGAGGTAAGCTTTGTTTTCTGACGTTCCCAGCGTATTTTTCTTCACTTAGTGAAGTTTTTTCTGGGTCCCGAGTCAGTCTTCCCTGGGTTGGAAGTTGTTGCTACGGTGGTGTGTTGGCGGTGGTTCCTGTTGTAATATTTCCAGTGTGTGTTTATATTTCAACTGTTTTTATGCCGTCTACCTAGGCCTAGCCAGCCGCTCGTAGCTTTGCCACATGTACTAGTGTTATTATTTATTATTTATGAATATGCCCTACTGTGTCATGTGTATCCGGGTTTTAGTTGTGTATTGGCTAATTCCTCGGACTATAATTGTTTCCTGGTTTAGTTGTGTATTGGCTAATTCCACGGATTATGTTGTGACCTTGAGTTAGTCGTGCGTGACTCTCCTCGTGTCGTGTGTTGTTCAGATGGTGTCTGTTCAGGGTGGGTCTTGCCTTCCGGCGGGTTTTTTCTCGGTTTCACCATGAAAAAATCCTGACCGAAGAGCCGTGTTGGGCCACACGTGGTTGTTAACACTGGCTTGTATCCCCGGCGTGGGGGGGTGTCTGTGGCTCTCCAGGACTGCGTCTCTGTGGGTGCCTGGTTTCAGGCCTCCTTTAATTCCCGGCGGGATGGCTGTACCCATCCTTAATAAAACGACGTTCTTGTGAACATTCGTTTTGGAGGTTTTTCTACCTGGTTTTACGACAACCACATGGAAAACCTAGCTGTTGTTTAGGCGTTCCTCCCCGGCGATCTTTTACAAAGAAGTGGGGACAGGAACTTGTGGGGTTAACTTTTAGACTTCTCACCCGGCGGGTGCACCTGGGCAGGGTGGGATAAACGACTTAGGTCTCATATAGTTAACCAATCCATTTTTAGTGATACTCTGTGTATTGCTGCCTTTACTCTTACGGCGATTGAAGGTTTAATGAGGTTTAAACAATCGATTCTCACACCCGGCGGGTGCTCCTAGGTGGAGGAACTAAGGAATTTACAAAATTCAATTTCGATTAACCTTAATTTAGTGATACATTTCGGTATCGCCGCCTTCTATTTTACGGCGATCTTTTGTGACAATTCGTTAAATATCAGATCTCGTATATTCCTGCCCTGGGCTATTCTACTAAAATATTTCAAGGGCCGGCGTCTTTATGAGGGGGGCTTTGTTACAAAATTGAATCTTGAGACAGTCACCACCTCCTAGAGACTATAAGTGCCATGCTGGACCATTATATCAGAGGGTATTCTTCATTTTCTTTAGCAAAAAAGATTTGTTTAGCCTCTTTACACCCCGCCGCGTAGCGAGATGTGTTAGCTGTGTCTTTGCATCCCGTTACCCGGCGGGTTATTAACACTTGTATGCGAACAGTTGGGTTAACCTTATGAGCATTAATTCCTGGAAATTTTCTTTGTTTTCCAGAGCTGAGCTCCGGCGGACCAATACAGACCCGGCGGTAGTTTTCACACACCAGTCTCTGTCATGGCTACCGTGGCCCCAGTTTTTGCCCTGTGCACTACCCCTACTTGTGCTGGTATCCCTATTTTTGCGCATACCCTTTGCATAAGGTGTGTTAAATGTCTAGACCGTTCAAGGGGTCTCTGGGTTATGCATAATTGTTCCTTTTGCTCACAATTAGCTAATAAAGTCCTGTGTGACAATGATAAGACCGCGGCGGTAGCATTGAGAGAGGTCCGACAACAGATGTCGGCCTACACTACCATTGTCGCACATAAGTCACTTCAATGTGACAACGTCCCACTTTGGGATAAGTTGCTGTCAGAACACCCTCCCCCTAAACGTTCCTCTAGAATCACGGGTATTAAGCCGACAGAGACTAGTCAGGGTTCTGTATCGTCTGCGGATACAACTAAACGCCCGAGAGAGCCTACACCCCCGGCATCCACCTCCTCGTCGCGGGCGAGATCGAGGTCAAGGTCACCTCTCAGACACCAGTCTTCTAGTCGTGCCTCTTCCCCGGCGAGTAAGAAGAGTAAGATGGAAGGTTCCACCAGTGGTCACGGCGGAGATTCCTCCAGATCTAAGACTAGTTCGCGGTCACACCGCAGCCATAAATCCTCCAAAAAGGATTCACATAGGAAGTCCTCTCGACATTCCCCAAAGTCTAGTGCATCTCATCGTACCTCTACACCTGAAAGTGTTTGTGTTACGGCCTCAGAATCCAGTGAAGCGCCTGTCCCTAAAAAAGATTTACCTATTGATATTTTAACCCTAGAAATGGAAAGTTCAGGAAGTTCAATAATTGAGAATGTCTCAGACTCTCAAGAGAGCGTAGGCCAGGGCCTCGGTGTTTGGCGGTTTGCTCAACCAGGGTCTGACCACCCGCGTCCGACTCATACGAGTCACACAGTAGCCGATGTCCACAGGGACGCGGCGATCCCATCCTCTATCCCTGACTTATCTTGGAAACAAGGTACCCCTGCCTCGGCGGGGTCTTCTCAGGAGGATCGGGAGGAAAAAGATGAAGTGTCAATAATTTCAGAAATGGAAGGACAAGGGTCAGGCTCAGGCTTGGACGCCGCCCGTGATAATATTGATTCACCTGTAAGTTCTTCATCTAACCAGTTTGTTACAGCACAAGAAATTGATGGGTTGCTTACTCATGCTCTATCTAAATTTTTTAGTCAACAACAGGAAAACCCCACAATGGACTTGGGGGCTCCCTCGACAAGTTCTACGGTACGGCCTCTGATAACGTCAATCGATTTATCTAAGATTCCTAACCCTCCTACTCTGTCACCGGCAAGGAGCACTAAGCCTGCTACGGCGGCATTAACAACGTCAAATGTCAGGGTCATCACGGATGTCAATCCACCCC
Organism: Paralithodes platypus; assembly: GCA_032716605.1. Lineage (NCBI taxonomy): Eukaryota > Metazoa > Arthropoda > Malacostraca > Decapoda > Lithodidae > Paralithodes > Paralithodes platypus. The sequence goes on along the minus strand of CM064485.1, from coordinate 29,457,375 downwards.
CTCTAGACAAAGCGCCTCTTAGAAAGGTAGCTATGCCCCTGCTTTATGGGCCAGACGAGTCATGGGTTCTTTTGAACCCCTCTAAGCCAGAGCTTGCCCAACCTACCTTGTCAGGGGAACTCCCGGTACCACGTGAGTGGTTTATCCAGGGTAATAAGTCAAAGAAATTAAGGGCATTGGATGCCTTGGGTAATGTTTTGGACGTAAATATCAAGGCTATACCTAGTTATTATCACCAGGATTATTTTGTGTATACTTCTAAGCCTGCTTTACCCCCTGCCTCAGCTTCAAAACTATTTTCAGACTGGTCTAGGCTGGATGGGTTTAATGATATTAAGGCTCTGTCAGCTCTTACTCCTGAACTAGATTTACAGACCGTCACAGACGACGCAGCTAATCCAGTTTTGAAGGTGGGACAGTTGGGACCAGGACCTTGGGTGGATTGGGAGGTAGAGGCTCAAAACTTTGCAACCACTTTCACTTCTAAATCTTCCCACCAGATCCCTCAAGATACACATTCATGGTTCTCCATGCCGGTGGGTTCTGCCGGCGGAGTCCCGTCAGCTTTATTTGCTTTTCTAGCTGCCCCTAAGATTAATCTTTGTGAACTGAAGGACCCGTTCACTACCCCTACCCCTACTCATCTAGACAGAGAATTTAGGCTAAGGGGAAAAGCTTTTCGCCTGTTTTCACAGTACATAGTATCTCAGCAGGTGGCTAAGTCTTTACTCCGGTCCACTCAGGCAATCGCAGACGCGGATGCTCGAAGATCGGTTGAGTTATCCCGGCGTCTGATTCTTCAGTCGTCCATTCAATCCTTAGGTGACATACGCACAGCCTTACTTGAGGCGGTGCGAGCACGACAAGATCTTAGGATGTCGTTAGTTCGCAAGCTGCCTGATCGCATTGCTAACCAGGTGGTGATGTCCCCAGTACTTACCCCTTCTTTAATGTCCCCTGAAGTATGGCGAACGGTGTTCAATATGGCACAGGCCGTTAAGCACAGTCCCGTCCAGTCTAAGAAACCTGCATTTAACTTCCCCAAACCCAGGCCTCCTACTAAAACTCAGCCAGGGGGTTCTAAGCCTTTTCTTCCGCCTAAGTCCTCCCACTCCCCCCTGGGTCAGTACAGGCATAGACAGAGAGGGTTTTCAGGACAGAGAGGACGCGGCCAGCATAAGCCGGGTCAGAGCCAGTCTTCGGCCCACACCAGCCAGCCGGCAAAGCGTCCAACACCACCAACCCCACCATCAAAAAACTAAAGTCTCTCTCACTCCCAGTGCCTACCTTAAGGCCGGAGGAACCGAGGGAAGTACAGCCGGCGAACCCTTGTCTGCTAACTGGGTCGTTCCGAACGTGTCACCAAGCATGGCCGTTAAAAACTTGGGCACGGATGGTGGCACGCAAAGGCATCACTTGGCAGTGGCTCCGGCGACCTCGCTTACGTCAGCCGACAACGGCGAATTGTGTTTCTTTAGAGGTGGAGTCGCTGGTCCAGGAGATGATTGCCAAGAATGTCATCATCCCGGTCCCTCCAAATTACCCTGTATTCACGTCCAAACTGTTTTTGGTTCCCAAACGGGACAGCGTTCAGATGAGGCCGGTCGTAGACCTGTCTTATCTGAATCTTCACATTTACAACGAATCTTTCAGAATGTTAACAGTTCACCAAATCAGGCTAACACTTCCGCCGGGAGGCTGGATGTGTTCCCTAGACCTGACAGACGCCTATTGGCACGTGTCGGTCAACAAAAGATTTCAAAGGTTTTTGGCCTTAAGGATCAGGCACCAAAATTTTGTTTTTCAGAGGATGCCGTTCGGTTTGAACCTAGCACCTCGAGTATTCACGAAACTAGTCCGGCAAGCCCTGATGCCGTTGTTAAAACAGGGAATCAGAGTGTTGTGGTATCTAGACGACTGGCTGGTGGTGGCAGAGACACAACAATTATGCATAAAACATGTCAATATCATTTTAAATCATGTCAAAACTCTAGGCTTCAAGGTAAATCTGGTAAAGTCAAACCTTGTTCCCTCAAGAGTAATTCAGTGGATAGGGCTGGTCTGGGACACCGCCGCTCTCACTCTGAGTCAGAGTGTGGACAATCGCAACAGGTTTCGCAGGAAACTGTTCAGGTTTCTTCACAGTCTGACTACGACACGAAGAGTCTGGGAGTCTCTGGTCGGCTCTCTCAACTGGATTCAACTAACTGTCAAGTTGGGCCGGTTGAAAGTAAAACGATTAATATTGGAAGGCAACAAATATTTCCCGCTCTTACCGGCGGGAAAGTTATGGCCCATACCGAAATTAATCCACACCTTACTAGCGGTCTGGGCGAAGAGGGAAACATTGCACTCAATAATGTCATGGACCTCTCCTCCACCAACGGTATGGGTAGACACGGATGCGTCGGGCACCATAGGGTGGGGATTTCAGTCAAATCAGGGGCACCAGGGTCAGGGGCTTTGGTCCCACTTAGAAATCTCTCACATAAATGTCAAAGAATTACTAGTCCCCTTGTATTTCCTTCAGGCTCACGGCCCGGCGTTACGGGGCAAGTCGGTGGCCTTCAGAATGGACAATCTGAATGCAGTTCACTGTATTCAGAAACAAGGGTCAACGAGGTCAAGGAAGTTGCTACTCGTGTCGGAAGAGATTTTTGTTCTAGCCATCAGTCTAGATATTTATCTTCACGCATCTTACCTCCCAGGCGTAGCGAACGTCTGGGCAGACGCTCTGTCCCGGAGACAGAGCACGACAGTAGAATGGGAGCTCAAGCAACCCATTTTCGACCTAATGATTGCGGAGCTCTCCCATCCACAAGTGGATCTTTTTGCGTCCGAGGAGACTCACAAGCTCCCTCTATACCTCACCCGCCGGGCGATAACGCCGGCAGGGGGGCCAGACGCCCTAGTGACAGACTGGAACAGATGGAGCTCCATCTATCTGTTTCCGCCGCCAGATGCGTCACTAATGTGCCACGTAGTGAACAAACTACGAGATTATCGAGGCTTAGTCTCGCTAATCGCGCCCCTGTGGCCGGCGCAGGTGTGGTACCAGCAATTGAAAATGTGGTGCCCGGACCCGGTATCGCTCCCGGTCGGGTACTTCCACTTAGACACGATTGGCAACCTAGCGACCTCGCTGACTTTTGCATTATGGACATTCAGGAGGCCAAGTGGCTAGCACCATACGGTAGAGATGTGACCAATAAATTGCTCAATCAATATACTCAGTCTACTAAGCGACAGTATCAATCACATTGGAAAGCTTTTACTTCTTGGATTGTTAGAACAGAACAAACTGTACCCTCAGTGGCATTGGTTTTTAATTACTTAAACTATCTGTTTGAGCAGAAACGTTTATCTGTGGTAACATTAAAGAATCACTTAACTGCGATTAGAGTGCCCTTTTTCGACCTTACGGGTCTGTCCATACCGGTGGCGGAAGAAACAGGATTTATGAGAGCGTGTTTTAAACTCCGCCCACCTCCCCGTCAGCTCATGCCTACTTGGTCTCTGGACAAAGCTTTGTCTTTACTTCATTCTCGTCTGTATCAAAATACTGCAGACTTTGCATTAATCTTAAAGAAGGCGGTTTTCCTTTTGGCTTTGGCCACCGGAAACAGAGTGTCTGAGCTGGCGGCGATGAGCAACACACCTAATTGTCTTAGGTTTGGTAGACTTAATGATTCAATTTCCATTGCACCCTCCCCGGCGTTTGTAGCCAAGAATGAGCATAGTGCACACGTGTTTTCTGAGTTCACGGTGCCGGCGTTAAAAAGGGGAAAGGTGCATCATAATTTATGTCCAGTGCAAGCTCTAACCAAATATTTGAGAATAGCTCCTCAAAACCCCCAAGGTGCTTTATGGGTAGCAAGTACGGGTAAACGCTTACTTAAACGGCGATTAGCCTCTCTTCTGGTAGAAGTCATTAAAGAGAGTAATCCCGGCGTTGTGGGTAGGGCCCACGATTTACGCAAGTGGGCAGCCTCTTTACGTTTCCTGAAAAAAAATTTCAGTTGAAGATATCGCGTCCACACAGTTGTGGGCGTCTAATCATACGTTTCTCTCTAGATACTTGTCAGTTGCTCTAGACAAACCTTCCTTACCATGTATAGCTTTAAGGCAGAGGGTCTAGGTGGCCCTGCAGTCACTTATGTTTACTTTCACGGGAAGGGGGGGGGGGGGTGCAGTCAGTTGACATAGGACACCCTAGACCCCGCCGGAGTATGAGAGCTGTGATACAATTTAAGGTTAAAATGTGATATGAAAATTTCTCTGCGAGAAATTGTGCTAGTACAAGGTTTAGTACAAAACAACGGTGTTGTTATAGTAGTTTTAGCTGCGAAAGCAATGTAATATTAGATCAATGGAGTTCCTTTGCAATTTATCTCCACATGTATTTTGGGGTTTATGATGTGCACATATAAACTTATAACTTATTATTTTTGTCACCACTCGTTGAGTGGGGTGCCTTTGTAACTACAGATCTGTGTTCAGAATCTTCAGGGTTACCCAATTTTTGTCGGGCAGGCTTCTTTGAAGCACGCACCTGCCTGAACCCCCTTTTTCTTGTATATTTTCGGCCTACGCCAAAGTGTTACAATATATTTCAAAAGTAAGAATACTATGTGGTTGTTTTTATTATCTGCTTTTCTAGAGTTATGATATGATTACGAATGTCCCCCTCCAGTCTTAGATATCAGGCATGTTCGTCAATGATGGAGGGGCCACTAATAAATTATAGGTTTGACTCCTGTAAGGAGATAAAGAAAACCTAATATTTAGTAGTGGCCCCGTAATCATTGACGACTGGGGCCCTCCCGACCGTCCCCTTCCCATTCGTTGATGTATTAAGGATTTTGGTTTACTTGATATGTCAGTGAAGGAGGAATGACGCCTGAATCAGCGTCTGGTCAGAAATCCACACAAGTACATCCACGATATGATGGAAAGCTTATTGGATAGTTATTCTTATTTTCTTTTTGTTTTTATTTTTTACGAAGTTTTTTCGTAGTGAGAACCCAATTCATAATGACTGAAGCCATGAGTGAGGTCGCGTGCGCTCATGATGAAGGCTCCTCAGTTTTTAAATGCTCTGCGCGGTAGATTCAAACTACGGCGGATTAGTGTTTGAAGAGGATGCCTTATGTAATAGGCATGTTCGTCAATGATTACGGGGCCACTACTAAATATTAGGTTTTCTTTATCTCCTTACAGGAGTCAAACCTATAATGTATGTAAAAACCATTCTACCAAATATTTATGTACACATGTTTCCAGTGAAAATGCCGACCTATGTACCCAACCATGTTTTCCCCATGCCCCCAGAAATGCTCAGCTATTCCACAACCAAAAAAATTTCCCTTGTGACAGCTTTCCGTCAGTAGCTCCCTTCCACCCCCACACAATTCACACCCCTAAAAAACTTCAAAACCCCACACTTGACTCACCCCCTCATGACAGACAAACCCACCAATCCCATATAACCTCTAAACCAGTGGTTCTCAACCTTTTTCACTCCATTCCCCCCTTCATGAATTCTCAACATTCGTGTGGCTCCCCTTCAGTTTTCTCCCAAATCCCACCCCGCCAAAAAAGGTAAAAAAAAAAAAAAAAAAATCAAATGTTGATGAAGAGAACACCCTTGCTTTATTACAAAGTTTACAGTCATAATTATCTTATATTTGATAGATTTATGTGATATGCTAAACTTACATCACTTGCCTACAAAAGACTAGGACACTAGCAAATTTGAATCTGGTTGGGAAAAAGTTCAATTAATCTCTGCATATTTTATCACACATCAGTGGGAAGGCTGATATTGTTTCTTTTCAGTCAGTTGACGAATCCGAGGTTGTGTCACTGACAATGCACATCTCATGTCGGGGTCCACATCCAATCGGTTCCGGCTCTTATTCTTGATTTGTAGAAAGGTGGAGAAACCAGACTCACATAAATAGGTAGTTGAAAAAGGCAAGAGTAGTCGAAGTGCAATCTCACTGACTTTTGGATATGACTGATGCATTGAACACCGGAATACATTCAGAGATTTTTCTTCATAGAGATATTTGGCAGCAGAATCATGTTTGAGATCAAGGAACTCGTCCTGAACATCACTGGGAATGGTAGTAATATCAAGAGTGCCAGAGAATGGATTCATTACCAACTTCCCTTCTTCCTCCTCGAATTCTGGGAAGTACCTATTAAGTTCACTTTCCAAGGATCTCAGATGCTGAGTGATTTCAGTTTTAAGTAATGGGTCAAGCAGACTATCTTCTTCATTCTCGTCAAGGACAGCTGAAAGGTTTTCAAACATGGCAACATTCCCGGCACCGACTTTCCTTTGCCAATTCTGGAGCTTGGCAAGAAATCCACGAAGACAATCCATCAGGTGAAACACATTTCTTTCCTTTCCCTGTAGCTTCAGATTCAACCTATTTAGCTGCTCAAATATATCTGCTAAATATGCAAGACGTGGCTCCCACAAAACCTCATTGAAGTGACTCAACAGATCATCTTTCCCTTGCATTTCCAGGAACAATTTAAGCTTCCCCCGAAGTTCAAACACTCGACTCACAACATTGCCCTTGGAAAGCCAGCGCACTTTGGAGTAAAAGAGGAGAGCTTCATGCTCCGAATCCATGTCTCTACAAAGGTTCTGGAAAAGGCGAGAGTTCAGAGCTCCAGCTTTTACAAAGTTGACGCATTTGACCACTGCCTCCAGGATCTTGCAAAGTTCATCAGGGAGGGTTTTCGACGCCAGTGCAAAACGATGGATCATACAATGAACCCCCTTGGCATTCGGAGCTACTTCCTTGACACGCTTCTGGAACCCTGATTTTGATCCCAGCATCGCTGGAGCCCCGTCTGTACAGACTCCACAACAATTTTCCCAGGCCTGTTAGCTTTGAAGAAAGAAGATAGCTTTTCCATCACATCTGTGATGGGACAGTGATGCAATTTTTTTTTTTATTCAGATTCCTAACATTATTTAGAAATGTATAATTTGCAACAGCCCACCATGGCTCCCTTAAATTCTTGCCATGGCCCCCAGGTTGAGAACCACTGCTCTAAACAAACCGTCACTGCCACCGACAAAACTCCCCAAATTCGTCCTTTTAACAACCACAAATCAGTACATCAGTCCTCCACCAATAATCCATGTTCTATACCTAACTCTTCCCCCACCAACCCTCCGCAGTCCCACCAACAAATTCCGTTTTCTAAATCACTCACACCTCACCACTCTGATCCTCCCACACGCGCTGTTAATCCCCCCCTCACGCGTGACCCCCACCAAAGTGATTCCCCCCCCCCCCCCCCCCTCATGCGTACCGAGCACCTGCTCACCAGTCGGTCCCCCACCATCATTAGCCCAGCTGTAGTTCAAGATAAATGTCAAATTCCCCCCTGCCATCAAAAATGGGTTAACCTTCGACCCATACCCCAAACTCACATGATATTTTCCCCCACTACCACGTCCACCGACCCCAATCGTTGCCTCCTACAACCCGCCATCATTTCCGCTCGCATAAACCACATTCTAGTGGCCAATATCTCTGAAGAATCCCTGACATTACCAAAAGGCCTCATCATAGGAGACCTCGAAACATTTGATGACCTCCCCATAGATTCCAATGAAACCCCTACCAGTCTCAAATTACCCCCTCTCCCTGACACATTATCCGACCACCAAAAACACAGCATGTACGAACTATTGCTAGAGTTCAGTGACGTGTTTGCCCAACAACCCACTGAAATAGGACAGACCGATGTTGAACAACACATCATTAACACCACAGGCCCCCCCATAAGACAACCATCCCGTAGAAAAAATCCCATACAACGCCAAGAAGAGGAACGCCAAGTCCAAGAGATGTTAGAGGCCGGAATTGCTACCCCGTCCATCAGCCCTGGTCTTCCCCTGTTGTCCTAGTAAAAAAGAAAGATGCGTCAACCCGTTTTTGCGTAGATTACAGGAGATTGAATGACGTAACCATTAAGGACGCTACGCCATTACCCAGGATAGACGATTCCCTTGACTCCCTATACGGATCCAGATGGTTCACTACCCTCGACTTGCAAGCAGGGTATTGGCAAGTGCCCATCAAGGCAGAGGACCAAGAAAAAACAGCATTCTCCACTAGTGGTGGCCACCACTACGAATTTAACGTCCTACCTTTTGGCCTCTGCAAAGGACCCGCCACTTTCTCCCATTTGATGGAAGCGGTATTACATGGCCTTACCTGGGAAACCTGCCTAGCGTATCTAGACGATATCATTGTGTACTCACAAACCTGGGAAGAACACCTCCTCAGGTTGAAACAAGTTCTCCAAAGAATCCGAGCCGCCGGGCTGAAATTGAAACCCTCAAAATGCGAGATTGCACGAAATAAGGTAGATTTCCTCGACCACGTAATATCTGAACATGGCATTGCACCAGACCCCAAGAAACTTCAAGCCATACAAAACCAACCCCCACCCACCACCGTTAAAGGAGTACATTCTTTTCTAGGTTTAGCCACATACTACAGACGTTTCGTCCCACACTTTGCCGCCATAGCCAGACCCCTCCACCAACTCACCCACAAGGACACCACATTCACTTGGACACCTGAAAGAGACCTCGCTTTTAACACTTTGAAACAAAAGCTGATCCAAGCCCCTATTGTCGCTTTCCCTGATTACCATAAACCTTTCCGTCTTTATACCGACGTATCTCTGTACGCCATTGGTGCAGTTTTAGCTCAAGTAAGAGACGGAGAGGAACATGTGATAGCGTATGCCAGCTCCACACTCAACCAAGCCCAACAGAATTATGCAGCCACCAAGAGAGAGTGCTTAGGGATCATTTGGGCACTCAACCACTTCAGGTCATTTGTGTTGGGCGCAAAACTCGATATAATAACCGACCATCAATCTTTGCAATGGTTGCGTAAGTGCGAAACCAACTCAGCCATCTTGGTACGCTGGAGGGAAACACTAGAGGACTACGATTTTACAATACAGTATCGTCCAGGTAAACTGCACACCAATGCAGACGCCCTATCACGTTTGCCAGTACCGAAAGACCCCCCCACCAACCTAGCCGCCTTACAAAACACTGAGCTCTTACATACCCCCATCAACCAACATAATTCCCCCCCAGCCCCCTCACTAATTCAATCTTGGGAAACAAGGATCAGACCACCCTGGATACCGTTAAATATCTTCAAGAAACTGACTCGCTGGGGAGATCAACTTGCCACAGACACCAGTCACATAGTCCTAGACCCCACCATTGCCCACGACTACATGATTGCCATCCACGAGGGAAACGGCATACACCTTGGACAAAAGACAATTTTAAAAATCTTTGCGGATCAGTACTGGACCCCCAACCCCTCCAAGATTGCACAACGTGTGACAGAATCCTGCAAACCTTGTTTATTGGGGAAGGATAGATCACGCACCCCAAGCCCAGCTGGTACCATTTCTGCCAACAAACCGTTCCAAGTCCTATCCCTCGACATCATGGGCCCGTTTCCTTCTTGCGCTGGCAACCGCTATATCGTCACATTTGTTGACGTATATTCAACATTTTTAATAGCCTGCCCAGTTAAAGACCACACAGCCACCACCGTCGCCGCACTGTTTGCCACAGAAGTGTTCCCTATATTCGGCCTTCCCCTTGCTCTTCTATCCGACAATGCCCCCGAATTTAGTGGACACGTTTGGCACCAGTTCACCCAACAATGCGGTAAAATGCCCTAGAACAAGAAGCCCGAAGGACCAGGTGACCATGCCAACCAGTTCAGACAGGCCGAAGCCCGCAGGGCTAAGCAGCTCCAAACCACACCTGCCTATCACTTTTAACCGCTGACCCTTCCCCCACCTCGCGTATCCACTACCCCTCGTGTCCTACACCTCTTACCCACCGGACTCTACCTACATGATGATGAACATGAATACACCTTAATTTAATACACCCATGCCCTGTCCCTAGGTTGAGCCAATGCCAACCAGTTCAGACAGGCCTAAATCTATGTATGTTTTTCCATCCAAGAAGTAATATGTTAACCCTCTTTTACCATTGTCTCGACGCATATCTACCACGAAACAATAACGGAGCTACCCCTACGAACTGCCGCTTTCTTTGGGATATATTTCATAGAAAACGCAGTTCCCGGTGACAACTAGATCAGCAAGAAATCGTGTCAAATAATAGTGTCCATAACCCCTCTTATTTACGAGTAATAGTACACTATGTTTTTCTCTACTTTTATCCACAGTCAAGCACACACCTACAGCTAACCTCATCTTCCCCACAGTCCACATGATTCTATAATTTCCAGACTCATATACCACCACCTATTGCTCATCCCCCGGTAGCGTTTGATTACCCTACCTTTCCCGGTCGGTAACCCCCAGTCTAAGATACCAACTGTAGCCTAATGCCACCCCTACGCCCAGAGACCTTAGGGTCAAACTTCCACGTAGCCCCCCTTAACCCTCCTCCCTCTCGTTAACCCCCACGCTCCTCCACTCCCTCCTAACCTAGCCTCTCCACCATGCCCCCTGAATATCCTTAACTTTTCCGTTACTAACATTCTCAAACCTTTTGTATATATACTCCTATCCAGCCTACCTTCCCCCAGTAGGAAGGAACACCATTAGAACTTTACTAACCCTTTGCATGCCATCTATTCCCTCACAACCCATTCACAACCCTGTACCAAATGATCGTCAGTGCGAGGCTAGCCGCCTCGCCAGTGACTAACTTCTATTGCCATACTTCCAGATAAATGTGGCAGTGTTAGCAACCCAGTCTCCACCACATCCAACAAACCATGCAATTAACAACCCATCCAATTGAACCAGCTGGTCAAGGCACCTTCGGTTTTGGTATTACGAACACCCACATCTGTCTCATAAACAGAGGGTTATTACAAACACTTGTAATCTGGCAAGCCCCCAGCCACAGCCGCCCAGACGACCATCACAGAGAGGGGACGCGCACCTACCCTCTTTCACCCACCTGAGGAGGGAGACCCCTACCCCTGCGGAGGTATACCTTACCCCTGTTTTGACTTCCGGGTCATTGTCAGGTAGCACAGGAATTCTTCCTATCAATGAACTAACCATGTATGACTAACACCCTTACTAACCTCTATTAACCCACAATAACCCCTTTACCTTTCTTGCATACTCTGATCACTAAATTAGCACCTCAGCTATACCATAGAATGAAGACTGAACAATCTAAGAGAGACGCTCCTATCACAGCTGTCCCAATCCTCCTCGCAAAGTACATCCAGTCTCTCTCCCCTAAATACTTCCAGTATAGCCAAAATAGTACCTCTTACTAAGGCCCAGTTATATCCCATTATGAAGGCTCCATATAGCCATGTGCCACAACAGTAATCACCACCTTACCTAGTTCCCGTATCAATTGAGAGCTCAAATAAGTCCATCAAAACTCGAGATCCCTATGGCCTACAGGGTCCAAAACCGAGCCTATAAACTAAGCTCCAGCCCCCAGTAAAATCAGTTGAAAGATAGACACCAACCAGTGGTTGGTCACCAGAGATGACCTCGAGCTCTATCATTGTTTGTTGCTGAGAATTGAGTTCCAGAGCCGGCAGACTCCGTGGCAGATTGAGATAGAAGGATCTGTCCACGTACAAGAAATCTATTTATTAGTGGCCCCTCCATCATTGACGAACATGCCTATTACATAAGGCATCCTCTTCAAACACTAATCCGCCGTAGTTTGAATCTACCGCGCAGAGCATTTAAAACTGAGGAGCCTTCATCATGAGCGCACGCGACCTCACTCATGGCTTCAGTCATTATGAATTGGGTTCTCACTACGAAAAAACTTCGTAAAAAATAAAAACAAAAAGAAAATAAGAATAACTATCTAATAAGCTTTCCATCATATCGTGGATGTACTTGTGTGGATTTCTGACCAGACGCTGATTCAGGCGTCATTCCTCCTTCTCTGCTCTGCGTTCAGCCTGCCCGGACGTGTCTCCCCACGCTCCGCTGATTCCGCATTTGCTGCGTCCCTAGTGAGTTTTTTCTCATTTGTTTACTCCGGGATGTATCGAGTAAGGTTAGGATATGTGTAGCAGGAGTGTCCTGGGCTGGTTGCCCGCAGTGCAGTGTATTTTGGGTCGTGTGTTTGGGGCATCTATTTCGGATGTTCCCTCGTGGTCCTGTTGTGGACATGTGAACTTTTTCACAGTTAGTTAGCTTGTGTTGCAGGCGGCTTTCATTACGCGTTAGTTATTGCTGTCTTTTATCTTTCTGATGAGGTATGCTTTGCTTACTGACGTTCCCTTGGTATTTTTCTTCACTTAGTGAAGTTTTTTCTGGGTCCCGTGTCAGTCTTCCCTTTGCCGGAAGTATTTGCTACAGTGGTGTGTTGGCGGTGGTTCCTGTTGTGATATTTCCAGTGTTTGGTGTATATTTCAACTTTTATTATGCCGTCTACTTAGGCCTAGCCAGCCGCTCGTAGCTTTGCCACATGTACAAGTGTTATTGGTTATTATTTATAAATATGCCATACTGTGCCATGTGTATCCGGGTTTTAGTTGTGTATTGGCTAATTCCTCGGACTATGTTTGTTTCCTGGTTTAGTTGTGTATTGGCTAATTCCACGGATTATTGTGTGGACTTAGGTTAGTCGTGCGTGGCTTCCTTCGTGTCCGTTGTACGTTCAGATGGTGTCTGATCGGGGTGGGTTTCCTTCCGGCGGGTTTTTTCTCGGTTTCACCATGAAAAAAACCCGGCCGAGAGCCGTGTTGGGCCACACGTGGTTTTAACACAGGCTGGTGTCCCCGGCGATGAGGTGTCTGTGGCTCTCCAGGACTGCGTCTCTGTTGGTACCTGGTTTCAGGCACCCTTTGATTCCCGGCGGAAATGGCTGTACCCATCTATAAAACGTTGTTCATGCGAACATACGTTATGTAGTTTTTCTACCAGGTTTTACAAAACCACATGAAAAACCTAGCTGTTGTTAAGGGCTTTCCTCCCCGGCGATCTTTTACAAAGAAGTGGGGACAGGAACTTATGGGGTTAACTTTTTGACATCTCACCCGGCGGGTGTACCTTGGTAGGGTGGGATGAGCAACTAAGTCATTTAGTTCTTTAACCAATCCATTTTAAGTGATGCTATATGTATCGCCGCCTTTATACTTACGGCGATTGAAGGTTCAATTAGGGTTAACATCGTTTTTTCACACCCGGGGGGTGCTCCTAGGTGGAGGAAATAAGGAATTTACAAATTCAATTTCGATTTAACCACTTAATTTAGTGATACAATTAGGTATCGCCGCCTTCAACCTTACGGCGATCTTTTTGTGACAATTCGTTAGAAATCAGATCTCGTGTCAGCCTGCCCTGTGTTATTCTACTAAAATATTTCAAGGGCCGGCGTCTTTATGGGGGGTTGTTTTTGTTCCAAAAATTGAATCTTAAGACAGTCACCACCAGAAAGACTATAATCGCCATGCTGGACAATTATATTATGTCAGAGGGTATTCTTCACTTTCGTCAAAAGATTTGTTTAGATATTCTGAACCCCGCCGCGTAGCGAGCTGTGATCGTTGTGTCATTACATCTTGTTATCCGGTGGGTTATTAACACTTGTATGCGAACATGTTGGGTTAACCTTATGAGCATTAAATCCTGGAAATTTTCTTTTTTTCCAGAGCTGGGCTCCGGCGGACCAATACAGACCCGGCGGTAGTTTTCCCCACCAGTCTCTCTCATGGCTACCTCAGCCCCAGTCTTTGCTTTATGCACTACCCCTGCTTGTGCCGGTATCCCTATTTTTGCGCATACCCTTTGCATAAGGTGTGTTAAATGTCTAGACCGTTCAAGGGGTCTCTGGGTAATGCGCAATTGTTCTTTTTGCTCCCAATTAGCTGTCAAGGTCCTTTGCGACAATGATAAGACCGCGGCAGTAGCTTTAAGAGAAGTACGGCAACAGATGGCAGCCTACACTACGATTGTTGCGCATAAATCACTTCAATGTGACAACGTCCCTCTTTGGGATAGATTGCTATTTGAACACCCTCCCCCTAAACGTTCCTCTAGAGTCACGAGTCATAAGCCGGCGGAGACTGGTCAGGGTTCTGTATCTTCTGCTACTACACCAAAACGTCCAAGAGAGCCTACACCCCCGGCGTCCGCCTCCTCGTCTCGGGCGAGATCTCGGTCTAGGTCACCTCTCAGACGCCAGTCTTCTAGTCGTGCCTCTTCACCAGCGAGTAAGAAGAGTAGGACGGATAGTTCCACCAGTGGTCACGGCGATGAATCCTCCAAATCTAAGAGTAGTTCTCGGTCACACCGTAGCCATAAATCCTCCAAAAAGGATTCCCAGAAACGAAAGTCCTCCCTACATTCACCAGCTTCTAGTGCTTCTCATCGTACCTCTACCCCAGACAAAGTTTGTGTTAGGTCTCAAGGGTCCAGTGCGGTGCCTGTCCCTAAAGAGGATTTACCTATTAATATTTTAACCCTGGAATTGGAAAGTTCAGGGGGTTCAATAATTGAGAATGTTTCAGACTCCCAAGAGAGTGTAGGCCAGGGCCTCGGTGTTTGGCGGTTTGCTCAGCCAGGGTCTGACCACCCACGTCCGACTCAAACGAGTCACACAGTAGCTGATGTCCACAGGGACGCGGCGATCCCATCCTCTATTCCTGACTTATCTTGGCAACAAGGTACCGCAGCTTCGGCGGGGTCTTCTCAGGAGGATCAGGAGGAGAAAGACGAGGTTTCAATTATTTCGGAGATGGAAGGGCAAGAGTCAGGCTCAGGCTTAGACGCCGCGCAGGATATTAATGATTCACCTGTAAGTTCATCATCTAACCAATTTGTTACTGCGCAAGAAATTAATGGGCTACTTACTGATGCTTTATCTAAAAATTTTGGCCAACAACAGGAAAACCCCACAATGGACTTGGGGGCTCCCATGACAAGTTCTACGGTACGGCCTCTGATGACTTCGATTGCTTTATCTAAGATCCCTAACCCACCCACTCTGTCACCATCAGTGGTTACTAAGCCTGCTACGGCAGCATTGATAACTTCAAATGTCAGGGTCATCACGGATGTCAATCCACCCCCTCTAGACAAGGCGCCTCTCAGAAAGGTGCCTATGCCCTTGCTTTATGGACCAGACGAGTCATGGGTCCTTTTGACCCCCACTAACCCAGAGCTCGCCCAACCTACCTTGTCAGGGGAACTCCCGGTACCGCGTGAGTGGGTCATCCAGGGCAATAAATCAAAGAAATTAAGGGCCCTGGATAATTTGGGAAATGTACTGTACGTAAACATCAAGGCTATACCTAGTTATTATCACCAAGACTATTTTGTGTATGCTACTAAGCCAGCTTTACCCCCTGCCTCAGCTTCGAAACTATTTTCAGACTAATTCTAAGCTGGATGGGTTTAATGATATTAAGACTCTGTCAGCTCTCACTCCTGAACTTGATTTACAGACCGTCACAGACGAAGCAGCTAATCCAGTTTTGAAGGTGGGGCAGTTGGGTCCAGGACCTTGGGTAGATTGGGAGATAGAGGCTCAAAACTTTGCAACCACATTTACTTCTAAATCTTCCCACCAGATCCCTCAGGATACTCATTCATGGTTCTCCATGCCGGTAGGTTCTGCCGGCGGAGTCCCGTCAGCTTTGTTTTCTTTCCTAGCTGCCCCTAAGATTAATCTTTGTGAGCTAAAAGACCCTTTCACTACCCCTACCCCTACTCACCTAGACAGAGAATTTAGGCTAAGGGGGAAAGCTTTTCGCCTGTTCTCTCAGTACATAGTGTCTCAACAGGTGGCTAAATCTTTACTGCCGTCCACTCAGGCAATCGCAGACGCGGATGCCAGAAGATCGGTTGAATTATCCCGGCGACTGCTCCTCCAGTCGTCGATCCAATCCTTGGGTGACCTACGCACCGCCTTGCTTGAGGCAGTACGAGCAAGACAAGATCTCAGAATGTCTTTAGTTCGCAAGCTACCTGATCGCATTGCGAATCAGGTGATCATGTCACCAGTGCTTACTCCCTCTTTAATGTCCCCTGAAGTGTGGCGAACGGTGTTCAATATGGCACAGGCCATTAAGCACAGTCCCACCCCTTCTAAGAAACCTGCATTTAACTTCCCCAAACCCAGGCCAACCGCTAAAGCTCAGCCAGGGGGATCTAAACCCTTTCTTCTGCCTAAGTCCTCCCACTCCCCCCAAGGTCAGTACAGGCATAGACAGGGTAGGTTTTCAGGTCAGAGAGGACGCGGCCAGCATAAGCCAGGTCAGGGCCAGTCTTCGGCCAACACCAGCCAGCCGGCAAAGCGTCCAGCACCACCAACCCCACCATCAAAAAACTAAAGTCTCTCTCACTCCCGGTGCCAACCTTAAGGCCGGAGGACCCGAGGGTAGTACAGCCGGCGAACCCTTGTCTGCTAACTGGGTCGTTCCGAACGTGTCACCAAGCATGGCCATTAAACACTTGGGCACGGATGGTGGCACGCAAAGGCATCACTTGGCAGTGGCTCCGGCGACCTCGCTTACGTCAGCTGACAACGGCGAATTTTGTTTCTTTAGAGGTGGAGTCACTGGTCCAGGAAATGATTGCCAAGAATGTCATCATCCCGGTCCCCCCAAATTACCCTGTATTCACGTCCAAACTATTTTTGGTTCCAAAAAGGGACAGTGTTCAGATGAGGCCGGTCGTAGACCTGTCTTATCTGAACCTTCACATTCACAACGAATCTTTCAGAATGTTAACAGTACACCAAATCAGGCTAACACTTCCGCCGGGAGGTTGGATGTGTTCACTAGACCTGACAGACGCCTATTGGCACGTCTCGGTCAACAAAAGATTTCAAAGGTTTTTGGCCTTAAGGATCAGGCACCAAAATTTTGTTTTTCAAAGGATGCCGTTCGGCTTGAACCTAGCACCTCGATTATTCACGAAATTAGTCAGGCAAGCCCTGATGCCATTGTTAAAACAGGGGATCAGAGTGTTGTGGTACCTAGACGACTGGCTGGTGGTGGCAGAGACACAACAATTATGCGTCAAACATGTCAATATTATTTTAAATCATGTCAAAACTCTAGGCTTCAAGGTAAATCTGGTAAAGTCAAACCTTGTTCCCTCACGAGTAATTCAGTGGATAGGGCTGGTCTGGGACACGGCCGCTCTCACTCTGAGTCAGAGTGTGGACAATCGCAACAGGTTTCGCAGGAAACTGTTCATGTTTCTTCACAGTCTGACTACGACGCGGAGGGTCTGGGAGTCTCTGATAGGCTCTCTCAACTGGATTCAACTAACTGTCAAGTTGGGCCGGTTGAAAGTAAAACGATTAATATTGGAAGGCAACAAATATTTCCCGCTCTTACCGGCGGGAAAATTATGGCCCATCCCGAAATTAATCCACACCTTGCTAGCGGTCTGGGCAAGGAGGGAAACGTTGCACTCAATAATGTCATGGACCTCTCCTCCACCAACGGTATGGGTAGACACGGATGCGTCAGGCACAATAGGGTGGGGATTTCAGTCAAATCAGGGGCACCAGGGTCAGGGGCTTTGGTCCCACTTAGAAATCTCTCACATCAATGTCAAAGAATTACTAGTCCCCTTGTATTTCCTTCAGGCTCACGGCCCGGCGCTACGGGGCAAGTCGGTGGCCTTCAGAATGGACAATCTGAATGCAGTTCACTGTATTCAGAAACAAGGATCAACGAGGTCAAGGGGGTTGCTAAACGTGTCGGAAGAGATTTTTACTCTCGCCAACAGACTAGACATTTACCTTCACGCATCTTTTCTCCCAGGCGTAGCGAACGTCTGGGCAGACGCTCTGTCCCGGAGACAGAGGACGACAGTAGAATGGGAGCTCAAGCAACCCATTTTCAACCTAATGATTGCAGAGCTCTCCCATCCACAAGTGGATCTATTTGCGTCCGAGGAGACTCACAAACTCCCTCTATACCTCACCCGCCGGGCGAAAACGCCGGCAGGGGGGCCAGACGCCCTAGTGACAGACTGGAACAGATGGAGCTCCATCTATCTGTTTCCGCCGCCAGATGCATCACTAATGTGCCACGTAGTGAACAAACTACGAGATTATCGAGGCTTAGTCTCGCTAATCGCGCCCCTGTGGCCGGCGCAGTTGTGGTACCAGCAATTGAAAACGTGGTGCCCGGACCCGGTATTGCTCCCGGTCGGGTATTTCCACTTAGACACGATTGGCAACCTAGCGACCTCGCTGACTTTTGCATTATGGACATTCAGGAGGCCAAGTGGCTAGCACCATACGGTAGAGATGTGACCAATAAATTAATCAATCAATATACTCAGTCTACGAAAACGACAGTATCACTCACATTGGCAAGCCTTTACTTCCTGGATCATCAGAACGGAACAGAATGTGCCGTCAGTGGCTTTAGTTTTCAATTATTTAAATTATCTGTTTGAGCAGAAACATTTATCTGTGGTAACATTAAAAAATCACTTAACTGCGATTAGAGTGCCCTTTTTAGACCTTACAGGTCTCTCCATACCGGTGGCGGAGGAAACAGGTTTTATGAGAGCTTGTTTTAAACTTCGCCCACCTCCCCGTCAGCTCATGCCTACTTGGTCTCTCGACAAAGCTTTGTCTTTACTTCACTCTCGTCTGTACCAAAATACTGCAGACTTTGCATTACTCTTAAAAAAGGCGGTTTTCCTTATGGCTTTGGCCACCGGGAACAGAGTGTCTGAGCTGGCGGCGATGAGCAACACACCTAATTGCCTTAGGTTTGGCAGACTTAATGAATGTATTTACATTGCACCTTCCCCAGGTTTTGTAGCCAAGAATGAGCACAGTGCACACGTGTTTTCTGAGTTCACGGTGCCGGCGTTAAAAAGGGGAAAGGTGCATCATAATCTATGTCCAGTGCAAGCTCTAACCAAATATTTGAGAGTAGCTCCTCTTAACCCCCAAGGTGCTTTATGGGTAGCAAGTACGGGTAAACGCTTACTTAAACGACGATTAGCCTCTCTTCTGGTCGAAGTCATTAAAGAGAGTAATCCCGGCGTTGTGGGTAGGGCCCACGATTTACGCAAATGGGCAGCCTCTTTAAGTTTCCTGAATTTTTTTTCAGTAGAAGATATCGCGTCCACTCAGTTGTGGGCGTCTAATCATACGTTTTTGTCTAGATACTTATCAGTTGCTCTAGACAAACCTTCCTTACCATGTATAGCTTTAAGGCAGAGGGTCTAGGTGGCCCTGCAGTCACTTTTGTTTATTTTCACGAGAAAGGGGGGGGGGGGGGGGGGGGGGGGGGGGGGGGGGGGTGCAGTCAGTTGACATAGGACACCCTAGACCCCGCCGGAGTATGAGAGCTGTGATATAATTCAAGGTTAATGTGATATGAAAATTTCTCAGTGAGAAATTGTGCTAGTACAATGTTAGTACAAAACAACGGAGTTGTTATAGTAGTTTTAGCTGCGAAAGCAGTCTAATATTAGAACAGTGGAGATCCTTTGCAATTTCTCTCCACGATTATTTTGGGGTTTATTATGTGCACATATAAACTTATAACTTGTTATTTTTGTCACCACTCGTTGAGTGGGGTGCCTTTGTAACTACAGATCTGTGTTCAGAATCTTCAGGGTTACCCTTTTTTGTCAGGCAGGCTTCTTTGAAGCACGCACCTGCCTGAACCCCTTTTTCTTGTATATTTTTGGTCTACGCCATATTTAAATATATTTTTCAAAAGTAAGAATACTATGTGGTTGTTTTTATTATCTGCTTTTCTAGAGTTATGATATGATTACGAATGTCCCCCTCCAGTCTTAGAAATCAGGCATGTTCGTCAATGATGGAGGGGCCACTAATAAATTATAGGTTTGACTCCTGTAAGGAGATAAAGAAAACCTAATATTTAGTAGTGGCCCCGTAATCATTGACGACTGGGGCCCTCCCGACCGTCCCCTTCCCATTCGTTGATGTATTAAGGATTTTGGTTTACTTGATATGTCAGTGAAGGAGGAATGACGCCTGAATCAGCGTCTGGTCAGAAATCCACACAAGTACATCCACGATATGATGGAAAGCTTATTAGATAGTTATTCTTATTTTCTTTTTGTTTTTATTTTTTACGAAGTTTTTTCGTAGTGAGAACCCAATTCATAATGACTGAAGCCATGAGTGAGGTCGCGTGCGCTCATGATGAAGGCTCCTCAGTTTTAAATGCTCTGCGCGGTAGATTCAAACTACGGCGGATTAGTGTTTGAAGAGGATGCCTTATGTAATAGGCGTGTTCGTCAATGATTACGGGGCCACTACTAAATATTAGGTTTTCTTTATCTCCTTACAGGAGTCAAACCTATAATGTGCACCTTATAACCCTCATAAACCAGTGGGTATATAAGAGTGTAACCAGCAACGATCGCCAAGAGATCCGTCTTGAGAACTTCCTACATATGGACCATCTGGACGGCCGCGGAACCAGTCGTTAGCCCCCAACATCATGGACGCAAGATAACCAGGACCAGACCAATCAAATACTACCCAAGATTCACTTTATCAGTGCTAGTGTTACAGTACTATTTAGAGACTCACTTATTAATATTTCTACGAAGTGGCTATATCTTTGCCCCAGTGTAATTCATATATAACCATTCGATTAGGAAGTGCTAAGCGTATCAGAGTTTATTAATTGGCGATATTAACTCTCGTAATTACCCATATATCCAGATATTATTAAATAGAAGTGAAACCCTAGTGGCTCGCTTGGTGTAGTGACTAGCGTCTCGGACTTCCACCCAGAAGGCCCGGGTTCGCGCCCACGCTCGGCGCATTAAAGATTTTTCACAAGCACTGAGTCGTTACCATCCCTCATGAGCAAAGGGATGGGGTAGTAGTACAGGACCCCAATGGAAATACGCCTAATCGGCCTTATTGAGCTATCCTTAGCTAGCTTAGCATGCGCTAGCTTTAAGAACTATTATTATTATTATTATTATTATATCTGATATTCGCCCACTGATTTGCGTTCTATGTGTTTCTGATATAAGAATATAAAACTTAGATCAGTACCCCCCCTGAAGTTACTAGAATTCCCGTGCTCTAAAATACGCGTGTCTAATCTAGTCTGTGAATTACTACTTGTGCATCAGAGCTACCAGGGATAAATCTAATAGTGAATATGAATCTATAAGTAACATTTATGGTCTCCAGTATATCAACTTGTGAATAAAGCCAGTGATCAGAAGATTAATACCTGAACGTTGGAAGTGGGAGACTAGGCTCCATCCAGATCCACTTAATGCTAGTTGTTCAATTCTATGATTTGTCTAGTACGAGTATTCATACCTTCTTATGTTTCATCTTAATCATTATCAAGAAAACTACAGGAGTGTGTACGTCAATAAATGTGATCGTGTGTCTTGTTACCGTGTGTTTATTTTGTGTTCTCTATTCCTCATACCTTGTTTTGTGCATGCAGCCTTCTATACCCAGTCAGTTAGAACTCACATTACCCAAGTTAATCCTGTAGAAAAACAGGGCATAACATTGGCGGCAGTGGTGGTTCTTGATTCGGATAAAAGGTTGCATTACATTGCAAGTTTGGAACAGCCAGAACACGATAACATCATGGCGCACCGTTCTCACGTCCCCATCCCACATTATGATGATGGGGAGACTTACGAGATCGAAATGTTCATGACTATAGTGAAACCCGTACTTGACCTAGTTTATACCACGGACGCACAAAAGATAGCCGTGAGATTAACGCACCTGGGAAAAGCCGTTTCCCTGGTTGCCTACCAAGTGCACCCTGCTCTCACATGGGACGAATTTCGCACAATAGTGATAGATGCCATTAAGCCTTCGTTGGGCGTTTTCGTGGCCCACACCCGTCTCCAAGACACTAAATTCGAAGGCGATCTAGATGCCACAGTGAATAAGATCGCCCAACATATCAAAGTGTCTTTCCCCACATTGACCAGAATCCAGCAAGAACAGCAGATTCTGGTCAACCTCGTATCAATATTGCCCTCAGCAGTAAAGAATAATTTCCGTGTGCACGATTTCGTCGGATATAAAAAAGATCTCATCACGATCCGACGTATTTTGGCTGTGCACACGGAAACACCCACCCAAATCGCTGTAATCAAGAGGTTCCCCACACACCCACAGCACCTCGACAACCAAAACCCCAAGGCTCAAACCTTCAACTCCAAGAATGCCTACCCATCCTCATCCTTCCACAACAAACCTACCTACCCTTCCGGCAAGCCCCAACCCAGTAGGCCCCGGTTCCAACCTACCCAGCCACGCAGAATCTTCAACCGGAACAAAACCTACAACCCCAACCAAAGTAACAACCCTAAATTGGTAATTATCAACCCCTATGATTTCCCTGCCTGTAGTGCTAAGTGTGCCCTCCATCAAATTCGTGACTCTGCCAAACCTCGCCCTTTTACTCCTCGCCTTTCTGTAAATGAAGAGGAGTGGGGACAAGAGGAAGAAATGGAGGCAATGCACACCAAAGACATAGCCCCCCATATCATGACTTCAGGCGATACCGAGGAAACCCTGGAGGAGGGAGGAGGTAGATACCGACCCCCAGGGTTTTTAAAGTATCCCCCGCCCACGATGGCCTCGGCGGGGGACGCCATAACTGATCGCACTGCCCCCATTTATTACATGGCCAAAATCAAGGATATTCCTGTCCGCTTGTTAATCGACACGGGAGCTGCTAAGTCATGTTTGTTCAAGTCTTATTATGATCAACACCACCGACTATTTGGCCCCTTGTTACCTACCAAAGCAGAACTAATCTCAGCTGCTGATACCTACTTAAATCTCCTAGGAGACACTTTGCCCCTGTCAGTAACTACTCCTGACCCCCATAACCGTTGTTATCACCCGTTCACAGTATTTTCCTCCCGCTCTAAACATTACGATGGTTTCCTTGGACTTGACCTCCTTCAAAAACTCCGGGCCCAGGTTGACTGCAGCCAGAGGCTGATCTCATTCAAAAAAAAATCCAACCCAAAGCCTCTGACAAACCCATCACGCAGAAACCAGTTCACAAAAAGAAAAAACACCTCCACCCTCAACAAACTCTGAGTCAAGGTTACCAAGTTGCAGCTAGCACTAAGGTAACTCCTAAACCCCCCCCCCTCCCCCCTTGCCCCGAGTTCTCTCAAAATACCACTCATTCCGTTGAAAAAATGCCTCAGCAAACGAAAGAAGACAAGTCCAAGCAAATTAATGATGTAAACCTCCCCATTTCTCCTAACTCTGTCCAGGATCAATCCTCCCATGTTTCCAGGACAGACTCTTATGTATGTAAAAACCATTCTACCAAATATTTATGTACCCATGTTTCCAGGGAAAATGCCGACCTATGTACCCAACAATGTTTTCCCCATGCCCCCAGAAATGCTCAGCTATTCCCCCACCAACAAAATTTCCCTTGTGACAGTTTTCCGTCAGTAGCTCCCTTCCACCCCCACACAATTCACACCCCTAAAAAACTTCAAAACCCCACACTTGACTCACCCCCTCATGACAGACAAACCCACCAATCCCATATAACCTCTAAACAAACCGTCACTGCCACCGACAAAACTCCCCAAATTCCTCCTTTTAACAACCACAAATCAGTACATCAGTCCTCCCCCAATAACCCATGTTCTATACCTAACTCTTCCCCCACCAATCCTCCACAGTCCCACCAACAAATTCCGTTTTCTAAATCACTCACACCTCACCCCTCTGATCCTCCCACACGCGCCGTGAATCCCCCCCTCACGCGAGACCCCCACCAAAGTGATTCCCCCCCCCCTCATGCGTACCGAGCACCTGCTCACCAGTCGGTCCCCCACCATCATTAGCCCAGCTGTAGTTCAAGATAAATGTCAAATTACCCCCGCCATCAAAATGGGTTAACCTTCGCCCCATACCCCAAACTCACATGATATTTTCCCCCACTACCCCGTCCACCGACCCCAATCGTTGCCTCCTACAACCCGCCATCATTTCCGCTCACATAAACCACATTCTAGTGGCCAATATCTCTGAAGAATCCGTGACATTACCAAAAGGCCTCATCATAGGAGACCTCGAAACATTTGATGACCTCCCCATAGATTCCAATGAAACCCCTACCAGTCTCAAATTACCCCCTCTCCCTGACACATTATCCGACCACCAAAAACACAGCATGTACGAACTATTGCTAGAGTTCAGTGACGTATTTGCCCAACAACCCACTAAAATAGGACAGACCGATGTTGAACAACACATCATTAACACCACAGGCCCCCCCATACAAGAAACATGATGTTTATTTTTAAGGTCCCGAGAATCCAAGGACAGGGTAAGCAAACATTCTTCTTCACTGCCATCAAAGACTGGAACGACCTACCCCAGTCAGTCCGTGAAAAGAGAACACTGTATTCCTTCAGACGTAGCCTGAAGGAACACCTGAACCGGACAGCTGCGAGAAGGGAGCACCAAGCTTATGTCTACTACTAAATACGACATAAGAGATAGACAAACCAAACTGAAATGATTACTGATTACGGATTACTGATATTTACTATAGGATGTAAGGTATCTTAAAATAACCCCCTAGAAATACTTTTTCTAAAGTATCTATTTCTTTATCCTCCCCTTTTCCCCAGCTAACCTAATCCCACAAGGACCCCAATGGAAATACGCCTAACGGCCTTATTGGGCTATCCTTAGTTGGAATTATGCAAGGCTGGTACATGTCATATTTGTAACAAACTATGTGGTACCAACTCTGTAAATTGCTGACTGAATAAATATTATTATTATTATTATTATTATTATAAGACAACCATCCCGTAGAAAAAATCCCATACAACGCCAGGAAGAGGAACGCCAAGTCCAAGAGATGTTAGAGGCCGGAATTGCTACCCCGTCCATCAGCCCCTGGTCTTCCCCTGTTGTCCTAGTAAAAAAGAAAGATGGGTCAACCCGTTTTTGCGTAGATTACAGGAGATTGAATGACGTAACCATTAAGTATATCCGATATTCCACTCATGGCTAGAAAGGATAATATTAATCACAAAGATACTCAAACTCATTCAGCAGGACACCCCCATCACATAGATGGGACAACAGCTCCTAAAAAATAAGAAGACATAGTTAAACACCAACCAGAGCTCTTAACATACAATATACTAATCCCAGGATAAGATAATGAGTATCCTACACACTGCGCCACTGTAAAGGAAATCACTTTTGATATTCTAGGTAGGTTCCGTGATTTCAGAGTAACTTGATATACACTCGATAAATTAACAACTCATTCTCTTAGCCTACATAAGATAAGGATTAGTGATAGAAAATACATAACCTCAAAAGTATATTATAAAATATATATATTACAAGTAATGAAAAATGAAACCCATAACATTTACACACATTCACACCATTCATCCAATTTCACACTACAAGACATTCGATTATAAAGAAGGGTGCAGTGGTGAATATCTTAGGGTTAATTAGTTTGTGGTCAATTAATTAACTTTCAAATAAGAATGACAACATGAATGACAACTTGAATGATAACATGAATGACAACTTGAATGACAACTTTAAGTAGACTACGAGAGGGTCCTAAAGTAGGCCATTACTGCTAAGGTCTCCAGAGGGAATGCAAGGTAATGATGAATATAGAAGTCCCCCCGCCCCCCCCCTCTTCACTGCTTGACTTGAACTCCTGGCTGTCCTAAGGTAGGCTAATACAGCTTAGGTCTCCAGAGGGAATGCAAGGGAATGATGATTATAGAAGTCCCCCTCCTCTTCACTGGTTGACTTGAACTCCTGGCTGTCCGGGCACACACAGGCTGAGAAACTGCAGTACAGCCCCGAGAACTATACATGAGGGCTCACACAAGGCAACCTGGCGTCACCACACTGTACTTGTATGCCGTTCCTGGACCAGTGAACAGCTGCAGGGCTCGAAGTGTAACCCAACGCTCTCCCTCATCCAAGTCCTACACTCGCCTCAGGCCAAACAGAACCAGCCCACACTCGCACATGGATGGGTCCACTCGGTTAAAGCACCAGGTAGATGAAACGGCCACATCAGGACCGGACTAAGGTTAGATTCTTGGTATATATCATGGGCAAGATCTTGGTCAAAATTCATAAGTAAGAGCTCTGGTGGCAGACCCCCAGCACACACACGCTACACCGCTAGGAAGCAAAGAAAGAAAACACTTAGGATTTTACACCGTAAAGACGTAAAGTATTATGATACTGACAAATACAATCACAGAAGAAAATCATCACTGTCAGACACCATCACTAATACTTCACTCTTAAGCAATTCACTATATGTAGCACCAACACTCACTAGTAGCTGAAGAGATTGTAATCCTCGTGTGCTGGGAATGTACTGACTGACTGAATTAAGTCCTCTACCAAATCACCTCTCAATAATTCATATAAGTCAAAACACATACTGAATCAACATTCGATACCCCGAACACCCACCTCAAAGAAAATAAGAAATGAATTATACAACTATCACTTACACTAACAAACCATCTGAAACTCAAATTAATCAATCTACACTAGCGCGCATACCTGTACAGTATCACATAGTCTCGTAAAGCATCGAATCCAAAATTGAAACTCACCAACGCATACACACAACACTCGATCTCATGAACGACGCCATCTATGATCAGACAGCCTAACCAGATTATTCACACCTATCAAAGCAATATGACACAATATTCCTGACACACATAATAAATTTGACTGGTAAATTAGAAAAACAGAAAACACGACAAAAGGGAGGCGCCGTTGCAAAGGCATAGCTTCCCGACCAGCAACTGAACTGAACTAATTATTTAACCTATATTTCTGTCCCTCAATACATTCACCTTCACGTATTCGATGAGTCTGCTTTATGTAACTTTCTTTAGTATTATTTGTGATAATATGACTTCATATCTAGTAGTAGTAGTTGTAGGTCGGAAAGATTTTGCCTTTACAATGGCACTTTCCTAGGTTTTATGATTTTATAACTACTGTATTGCAATTACAATTTCAATTTGTGTCTATTTGTGTCAATTTGTGTCGTGCTCATATTTCCTTTAATATATCACTGATTTTCTTTACGCTTCTATACATACTGTATTATTTAAATGTTACAATAACTTGATTTGGCATCCTGCGTTTCTGGATGGATCTGGCAACACTGTCATTCGAGTCTTGACATGGGCGAAGAAGAAGAAGCGGATCTTTAATCCCACACAAAACTTGAAGACGTTGACGAGAGTAGTTGACTGAACCTTCCCTCCAACACATCAACAACAACAACAACAGTAGTTGACTGAAAACGACCGGCCTAGTGCATTGCATGTGAAGACTGTACTGCCACACAAGAGACAGGGCAATTAACGGACGGGATTCTTATTCTGATCGCCCTTAAAAGCCACCAAGAAGAGTAGCCTAGTTGAGACTGTGTTAGTTTTAGTTAGACCATAGGCTATAGGCTATTGTGGTTCTTTTGAGTAATTTAAAGCTAGGCCTACTCGTGAGTATTGTATCGTGTTTACTGTAGGTAAAAGTATATTAGGCTAAACAAATATAGACCTATTAAAATGTCTATGCCTAAAGTGTTGAAAACACTACGCCTTCATTGGAGGGAGGATGGCCTGTTATATGTACGCGCAAATCTATTTGGTCATAAAATAACCTTGTTGCTTGATTCGCAATGCCCATTTATGATGCTTTCCGTCAGGTGTGTTAGAAAATTTAACCTGCAGAATAAATTTAAAAAGTTACAATGTAACATTATACCTACCTTGATTGGTGTTTTGGGAAATTTACCAGTTGACTTTAGTGATTTAACATTAAATTGCTTTGTTGGAGTCTCCAAAAACCTCTCGTCTTTTGGTTTTGAGGATGATCTGGATTATGGTATACTAGGATGTGATATACTGTTAGGTCATCATTGTAGTATAGTCATGAACCCCGTAAACCCTAAATTAATAGTACGGGACTCCAAAACACAACCTGTCCCACGCTGTGCCTCGGATCTTCCCATTTATATTAATGATGTATCGTTTCATGCAACTTTAGATACAGGAAGTACTGATTGTATTCTTGGTGAATCAGATGTTAAAAATATCGGTTTAAAAAGCATTGCATACTCTGAGGCTATCGTACCACATAGTTTTCTCGGTTACACATTTGGTGCATCTGTACCCCGAATGTTAATTTCCATTGGGTCATTTAAGAAACATGTCACTGCTGTGACTGCCAAAACACAATCCGGCAGAGCAGTAATTGGCATGTCATTTCTCAAACACTTGAGTGCAATAAACTTCAATCTGCATGGTCATGGGCTGGGGGAAGAAAAGGACCAAAAACAAATTCTGCTCCAAGGTGAAAAGGAATTCGTGATTCGCAAAGTAATGGGGGTAGATGTAAGTAATAGTATTTACTCCAGTAGTACTAGTACATTACCTAGTCATTGTCGTAAAATAATTGGTAAGACTTTTATAAATAATAAAAATTACTATCATAAACTTTGTATCGAAAATGCCCCCCAAAAAATGTGTTTGCCAATACCGCTCCCTTATAAATTTGACGAACTTTATAATAAAGCAATTAGGCCTAACATAAAAAGCAAAAAAAGAAAATCTGAAGGATGTATTGGCAATGCAAGTAAAAAACCTTGTATATATAAGCATAAGCTCCATCAATCTTCCAGCAAAAAATGAAAAGCTGAAGAGGATATTGGAAACTTAAGTAAAATTTGTTTGTTTACCTTACCAGTAGGCTAGGCCTACATGAAGTTAGGAGGCCTATTGTTAGCAGAAAACTTAGGAGTAGAATTACTTGACAGGTCATTCCCATGTTACTTACTTACTTACTTGGTCATACTTGGTAGAATTCCGTCCTCTGTGGATGCAGCTAAAGTGGACCTCCGCTGCAGCCAGGCAGCTCCGCAACTCCCTCGTTCCGTCTATTTACTAACGAGTTGGATGCGGTGCTGGGATATCCTGGTATTGGGGGCTCGTCTGGTACTGTAGCCAGCCATCGGTCCAGCTGACGCTTGAAGCAGGGTATCAATCCACAAAATATGAATTGTGTTATCATTATGGTTTATTATTTTGTTATCATTATAGCGCGGCGAAGGCGCGAGCTCTAGGGGGGTCCGGGGGCATGCCCCCAGCTTTTTTTTTGGAGAATTTAGGTGTCTAAAACAGTATTTCCTGCAATAAAAAAACAATCAAGATGGAAAATATGGAGACCAAAATTGTGTCAATTTAGCCTAGCCTACCTTTTTTTTTGGGGGGGGGGGAGTTTCTGTTATCATTATACAAAAAGTTCATTGCGTTATCACTCAAAAAAACAGCGTCGTTTGACACCCTGGTTGATTAGGCTATTGATAAGAGAAAAATCAAGGTAAGATTAGGAGTAGTGGGCATACCACTATAGTCTATAGGCCTACAGCATAAATCATCTATAAAAACTTAACCTAACATAACTTAACCTTGGCCTAGTATTCTCATTACTACATGAAAACTAGGTTAGGTTAGGTTGTTTGGTTAGGTTAACATTGTATAGATGAGTTATGCTGTATGTCGGTTGTAGTACGCCCACTACTCTTAATCCAGGGTGTCAATCCACAAAATATGAATTGTGTTATCATTATGGTTTATTATTTTGTTATCATTATAGCGTGGCGAAGGCGCGAGCTCTAGGGGGGTCCGGGGGCATGCCCCCCAGATTTTTTGTTGAGAATTTAGGTGTCTAAAACAGTATTTCCTGCAATAAAAAAACAATCAAGATGGAAAATATGGAGACCAAAATTGTGTCAATTTAGCCTAGCCTACCTTTTTTTTTTTTGGGAGGGGGGGGAGTTTCTGTTATCATTATACAAAAAGTTCATTGCGTTATCACTCAAAAAAACAGCGTCATTTGACACCCTGGCTTGAAGGAGTCTGTCGTGACTCCCGTCAGTTCCCGGACGGCCCAAAACCCTTTGGTACAGTATGGAAGAGGCGAGCCCCATTTTTGCTGAAGTTGTTGTGGGCGACTGTTGCTATTTTCTGAGAGGTAGCCTCAGTCCTCTTGATGTAGCACAGTCGCCCTTTTCTAACGTGATTGTTGATGACTAGTCCCACGTCAGGTACCAGCCCTTCTAGGGTCTTCCACACATAAATCACTAGGTAACGTTCTCGTCGTCTCTGAAGGGAGTAGAGCCGCAACTCCTTCAGGCGTTCCCAGTAGTTCATGTGTTGGAGACCCCAGATCCTGCTGGTGAAGGTCCTCTGTAGAGACTCCAGTTTGCCAATGTCACCTATCTTGTGGGGAGTCCATAGCTGGCAGCAGTATTCCACCTTTGGGAGGACCAGAGCCTTCCAGAGTGTCAGCATACAGGCCCTCTCTCTAGTTTGGAAGGTCCTGAGTATCCATCCTGCGAGTCTCCTAGCTGTCTCGGTGGTTTGGTTGATGTGGCGAGAAAAAGTTCCATCTGTACTCATTGTTACTCCCAGATCCCGCACATGTTCTTTTGGAGTGATGGTTTCTTGATTGGCCTGGTAGCTGGTGCTCTCTTTGATGGTTTGTAGAGGGCCGTACCTTAGCAATTCGAATTTCTCGCCGTTCATCCTCATGTTGTTGGAATCTGCCCAGTCCAGTAGGCGATTCAGATCTTCTTGGGCCACATCGTCAGCTGTCTCTACCCTCCTCATTACTCTTGTGTCATCTGCAAATGAGGTGGCCGTGGAGTGCTGGAGATCATGATCAATATCCCCTATCATGATAAGGAACAGAAGTGGTCCCAGTACAGACCCCTGCGGAACGCCACTTATTACCTCGCTTGGGTCTG
Source organism: Paralithodes platypus (assembly GCA_032716605.1). Classification (NCBI taxonomy): domain Eukaryota; kingdom Metazoa; phylum Arthropoda; class Malacostraca; order Decapoda; family Lithodidae; genus Paralithodes; species Paralithodes platypus. The sequence goes on along the minus strand of CM064485.1, from coordinate 29,426,488 downwards.
AAAGGTGTCCTTGGACCGATACTCTCTGTTCCCTATGTGTTAGGAAGCTGTGCAGCCACTTGCCGAGATTTCCTCCTATACCTAGCTTTTTCAGCTTGTGAAGAACGAGGCCGTGATCTACTTTATCAAATGCCTTGGCGAAATCCAGGTATATCACGTCGACGTTCTTGCCTTTACTGATGTCTTCTAGTAGAGCCTCATGGTGGGCAAGTAGCTGTGACAGACAGGACCGGCCCTTTCTAAACCCGTGCTGTCTCCCGTTGAAAGCGTCGAGGTCCTCCATGTGTTTCGTTATTCTCTTTCTGACGACCCGCTCGATTATCTTTGTTATGTGCGAGGTTAGCACTACGGGCCGATAGTTTTTGGCCAGTTCTTTGCTACCCCCTTTGTGGATAGGTTTCACTACCCCTTCCTTCAGGGATGAGGGAACTGTACCGGTAGCTAGGGACTTGGCAGCTATTAGTTGCAGTGGTAGCGCCAGTTCAGCTTTTCAGGTTTTTAGGAGCTGTGCACTGAACCCGTCTGGACCTGTTGCTGAGTCGGCTGCTATGTCGTCAATGGCTTGAATTATATCATTAATTTCTGGGATTATGTCGGTCAGTATTGGTGAGGGAGAGGGCTCTTGCATTGTGAATATTGCATATGGATATGGGTAAATGTTTATCACCAACCAGTGACGAGTTTTTCAGGTTATTTTTTGGATAATATTCAAGGACACTAGTGCGACGTTATGAGAAACTATTTATTAGGGAAAATAGGCACCAATAGATTCGCCATATTTTTCTCCATATAGTCCGCATGGAGGATTTTCGTTATCAAAAAATTTAAAAATACCCACTTCACAGACAAATACACCAAAAATCTAAGTCAAAGCGGGGGTGTGGGGGCGGCAGCCCCCACCTATAATACTAGGTTAGGTTAGGTAAGGTTGTTAGGTTAGGCTAATGTCCTTTCAAAGGGGCATAGGGTAGTAAACACTAGGATAGCCTATACCTGGTCAGAGGTAAGAAGAAGAAGAGTCCTGCAGTAGTCTCCTTGAATGCTACCATTTTTTGTCGTTTTTTATTTTTATTTGAAATACATTGTTTAATACCAAGGACTGTCGCATTTTACTATTCTCCCATTATCCATCAATCTTAAGACACGGCCCCCGATAGTGGGGAGGGCTATGAAGATCAGGGAAATTGCGGGGTAAAAGGGGTAATATTGGAAGAACTCTGAAAATACAATATTTAAAAGTAACAAAACCTGAAAATGGAAAAACTTGAGCCAGGTTTTGACCAAACTTGGCTCGGATTTTTAAATTTTTCAGAGTCCAAAATTACAGTACCGGTAGCCTAACCTCATTTCGAAAGTTGGCTCGGATTTTTTTGTTTTTCAACTTGGATAAAGCCAGTAACAATATGGTTAAGATTAGCCTAGCCTAACCTAGTATAATGGGTGGGGGCTGTCGCCCCCACCCCCCCGCTAAATCCATGAAATCCGAGCCAAGTTTTGTCATTAACCTAACCAAATTAGCTAACCTAACCTAACCTAGTATTATGGGGTTAACATTAGCCTAACCTAACCTAACGTAGTATTATGGGTGGGGGCTGCCGCCCCCGCTAAATCCCTTAAATCCGAGCCAACTTTTGCCAAAAAAAACCCAGCCAAATTTCGAAATGAGGTTACTGTGATTTTTTACTCTGAAAAACCCGAGCCAAGTTTGATCAAAACTTGGCTCGGGTTTTTCCATTTTCAGGTTTTGTTACTTTTAATTATTGTATTTTCAGAGTTCTTCCAATATTACCCCTTTATTTACGGCTTTTACCCAGCAATTTCCCTGATCTTCACTATCAGGGGCCGTGTCTTAAGATTGATGGATAATGGGAAAATAGTAAAATGCGACAGTCCTTGGTATTAAACAACACTGTATATCAAAGAAAAAACCATCTTCAGACTGATCCGGTAAATAAAAATACCAAAGTACAACAAATTACCTGAAAAACTTGTAGCACATACCACCACGACCTCCATGTTAGGGCTCCATCTTCAAACTGAGCCCGCCCGGGCCGGCAAGGGGCGTGACGTGATGACTGAAAGACTGTGTAATTGGTTGATAATTTGATGGAAGGCTGTGATTGGTTCCAGGAGTGATGGGAAGCATTGTGATTGGTTCATGCTATGGTTCATGATTCCTAAAAAGACAGCTAGGTGTAGTGACGTTCGACTGAAAGATTGAGGGTAAGAGCTCCCGAACGACGGCCATTGTGTACTATTGCGCCGTGGCCATCGACAGGGAGGTATTTTTTACAGTTTCTCGTATTTCACTTATAACGAATTTGCGACGGTGAGTACATATACACCAACAAAGTATCGTTCAGGAAAGTGATAACACACTAATAATCATCGATGGGGCCCGTCACTGGTTGGTCGGTAACTTAAACCTGGATATGTTTTGGTGACCTGATGGCCACTATGCTGCACAACGAGCCACAATCCCCTGCAGCGTCCCTGTTAAGGCCCCAAGACCCTGAGAGGCTGAAACCCTCTAAGGATTCAAGGGCCAGGGCTGAGTGTGTGTACAGTACGTTTTACAATAAGCAAGGCAGCGAATTGCTTGGTAAAAAATTTCTTTAGCCTTTAGGTGCGATCTTATTCTTAGGTGTAGAATCGTGTTTTATTGTTTTATTTTCGTACTTATAGTAGTGGATATATATACTGAGGAGGACAGATTGAAATGAGTATTTACCCATCATCCAACACTCCAAAAATACGCCCCCTGAAAGTGGGGAGGGCTATGTAGGGTGTCAATCCACAAAATATGAATTGTGTTATCATTATGGTTTATTATTTTGTTATCATTATAGAGCGACGAAGGCACGAGCTCTAGGGGGGTCCGGGGGCATGCCCCCCCGTAATTTTTATGAGAATTTAGATGTCTAAACAGTATTTCCTGCAATCTAAAAGCAATCAAGATGGAAAATATGGAGACCCAAATTAGCCTAGCCTATGTCAATTTAGCCTACCTTTTTTGTTTCTTTAAAAAAAAAAGGGTTGGGGGAGTTTGTTATCATTAGGCCTAGGCCTAGCCTATACAAAAATTCTCATTTGCGTTATCACTCAAAAAAACAGCGTCGTTTGACACCCTGGCTATGAAGATGACTCAAAGGTGACAAAAGCTATGCCCTACCACCTGTGACTTACTGAAATTCTCATCGAACAATATAAAGATCTTGTAATTAAATTCGGGATGGATGTAGTTACCGGGTGTACCACTACCGACATACAACATAAATCATCTATAAATACTTGTAATAAAATAAATACTTATAAATCTATAATACTAGGTTAGGTTTGGTTAGGGTAATGTATTTGAGTATCCAAAGGCAGTCAAAATAGACGGAAACATGATGGTGAGCGTCCGCGTAGTGTAAACAAGACTACACCCGGTACACCCGGTAACTACATTCTTGCCTTAAATTCATACTTCGATTTTATCGTGGCCTATAGGTTTCTTATACCATGTATTTCATTCATATATGTGTCTAAATGTCCGTATAAATTTATGGTCAATATTTACGAGCCGCACCACAGCTGGGATCTCATTTTTAATGGTAGTTTGGGGTTCCTATCATCATATGATTCATTGCTAGCCTATATAATTTTTATCCACCGGAAAAAGAAAAAAAGATAATTATCGCGAATAGACTCGCAGCGTTATTATACATAATTTATTAGGGAAAGTGAAGCTCTATGGAATCCTTATAATATACTCACATAGATTCCGTTGTGGTAGAATAGTTTTGATAAGTTTTGTAACTCGATTTTGTCGATATAAATAGTCCCGCGCGTAAACAAACTCAGTCCCGCAATCTTGAGAGCTCTGCTACGGACGTGTTCGAAATGGAGTACACTCGCTACGGTAAAGTGTTATGTTCTACAAAGATGTTACTGTATGTCTAATATATGAACCCACAGTAGCTGGCATGCAACTTGCAAGGGCTAGTGTTGTATCCCACGTACTGGGTCTAGGGCGCTCTAGGGGTAGGTTGTTTGATTAGGTTAATATACTAGGTCTCGGAAACAAGATTCGTAGTTGCGGTAGTATTTACATCAAAACTATAGTTAACTATCAAAACTATTCTCCCACAGTGGAATCTATGTGAGTATATTATAAGGATTCCATAGAGCTTCACTTTCCCTAATAAATTATGTATAATAACGCTGCGAGTCTTTTCAAAAAAATTACCGAAAAAAATTCTTGGCTTTATTTCATTTTTTTTTTTTTTTTTTTTTGGCATTAACCTAACCAAAAAACCTAATAGCCCCCAAATACATTTAGGTTAGGTTAGGTTAGGTGTTTTGGTTAGGTTAATGCAAAAAATAAATAAATAAAGCCAAGAAAAAGAAATATTTTCCGGTGGATAAAAATTATATAGCAATGAAGCATAAAATGATAGGAACCCAAAACTACCATTATAAATGAGATCCCAGCTGTGGTGCGGCTCGTAAATATTGACCAAATGTATTACTGATCCTGAAAAAAACAAAATATCCTCTATATCGCCTACCTCGCAAGAGGTGGGTGGCTTTGTTTACATCCGCCGCGAGTGTACCCTCGGCGTCTCGCGTTGGGGAAAATTAGGTTTTTGCCCCCTACTGTCTAAATATATGAGGATTTCAATAAATCCTTGGGGGGGGGGGGGCTTGTTGACCCCCTCAACATATTTTGTATCCCACGGCAAACGGTTATGGCCAAATAGTTATTTTTCGCGAGTGGAGGGGCGTGTTTTTAGATTGTTGTTTAACGGGTAAATATGTATTTCCTAGTATTATCACACATCAAAACACCCTTACACAACTCTAAACTACTGTAGATAAAAACAATTTTTTTTTTTTTTTAGCAATTTAATTAGCCTACAAGATCTTTATATTGACCTTCTCATCTAGGTTGCTAGTAGCCTAGGGGGGACAAAACCTAATTTTCCTTAAGCAAACCTATTGTTGAATAATGGTAAATACTCGCTTCCGACCATCCTCGGTATATAAATTGACTGTATATAAACAATAATCACACAGAAGAGTAGAAAACATACAAAATCCTTGCCAAAATCAATTGATAAAGAAGTGTGAATTTGGTATGAATAAGCTTGTATTCATGGGTCATGTGTTGTCTAAGAAGGGAATTGGACCATCAGAAAGTAAAATCAAAGCTGTAAAGGGAGCCAAGAGACCAGAAAATGCAGCAGAGGTTAGAAGTTTATTAGGTCTTGTTGGATACTGTAGTAGGTATATTGACAACTTAGCCACAAGGGAAGAGCCACTTAGAATGTTAACAAGATCTGAACAACCCTGGGTATGGGGAAAACAGCAAGAGGAAGCATTCATTGATTTGAAGAATCAGTTGACTTGTGCACATGCAATGGCTTATTTTGATCCAAAACTGCATACGCAGGTTATTGTTGATGCAAGTCCAGTTGGCTTGGGTGCAATTTTGGTTCAAAAACAGTCAGATGGATTTTACAAACCTGTAATTTATGCCAGTAGGTCACTATCGGTTGATGAGAGAAGATATTCACAGACCGAGAAAGAGGCTTTGGCAGTAGTCTGGGCTTGTGAAAGACTAAGATTGTACCTTTATGGACTAGAATTTGATCTAATAACAGACCATAAACCACTAGAGTGTATCTACTCTCCTAAATCCAAACCACCCTTGAGGATTGAAAGATGGGCTCTCAGATTGCAGCCATATAAGTTCAAAGTAAAGTATCAACCTGGTAAATTTAATGCTGCTGATGCATTGTCTAGACTGCCGCTTAAGGATCTTCCTAGGTCTAATGTAGCTGAAGAGTATGTTTATTTGATAGCAAAATGTGTGACACCTAGAGCTATGACTACAAAAGAAATTGAAGTAGAGTCAGCAAAAGCTGAGACTTTATGTAAAGTTAGAAAAGCAGTGAGGACAGGTGATTGGATTAACTTACCTAATTTTAAGTCTATACATGAAGAACTGACTACAGTTGGCAAACTGTTGCTCAGGGGTAGCAGAATTGTAATCCCAGAAACACTAAGGAAACATATTTTGAAATTATCACATGAGGGTCACCAGGGCATTGTCAAATGTAAGCAGAGACTAAGGGAGAGAGTGTGGTGGCCAGGTATTGATAGAGATATGGAACATTTTGTTAAAAATTGTCAGCCTTGTCAATTAATGAGCTCCAACACTAAACCTGAACCATTGCAACCAACCGTGTTACCTGAACAACCTTGGCAGCATGTTGGTATTGACCTGTGTGGGCCATTTCCAGGGGGAGAAAGTTTGTTGGTGGGTGTAGATTATTATTTAAGATTGTTTGAAGTGGGAGTTTTGCATAACACTTCATCAGGTAAGGTAATTGAAACACTGGACAATTGGTTCACATGTCATGGTATACCAGAAGTAAGTGTCAGACAATGGACCTCAATTTGTATCTGAAGAATTTCATAATTTTGTACAAACCTCAGGTATAACTAAAGAAGGATTACACCTTATTCACCTCAAGCTAATGGAGAGGTGGAAAGACAAAATAACACTTTGTTAACCCGGGAGCTGCGGGGAGACTCATAAGAGTTCCCCCGGCGCACTGCGGGGAGACTCTTATGAGTGAGTGAAAAAAAAAATCAACTTTTGACATCGAAAAAAATATATATTTTATATTTTTTATTTTTATTTTTTTATTTTTTTATTTTTTTTTGGCCCCTGGGCCATGCAAAATCTCAGTCCTCTACCTCCCCTCCTTCCCCACTTTCCTCCTCTTCTTCAGTTATCACCTATTTTCCCTGTTATTCCCTTATTCTGAGGTATATTTTCGTGCTAACATTAGCGAGTTACAAGCAGGGTGTTGTCATCACTGATGGCAAGCGAGTGCAAGAGAGAGAGAGAGAGTATCGATCGACTGTGTCTCAGTGGCCTTGGGGGAAATTGGCGGGAAAGCAGATTGCCTCACCCATACATTATACAACTCGCGGGCTATATCTCCGATTTTGACCATCCAAACGCTGTTTTCACTCGTTTTAATTGTTGTTTCAGGTTAATACCTTTATAATCAACCCATAATAGGCGCATATGGATAAGTATTAATGCTATTAATGGCACAATGAATATTTTAGTGACGGAAACACCTCAAATACGTCAGCACAGGGGGACGTTTCCAATTACCCCCATGCGCACTTCAGAGGTTAAAGGCCATTCGCACATTTCATGTTGAGGGTAGTAACTGGAAGAAAGATTTGAATAAATTTCTTGTAGCCTATAGAAGCACACCTCACAGCGCCCATATGAAATGATATATGGAAGGAAGATGAGAACAAAATTACCAATCTGGAGTACTGAATCAAGTTTGTGTGAGGAAGCTATTAGAGATAAGGATGCATGGAGGAAAGAGAGAGAGAAAGTCTATTTTGATTCAAGAATGCATGCTAAAGAGATGGATGTAAAGAAAGATGACATAGTAGTGCTGAAACAGAACAAGGAAAATAAGCTATCACCTAAATTTAAGCCCTTCACCTTACAGAGTCATTGAGAAAAGAGGGAACAGTGTTCAAAGAGAAGGGAGTGATGGTAGCCAGAAAAGGAGGAATGTGACTCACTTGAAGAAAGTGAAGTTTGATAGTATGGATGGCAAAAGGCAGTTGTGGGAGAGAGGAAGAGAGAAGAATGAGGAAGAAATGGATGTGTTGTATGATGATTGGACTAAAAGAGGAATGCATGAAGAAGAAATGGATGTGGTGCATGATGAGGGGAATGACAGTCAAGCACACATGAATCGAATGGGTATAGCAACACACATGAGTCAGAGGGAACAAATATCAAGTAGTGAGAGACCTAAAAGGACAGTGCACAGACCTGTTAGGTTTAAGGATTATATCACATGACAACCTAATGTTGGTACATGATATTCAAGCATATGATATTGTTTAGTTTAGTTTATGATTTGGTATAGCCTACAGTTCTGTACCAGTATTGATACAGTATTACTAATTTATGTTTAGCTCATGATGATATACAGTATTTTACAGTACTACTGTATTAATTATTTATGTTAAATCTATGATTGTGATACCAGTAGTTATCATGGCTCAAATGGCCTAGCTAGCCTAGAGATAATTAAATATTTAGTTTTATTATGTTTGTTAATCATGTAAAATGGATAATTCTATATTTAATGCAATATACAACTTGAACAGATTAAGGTCATTCCAGTAGTGTTATTAGTGAATTAATGTACAGTGGAGCCCCCATCCTAGCTGCTAATCGGTTCCGCAGAAATAGAGCTAGGTTTGAAACAGCCAAGATCGGGGCACTGTTCTTATGGGGAAAATTCAATCGGTTCCGTGCTCATGCCAAAATTTGCGTCTTTTTCTATTTTTTGCTTATGACATGTTTTATTGTACACAAATTAAATTTTATGCATTAAGCCTATACTGTATCATATAATACACCATAGAATAAGTTTTTAATAACTAGAAAAAAAAGGCCCAATATCTAAACAATTACCGCACTTTTTCTCAGTGTTAGGCTATGAAAACATGTTTTTTGTCTAGGCTACATCAAGTAGCCTAGGCCCAGGCTGGGAAATTAGGTATAGCCCGGCAGCCCGGCTAGCCCGGATATGTTGCCGGGCAAGTGCTTTTTAAAGTTGGTCTGCCCGGCAGTTGCCCGGGGGACAAGTCAAATTTTTTGCCTTTTAACCCTTGAAAAATGCTATTATAAATATAAAAACAAACATACACACTTTCCATAAATATAAATAAAGTATAAGAGACAGGCAAATGTATCTACGATTTCCACTTTCAAACGACCATTGGTTACTAGTAACGTAACGGCTGGTTTTCGATTCACGTTAATCTCACGCCACTATTCTCTCTCCTCCTCCTCCTCCTCCCTCCTCCTCCTCCTCCTCCTCCTCCTCCTCCTCCTCCTCCTCCTCCTCCCTCCTCCTTCGGCTCCTCCTCCTCCGCCTCCGTCCTCCTCCTCCTCCTCCTCCTCCTCCTCCTCTCCTTCTCTCCTCCCTCCTCCTCCTCCTCCTCCTCCTCCGCCTCCTCCTCCTCCGCTCTTCCTTCCTTGGCTCCTCCTCTTCTCCTCCTCCTTCCTCCCCCACGTCCTCCTCCTCCGCCTCCCTCCTCTCCTCCTCCCCTCCTCGCTCCGCCTCCCCTCCTCCTTCCCCTCCTCCCTCCTCCTCCCTCCTCCTCCTCCTCCTCCTCCTCCCCTCCGCCTCCTCCCTCTCCTCCCCCTCCTCCTCCTCCTCCTCCTCCTCCTCCCAGCTACATATAACCGTTGGACGGTTTGAGAAGAGGAGTACTACTTCCGAATAGCGGCCCCTCGCGCGCCCCCGCTTTATCAATAACATTAGTGTGTCAAGTTGCGCCCCGGGGGGGGGAGCATGTGTTTGTGAGAAATCTACTAATAATGAGTGGTTTCTTAAGAAACTACAGCGCCACTGTACACGATTCATGACATAACTAAAACAACCACCATCAACAATACCCACTGGTAAAACCTGTGTTTTAAAATAGTGTTACTTTTGTATCTAGCCTAGTCAGTCCCTGTCGAGACGATAATATTTCTCCTTATTGTACTCGCCCTTAAGAATGAAAATTGTTGGTACGCTACTCCCCCTATGTGGTCCTAACCCAGATATTTTACTTCATGTTACAAAAATGCGTTTATAAACACTCTAAGGCTTATGACACAATTTTAATACAGAAAATATTATATATGAGACTCTAGCCCGTCTCTGATATCCTACGGTACAATGTAAAGTATTCCAACACTTGATCCCTGAAGGGAGGGACAAACCTAAGCTCCAGCATAGAGGCAAACCGTTTCAGGTTCGTTCGATTTTGTATCTTGTTGTCGTGGGAGGAGTTGGTAATTGATGAATGTCTAACCGGCGGAAGTACTATTTGTGTATGGGGGGGTGCAAGTGAAGGTGTTATCACCCTGTTGGAATGGCTGTGGTGGTGAAATTTAGTTTGTAACCAGTGTACTCAATTCGAGATGCGGATCAGGTTCTTGTATTCACGTTGTAAATACAACACTGGTCTACTTCACCCCTAATGTCTGCCATTGCAACCATTGGTTGGGAGGCCAGGCTTAAGTAAATCAGTTACCGAGTGTCTAATGTTGATTAAAGATGACTTTATCACTCACTTACTGGACATATTGCTATTTTTCTATAGACAGTATATAAAAAAAAAAAAAAAAAAAAAAAAAAATCAGCACTATTTTATTATCATAAACTAAAGCTAGTCCCTTTCGCCCTCATTTAGAGATGTGAACCATGAATTTGCCAATATAATATCTACACTTACCAGACAGCAGATAGATATTAGATTAGATAATTATTCTTTATTAGTTTTCAGATTTCAGAATGATTTTTCTTTGCCTGCAGAGGTTACCTTACTTAATATTCATCATGATTATGGATTCATAAGTTCTTTTCTATAATATCACTTTACCCTGACAGCTTCATTACTTACTGGTACCAGGTATTCGGTTCTTGTTGACATATTAATTAGATAACAACTACTCAGCTATGGTATTGCATTGTTTGTAACTTTTGTCACTGTCTTTATATTCTCACATTGTGAAAGCTATTTTTTTTTGCTATGTGCAACCTGTGTATTCCCCTAAGAAAAAAACATCTTGAATAAAACAAAATAACTAAAAAAACCTATATACGTGCGTATATACATATTCCGGTATATACATTATATAACTGTATATACAGTATATAGCATAATTTGTATTAATTCAACAAATTCCATATTCAGTCAGGGCAAGTACACAAATATCAGGGCAAGTAAGGAATATATCAGGGCAAGTAAATTTCTGGATTCACTAGCCCGGGTCAACTAGATCTGGAACACTAATTCACTAGCACCGGGGCACCTAGATCTGGAACACTAAATTCACGAGCCCGGGGCAACTAGATATGGAACACTAATTCACTAATCCTGGGCAACTAGATCTGGAACACTAATTCACTAGCCCGGGGCAACTATATCTGGAACACTAAATTCACTAGCCCGGGTGCAACTATATCTTGAAACACTATTCACTAGCCCGGCAACTAGATCTGGAACACCACTACTTCACTACCCGGGCAACTCGATCTGGAACAACATAATTCACTAGCCCCGGGCACCTATATCTGGGCACACTAATGCGACTAGCCCGGGCAACTAACTGGAACACTATTCACTATGCGACTACCGGGCACCTAGATCTGGAACACTAATCCCTATAGCCCGGGCAACTCGATCTGGAACACTAATTCACTAGCCCGTGGCAACTAAGATCTGGAAACACTAATTCACTAGCCGCCTGGGCAACTATAATCTGGAACACATCATTCACTAGCCCGGCAACTAGATCTTAAAAACACCTAGTCCCTAGCCAGCACTAGATCGGAAACACTATGCACTAACCCCCGGGCAACTAGATCTGGAACACTAAGTCACTAGCCACGGGGCAACTAGATCTGGAAACCCTAATTTCCCAGCCGGCCTAGGCCTGAAAATCTTATGCATTGTACATAATATGGCATACATGGCTAAATGACAGTCCTAACCATAAATACTGTAGATTGGGGGCATTGTTATTCTATCATGCGAAACTGTTTAGGGCCTAGCCTAGGTTCTAAATTCGTTCCAGCCGACCCCTCCAGTACCCCTTTTCGCCCCACATACATCCAATAAATACATATTATGAGGAAAAGAACTTATAAATACGTATTTAGGAGAAGATTGAATTACCACTCAGATTTTATTATAAATCATTGTCAGACTTAGCCTAGCCTAGGCTCACATCGTCTAGGCTAGGCAATTCAATCGCGTCGTCCTGACATGGACTGGTCTTTGCTGTGTTTTGAGCATGAAATTCCTTCATTGCTACCACCAGGCCAACCATCCCTAGCACTAGAGGTTATAATAAATGCAGGGGATAATGGGTTCAGGCACAAAAAGGGCTTAGCAAACGGTTTTGTGTATTTGTCAACCCACATACTAGCTAAACTGCAAGCGTCTGCTTAGTGATGACGTCATACAAAGATGGCGGCATCTTGCGCATACCTTGCCGATCGGATCTCGGATTCACTCGATTTTCGTCCCTAAACGGCAAGCTACTGTCAGATTCTTTTGTTATGTTAAAACAAAATTATTGTTTTTGTTTTGTTTTTCCTAGTTTTAATGTCGAGTTTGTTCGTTATTTTTTGCTAATTTTTTTCTTTCACGGTTTTCGGCTGGGATGTTGATGGCGAGGATTGAGCTTTTTGCCGCGCCGAATTGAAATGGGGAATATTTGGTGTTTGGAGCGAGAATTGAATCAACGAAGACCGGTGTAGCGAAGATGAGGGGCTCCACTGTATAAAGTTATTTTATGTATAAGTATTGGTATTCAGAAGATTCTATTAGCCAATTATTATTTGCAGTACAGTACCTGGTGACTACGTTATAGTTATGTTCAATAACAGATGGTACTGTACTGGTATAATATAAAGATATTTTAGGAATTATGTTTTATAAGATAAGGAGCTGATGTAGTGTATATGTCCTATACGGAGGAGCCGTTGTAACGTTTTTACCGTGTAACGGAGGAATTCCAATCACACGTGTGTCCAGAGCACTCTGTCTTTAATGACGTCCTTTAACTTATTATCTGGAGGCCTGAGGACTTAACACTCCCGCTAAACAGGTTGCCGACCAAGGCTGGACGAGTCCCATTCACGCCAGATTTGTATACGGTTGTCTCCCCTAGATGGGAGTTTCCGACCAAGGCTAACGAGTCCCATCCACCCCCGAATTACAGGCACTCCTCACTTAAAGTTACCTGATCATTTTAAGGTGCCTCATTATTATACTGTTCATTATTTAGAGAATAAACTTTCGTCTTCAAGTTTGTTTTAGGCCTCATTAGTTTTAAGTCTGTCAAGTGATTTAATTGCTCAATAGGTGGCGTTCTGAGAGTGAAGGTCTGAGTCTTTGGGGATTGATACAGTGAAGCACAAAGAGCGAAGCCGCTCCAGAGATGGGGCTGCTTCGAGCCGTGAGTGGGCAACCAAGCTCCAAGTGCTTCACATGTCTCACTCCCAAGACCACACAGGCTTCCACCGTGTTGAACTGTTGAACATACAGGCTCTCATAGTTATGACCGAGAGGGAGCAAGTTAGAATATAGAAAAAAAAAAAAAAAAAATAGAGGTCCAATATTGCAATATAACATACAAAAAATAATTGCTTCACTTAACATGTATTGAATTAAATGTCCTCACTTTTTAGGAATGTCCTACAACTCTAATTGAGGAATTACTGTTTTTGTTAATGTGCATTTTTCATTGCTTATTCTCTATGGCCACAGACCATACTCCGAGATTGGTAGAAGCACTCGCCTGCAAAAACCGTGAGGTTGGCGGTT
>CM064485.1:29393199-29412951 GCA_032716605.1 Paralithodes platypus | reverse complement strand
AGAGAGAGATTCAGATTCAGATTATTTTATTTCCATTAAATATACAATGGCTGTTCATACAATAGTATCATCTTAACTAATTACATAATACATAGACACTTAGACTATCTCCCCGGAATGAACCGCAGGATCTTTGTAATACTAACCATTCCCTGTGCTCCTAGAGATTCAGATTCAGATTCAGATTATTTTCTTCTGTTAAATATACAACGGCTGTTCATACAATAAATTAATTTTAAACAAATTACATACAGGTAATACATAATACATTAAAAGTGTCGTTAAGAGTTTACAGATAAATAACTCCTGCCAGAAATACGTTAAACGTGTATAAAATAGATTAATAATAGATTAAAAATATGTAGAACGTGATCAGTTCTCACACTGTATGATCTTCTAAAATGTGTGTGTATGTGTGTGAGAGAGAGAGAGAGAGAGAGAGAGAGAGAGAGCGAGAGAGAGAGAGAGAGTGAGAGAGAGAGATAGAGAGAGAGAGAGAGAGAGAGAGAGAGAGAGATAGAGAGAGAGAGAGAAAGTGAAAGATCGTAGCCGTTAGAGATATAAAACTCTGTAGCCTTAGGATTATTATAGAATGTAATTAGAAACTACCATTAAGGTGAGAGTAGGAGTGGGAGTGAGAGTGAGTATTTGGTCGGGGAGGTAAAGGGGTTTGACGACTGGGGAAGGGTGGGTTTTGAGTGAAAGTGAAAGTCGGGAGAGAGAGAGTTAAGAGTTTACAGATAAATGACTCCTACCAGAAAACGTTAACCATATATAAAATTGATTAGAAATAGATTAAAAATATATAGAACGTGATCACTTCTCACTCTATAATTATGATCTTCTAAAATGTGCCTCTTTAGTCTGCCCTTGAATACTGGCAGGCTATTAGTGTCTCTGACTATGTTGGGCAGGGAATTCCATACCGTAGGCGCACGCACGCACGCACGGGGAGAGAGAGAGAGAGAGAGAGAGAGAGAGAGAGAGAGAGAGAGAGAGAGAGAGAGAGAGAGAGAGAGAGAGAGAGAGAGAGAGAGAGAGAGAGAGAGAGAGAGAGAGAGAGAGAGAGAGAGAGAGAGAGAGACGTACACGCACACATACATGCGCATGTCACATACACACACTCTCAAGCACTCATATGCTCAAGACACGCACACGTATTTCACAATGCACACATATACTGTATATACAATACATACATAAACACACACACACACACACACACACACACACACACACACACATACTGAATCTGCACGTTGGTTTAAAGGGCTTGCTATTTACAGGGGAACCAAAGAGTACAAAGGAAGCAAAAAACAAGGCATACGATTGACGCCTTTTTACCCTTGATTCTGGCTATAGATAGACGATTTCATACAGCTTAAGAGGGACCTATGTTACTCAGAGGGTTTATGGAGATCGTATTCCCCCCTTGCAGTCCTAGACGTAGATGATAAGCTAAACATATCGCCTAATGGTAACCAACTATGATGAAAATTACGTCATCGGGCTTTAAACTACACTGTGTTCTTGAAATAGGACGCTTTAACACTATCTGATCCGACGTCTTGTGGGCTTATGATATTTTGTTTAGTTATTGTTAAGGTTTTTGGCTTGCTTTTGCTGTTTTCCAGCAATATATTTTAGTTTGGCCTCTGGGCTAACAAAAACGCCTTCCCAGATTTACTTCAAACTAAATAATGTCCATCCATACCCCTTAAAGCATAATTTGTAAATTTTTGCAATAGACAAATGTTTCCGGCCAAATGCCAAAACAAAAATTCCGGCCAAGGTCTATTTCTTCCAAGTTACAGGCTCGGTATCGCTGGCCTAGAATAAAAATCGACGCCTGAATGGGGCGAAGCATCTTATTGTCGACAAACTAATGGGGTGAAGCGTCTTAAAATCTCAAAACTACTGGGAGCGAAACAGGGGTGGTCCCAAGAAGACTCCCCCTCGGGCATAATAGTACAGTCAATTATAAACATTCGTGGACCCCCTTTCTGTTTTTCTCTATGTAAACATAACTATTTGGGTTGATTATTGGGTGGAACTTGTTTGCCTATATTGTTTGGTTGCTGATGTATTAAAGATTATAGATATACATTTGTTACACACTCACTCACTCACTCACTCACTCACTCACTCACTCACTAGTAAACATTCACACTCACTCACTCACTCACTCACACTCATATATACTTTCATAATTAGAAATAGGTGAGGTCCACGAATTTTTATGAGTAACTGAACCTTAAAAAGAGACGGTTCCGTTTTCTTATTAATAATTCATCCGTTGTCACTTTGCCCTTCCTGTAGTGATGGGAAAAAAAGGTAAAGGCTTCTTGAAATGCCCTCCAGGCCTTTAACGCACGCTAATACACACGCGCACACACACATTCTTATACGTACACACACACACACATTTTCGACGGTACACACACACATTCTTATACGTACACACACACACATATATTTTCGACGGTACACACACACACATTATTGCAGGTACACACAAACACAAACTTACACAGACACCCCCCTCCTTCCCCCCCCCCCCATCTCTCTCCCTCTCTCCTTCTACCTCACACACACCACACACACCACTCACACACACACACACACACACACACACACACACACACACACACACACACACACACACACACACACACACACACACACACACACACACACACACACACACACACACACACACACACCACACACACACACACACACACACACACACACACACACACACACACACACACACACACCTCCCCAGTAAGAAAGGTCTAGGCCTGGGAGAGCAAGCCATTGTGTCGGCCTGTTAGCACGTGCCCAGTTCACAGACAGGGCCTTCACAACGGCTCACAACACCACCACACCAACATTCCTACTCCTAAAACTAGCCTTGGACAAATCAATCTTAGAGAAATTCACTCTGACAAAATCACTCTTAGATGATTCACTCTCCGACAAAATAACTCTTAGACAAATTCACCCTCTGACAAAATCACTCTTAGATGATTCACCCTCTGACAAAATCACTCTTAGATGATTCACCCTCTGACAAAATCACTCTTAGATGATTCACCCTCTGACAAATCACTCTGTAGATGATTCACTCTGACATACAATCACTCTTAGATTATTCACTCTGACAACAGCACTCGTAGACACATTCACCCTGACAATATCACTCTTAGATGATTCACTCTCTGACAACAATCACTCTTAGATGATTCACTCTGACAACATCACTCGTAGACACATTCACCCTTTGACAATATCACTCTTAGATGATTCACTCTCTGACAAAATCACTCGTAGACACATTTACCATCTGACATAATTCCTCTTAATTCACAGTCACCATCTGACAAAATCACTCTTAATTCACAGTCACCATCTGACAAAATCACTCTTAATTCACAGTCACCATCTGACAAAATCACTCTTAATTCACAGGCACCATCTGACAAAATCACTCTTAATTCACAGTCACCATCTGACAAAATCACTCTTAATTCACAGGCACCATCTGACAAAATCACTCTTAATTCACAGTCACCATCTGCCAAAATCAACTTTAGACAACCATACTAGACACAATCCACCTGGACAAATTCTCCATCTTTGGACAAAATCACCCTTGGGGAGTAATACTTTTCGAAATCATTTCCCCGGGACGATTATCTATTATCTATCCATTATATTAAAATCCACTTCGACAAACTTCCCGTTGGAGAAAATAACACAAGACAAAATCTCCCTCGATAAACTATTCTTGGAAAAAACTATGCGACACAAAAACAAAATCCCATGAATAATATTCCCCCAATCAAAATCCTCTAACAAAAAAAAAGAAAAAAACCGCACCTTTAATAAAATCCCCCATGCACAAATTCACCTTGAAGACACACACCCTTGATATATAATTATACACCTTTAACAAAATACCAAAAAGAAAGAAAAAAAAAACCCAGAATACTCAGTACAAAATTAATCTTCTTGGAAATAATCACCCTATACCTTGGACATGGCTTGGTTATACTCACTTTGGATAGATAAGACTGTATAGTAATCCTCATCCTCCCGGACATCTCAACCAGTAGATCATTTCAACCAGTAGATCTCAACCAGCGTCAAATCAACCAAGACCAACCAAACCAGTGCCAAAATATAGTACTAACCTAACCTAACTTAACCGTATTGGTAGATTTGGTACTGGTTGAGTTGTCCGGTCACCTTATGAGATAGTTTCCCCCAATATTTGAGCTCAGTAAGCGAACGTGAATATACCCCCTTTAATATGCGTTTCGTGTAACACCTCCAGCATACGATTTCAGCATTTCTCTTTTTTAAGGGAGCCCACCTCGCTTTTTTTCTCTTTCTCTCCCTCTCTCTTTGGCTTGTATCCATTCGGCCCCATTCCAGCCTCCTATTTTTAAGAAGTTTACCCCCATCCAGGTGTCAATATTTTTACTGGAGAGCGGTAGCGAGCCAGCATATATATATATATATAGTTTATTTTGACAGCAAGCTAAATTTGTAAATTTTTCGATAGAAAAATTTCTCCAGCGAAGCCGATTTCCTCCATACAATGTTGGCTCGCTATCGCTCGCCAGGAAAAAAATCGACACCTGGATGGGGATAAACGTCTTAAAACAGTTGGCTGAATGGGGCCGAATGGATACAAGCCAGAAAAAAGGAGAGAAAGATAAAACAAACAAAAAGGTGACCCCCCTTAATAAACACGCGCCCATACCACACACGCGCCCACACCCCCGCCCCCGTTTCTCCAGATGGCCGATGTGTAGCAGCGGCAGTAGTGGTAGCAGAGGCGGCGGTGACCGTCAACTAGCGACTCGGGTACTTTCCGGTAGTATAGCGGAAACTGTTGGCCACTAAGGTGATAATAACATTAAGGACAGAGCGAGCAACCCTTTGTAATTCACTCTTGGGTTGGACTGAACACTTGATGGGTGGTCTTAAGAATGCTTACTTTTGTTTATCTTCTGGCTGAGATAGAGATGATCACCACTTGCACATGTATTCAAAGTGTTAAGGGAGCCCACCTCGCCGTTGTTGTCCTGTTCTCCCTCTTTCTCTGTCTTGTATCCATCCTGCTCCATTCAGCCAACTGTTTTAAGACATTTATCCCCATCCAGGTGTCGATTTCTTACTGGCGAGCGATAGCGAGCCAGCATTGTATGGAGAAATCCGGCTTCGCCGGAAACAAAATTATATCGAAAAATGTATTTAGCTTGCTGCCAAAAAATATATATATATATGCTGGCTCGCTACCTCTCGCCAGGAAAATATTGACACCTGGATGGGGGTAAACGTCTTAAAACAGTAGGGTAAATGGTGCCGAATGGATACAAGCCAAAGAGAGGGAGAGAAAGAGAAAACTAAAAAAAAAACGAGGTGGGAGCGTGTTTACTACGGGACAGGTGGCTTGATTCGTGTTTTAGTACCAAGATATGCCGCTCGTGTCGCCCATTTTTGGGTGGGAGGATTTTGCTTGCTTATTGCCATTTTTCGAGCAATGTATTTAGTTTGTCCCCTAGGCAAACAAACACGCCTTCCTAAATTTTCTTCAAATACAAAAATGCCCACCCAGACCCCCTTCAAATACAAAAATGCCCACCCAGACCCCCTTCAAGCCGCTTTCTTCTAAGTTACAGGCTCGCTATCGCTCGTCTAGAATAAAAGTATTCCCCTAAATGGGGTGAAGTGTCCTTAAATATCCAAACCAATGGTCCCAAAAGAACCCCTCGCGGATCAAATAGAGTTAACCCTTTCAGTATGTGTCTCCCTGTCTGCCATACTGCTTGGCCAAGTACTCTCGGTGGCCTCGGCTTGGCTCGTGCTGCCTTATAGCGGGGAGAGGCGGATTCACACTCACAATATTGTCAACAACTTCTTATCGGCAACTTTGTATTCGGGCAACTTTTCGGGAGTATTTTGCACTGGTATCGGCAACTATACCCTGTTCCAAATAAGTAGGCCAAAACTCTTGAAAATTAACCTCCGTAACTCACTAACGACTAGAGTAATCAAACTAATATTTCCGCCATTTGGGAAGGGTAACCCAGGGAATAGGTGGGAAAATGTGCAGCCCATTTGCTCCAGCCCCTTTTGAGTTACAGAGGTTATGGTTCACGATGTCTGGCCTACCTATTCGGAACAGGGTATAGACTGAAGGTAGATTATCTTAGGTGGCGGGATTGTTACATAGCTAACTTGAGCAGTGCCCAGACCAAAGATGCTGAGATTTTTTTTTCTAAAATATCGCTCGTGTGAATCCGTCTTAAGGGGAGATTTGTATTTATACGTTAATTTACTAATTTAGTTATTATTATATTTAGTTTTCCCCCCCAAGACCTCCATCAAGCTTAAGAAAATTCCCCCAAGACCCCCCATCGAGATAATTATGTGTATTTTTCGGTAGAAAATGTCCCGGCCAAAGGCCGGTTCCTTCTAAATTGAAGGCTCGCTATCACCTGCCAGGAAAAAAATTACACCTGAACGGCACGATAGCTCTTAAAATTGACAAATAAATTGGGCCAAAAATCATAAAATCGCCAAACTAGTGGGGCGAACATTATAAAACCACAACGTAATGGGGCTTAACATGAGGGAGAAGGGGGTCCATGAAAAACAATCCCTTAAGTCCCATCTGGCGTAGTAGTAGTAAGGGTGGGACAGGTGGCTGGCTGGCGGTGGAGTCCTTCATAGGGAGAGTCCTTGGGGGGCGCGAGAGGATTAAATAAGATAGATTATACCCCTTTGAGTCTTAAGAGATCCTTCCTAAATTGCATATACATCGTTTATTGCTAACTAGAATATAGTGTAAACATGTTTCCTCAAATGATTCCCTTTCCAGTTGAAGCTATCACATTAAAGGGGAAAACCACCTTCCACTAATCAGATAACTACCGTAAATTTATATATATATATATATATATATATATATATATATATAATTGTGTGGGAGCTAAAGAGTTAATTGGGATAGATGTTACGCCTTTGAGTCCTAGAGATCCTTCATAAATATCGTTTAATCGTCTAATGATAACTATAATAAAGTGTAAAAATGCGTCCTCACATACTGAAAGGGATAATTGAAGGTGTACAGCTGGTCCAACACGCCCATCAAGGCCTCCTGTCGGGGTAATTGGTCAGCCCTTTTTATGTTTCCTGTCGTAGGCCTATACACGCCAAGATCGTCTGTGGGGCCAAGGAGGAACTCGGCTTTGAGGTGTACTTAAGGCAAATTCCCTAACTAACTAAATCAAGAAATACATACATAAATAAATATATATATATATACAGTATATACAAGATAGTGGTGTCGAATAACAAAATGCATAACTTCTCTGCAGGTGTTCAGTAGCTGTTCAATGTAATATATCTGATAGTACAAAAAGTCCCTCCTCGCACCAGATAGGGTTAAGGTGGAAGGAGTTCGTGGTGGAATTATGTAGATTCTTCCAGTATAGTCGGCTATGATACTTAAAACGAGTCGATTTTGTATATCTGTATTTATGTTTCATTATAGGCAAAATAACGAGTACGGCAGTGAACAGGTTTACATTCAGGCGTTAAGACATGTTCAGTAGGTCATCATCAGTGATCAAAAAAGTTTAAACAGATTAATACAAATATTAGAATGATTTGCCATAAAACCTTTCACAATGTATAAAACTTATGCAATTGAAAGAGAGGCAGTAGGTAACATAATATTTAACTGGGGCTTGTGAATTTTAGTATGTATGGATTCAAGTGTCCGTAAGTCCCTTGTTGATGAACTGTCCACTGATTGAAATTATTATGTTATGATATCAAAGTATTGCACAATTCAGGGCATGAAATTATTTTAATTGTGTATAACAAATAATAATAATATTTGGATTTATCTTTTTATGTTTTTTAGATCACTGATGATGACATCTTGAAACGTCGAAATGTCTGAAAATAAACATGTTATTCGCTGCCTCTCTCGATATTATTCCTGTTGAAGCTATCTCGGATTTGTCATTATATTATGTTACCAAACTAAATATTCTTTAGCAAACGACATCATTCGTTTATCCAGTGATAGCCAGAATATAATTGAATTAAGCCGCCATCGCACTGAAGCGGTTTAAAAAAAACTTTGGTAATGAATATTATTTAAAATCTAGCTGGACACTCCAAGGTAGATTATCATATGGTGAAGATGATAACGCTTGTATTTTGATTGTTTCCCCTTCGTCGCTCTTGATACCGAACGAATATTATGGGAATGAACGTTGTTTATAGATAGTACGTGGATTGATATTCTTATTTCTAAAGTTAGCGTCATTTTTCAAGTATTTGTGTCCATTAACGACGCTGCAAAGGGAATTAATTGTTTGCGAATACAAGCGTAAACCAATTTAGCACCGGTGACGTACTTTTCATTGTACTCTGGCAAACTACTAGAGCATTGTATTCAGCTTAGGAAGGACCTATACACATTAAAAGGACACATACTATCTCAATTCATCCTTTTAGCTACCCCAGATCCATCCCAAGCTGAACAAAAACGTCCAATAGTTGCCAGAATAAGAATAAAAGGACGTCACCGGTACTGAGAGGGTTAAGGGGGGGTCGTCTGTATTATAACGGTATCACTGCTAATAGTAAACATCCGAATTCGGTTGGGTTCCCTTCCGGCCGCAGGTAAGGTGAGGCTATTAATAACTTTGAATTCACCTGTGCTACTGAATATCTTAACCCTTTCGGTACCGGCCAAGGCTTTTTAACTTTATTCTAGGTACTATTAGACGATTGTATTCAGTTTAAGAGGTAATCCAGCAATTAACAGACATCGAACTATCTCACTTAACCCTTTTTATTACCACAGATCCTTCGTAAACTGCACAGAATCGTTTAAATATAGCTATAATAAAAGGAAAAAGACGTTGCGATACAGAATGGGATAATTGGAAGTCATATATTTCGTATATTTCATTATGATATGCTACCATGCAAAATACCCTTGTAGAAAAGACACTCTTACTTACTTACAGCATAGTTATGGAAGGAAAGATAAGTTACTGCATGCGTGGTATGAGTTAATCTATGAATAATGTATGTACAATATACGAATAATAAAAAAAAATAATAATATATATATATATATATATATATATATATATATATATATATATATATATATATATATATATATATATATAATATATATATATATATATATATACTGTATAACCTATGAATAATGTACGTATCATATGCGCATAATGTATGCATAATCCATGACAAATCTATGAATAACCTACGAACCATCAATGTATAACCTACGAACCATCAATGTATAACCTACGAACCATCAATGTATAACCTACGAACCATCAATGTATAACCTACGAACCATCAATGTATAACCTACGACTAATCCCCGTATACTATAATCTGACCTATGGGAGTGCTGACCTGACCACTTCCTGCCCTCCTAATGACCTACCTCCCCTGTACCCCTTTATCACCTGCTGAACAAATCTACTCACCCACACACTCACGCTGTAAACAAACTCACTTACAGGGAGATTGGTATATATTGCTTTATTTGTATATTTATTCATTCATTATTCGATTTTTGGTTTGTTTAGTTTGCAAGTTTTACATTTTAAATTATTATTATTCTGTCAATTTTAAGACCTTTCGTGCCATTTATGAGTCGATTTTTTCCTGGCAAGCGATAGCGAGCCTGTAATTAAAGAGGATTAAAGAGGATTATTTGGCAGGATAATTTTTCTACCGAAAAAATTACAAATCTATCTTGAAAGGGGGTCACGGGGGTGTAATGTTAAGGGGAGATCTCCACTTGAGGGATTTTTTTCTTGACTCCTTTCTCCCTCATGTTTAGCCCCATTGTTTTTTATACTATAAAACGTTTTGCCCCATTAGTTTAGCAATTTTAAGAACTTTCACCCCATATTAAGACCTTTCATGCCATTCAGGTGTCGATTTTATCCTGGTGAGCGATAGCGAGCCTGTAATTTAAGAGGAAGCGGCCTTCGGCCGGGAAATTTTTCTACCGAAAAATTTACAAATTTATCGTGAAAGAGACTCAAGGGGGTGTAATTTTAAGCTTGATGGAGGTCTAGGGAACAAACTAAATAACTCCACTTAAGCTTGATGGAGGTCTAGGGAACAAACTAAATCCTCCCCTTAAGCCCGTTTCGGATATTATTGCATTCACTGTAAAACGACATTCACTATATTAAGTATTGTGGGTACACTCGGATGCCATAGTCTCTACCCCACTCATAAATGGTCGTAGACTTCACCTATTTCTAAGTATGGAAGTATATCTCTAGAAAGTCTCATTCGTTAATATAATTTTGTTTATCTGGAATACACTTTCAGCCGGTATCACACGAGCGTTTTTTTCCCTTAACATTTATCCTCAACACTGGTCTGGCAGCTTATGAGGTCAACCTTTATAATATTGCGGTTACCTATATTAATCAATCACCAGTCTAGTTTCTGATACCAGCGCAAAATATTCCAGAAAACTTGCCAGAAAAATATTGATCATCGAATGTTGACTATAAAAGCTCTCGTGTGATACCGGCTTTAGTTAGAAGGCCATTCATACACAGACTGATCAGCTGTGTCGTAAATTTCTGTCTCCTGCCCAATGGATATCCACTTTCTCCAGACACAGGGGAAACGGACCGTGTTAAGGGCAGGTTTATTTCTGGACCCCCGTCTCCTTCATACTTAGCCCCATTAGTTTTGACATTTTAAGACGTTTCACCCCATTAGTGTGTCGATTATAAGACCTTTCGTCCCATTTTTTATCAATATCAACACCTTCAGTGCCATTTAGGTGTCGATTGTATTCCTAGCGAGCGATAGCGAGCCTGTAATTTAGGTGGAACTGGCCTTTGGCCGGGACACTTTTATACCAAAAAAAATACAAATTCATCCCGATGGAAGGTCTTGGAGGCATGTTTTAAGTTAGATGGAGGACTTTGGAGGAAACTAAAGACAATAATAGATAAACAAATAAATGAAGAAATAAACACAAATTTCCTCTTAAGCATCAGTTTGTGAAGAGCCTTAACACACAGCTTAACTATTCCCCATGAACGTTCCCATTCCTCACAAACGACGACCACAACTGTTCATTCAAAGCAGACAGACAATGTTAGGTGGGGTTATAATATGCTTGTAGCGAGAGGCGACGTTTGAAGGGTTTGTGCATGGGAGTTTCGACGTTATGTGGTGGAATGGCAAACGTGGAATGGGTTTGTATACAGTTTGCAGCGAAAGGTCAATTTTAAGGGGTACTGAAGGGGAGTTTCGACTTTAATTTTAGGGAATGAGTAGTAAATGGAATATGGATTTATATACGTATGCAGCGAAAGGAGGACATTTGGGGATTATTGTATACGAATTTCGCCTTTACGTTCATGGGTGGGATAGCACTTTCCATCTGCCAGACCGACCCCGAGACCGAAATCAGGTGGTGGTTGGTCCGGCACTCAGACCCACCCAGACCACAAGACCGGAAGACTTTTGTGAACAGACCTGGACCCCCCCCCCCCTTGTGAGACCTATTTGGTGTGGGGGTCTGAGTGTTGGGGGTCTGTGGTGAGGGGTGGGGGTTTAGTGGAAGGGGGGAGTAGGTGATTTAGTGGGGGCAGAGTGGGGCTTCTCTGTGTGTAGAGGGGTTGACGCGGGTGGGGGGATGTGGGTGTGGAATGACAGTGGGTTGATGATGGTGGTGGAAGACTTTATATGGGGACTTTGGTAGTGAACGTGGGGAAGAGTTATTATAGTGGATGAGATGGTGGTGGTGGATATTTAGAAGTGGATAAGGTTATAGGTAGAGTGCCTTCATATAGAGAGTGGCGACATAGGGGGTCCAGGGAATTAGAAACAATATGGCGCCCGGGGACCTTAGAGTGCCTTCATATAGAGAGTGGCGACATAGGGGGTCCAGGGAATTAGAAACAATATGGCGCCCGGGGACCTTAGAGTGCCTTCATATAGAGAGTGGCGACATAGGGGGTCCAGGGAATTAGAAACAATATGGCGCCCGGGGACCTTAGAGTGACTTTATAGAGAGTGGCGACATAGGGGGTCCAGGGAATTAGAAACAATATGGCGCCCGGGGACCTTAGAGTGACTTTATATAGAGAGTGGCGACATAGGGGGTCCAGGGAATTAGAAACAATATGGCGCCCGGGGACCTTAGAGTGCCTTCATATAGAGAGTGGCGACATAGGGGGTCCAGGGAATTAGAAACAATATGGCGCCCGGGGACCTTAGAGTGACTTTATATAGAGAGTGGCGACATAGGGGGTCCAGGGAATTAGAAACAATATGGCGCCCGGGGACCTTAGAGTGACTTTATATAGAGAGTGGCGACATAGGGGGTCCAGGGAATTAGAAACAATATGGCGCCCGGGGACCTTAGAGTGACTTTATATAGAGAGTGGCGACATAGGGGGTTATAATATAACCTATATTATTTATCATAAGTTAAATAATTATAGCTTGCCCGCAATATGTGTATTATATGATCACCTAAATGGCGTCATAGTGAACAGTTGTCTGGTATGTGTATTCAAATACAAAAACAAAAATAATGAAGCAGAATTGTATATTGTAATTTGTTGTTTTTATATATATATATATATATACCCGGTATATATATATATATATATATATATATATATATATATATATATATATATATTTTAGAACGATCAAACAAATTCATTGAACACAAACTTAAAGGGAGATGGGATGTTTTTTCTGGACACCCTTATCCCTCATGTTTAGCCCCATTAGTTTTCGTTTTTTAAGATGCTTGCCCCATTAGTTTATCGATTTTCAGACCTTCCGCCCCATTTCCTTGTCAATATTAAGACCTTTCGTGCTATTAAGGTGTCGATTTTTTTTCTGGCGAACGATAGTGAGCCCGTAATTTTGGAAGAACCGGCAATGTACAAATTAATCTAAAAGGGGAATCTAATGGATGTTTTTTTAAAGTTTGATGGAGGTCTAGGTAGGAAACTAAGAAAATAATAAATATATGAAAAAAATCTACCAAAAAACAAACCATCGTCCCTTAATGTAGCTAATTGTGGCCTCCAGTCATGAAGAAAATATAACAATTACATTTAATTTGTAGTGGGCTGAAAGTTGGTGGACAATTGGGGTTGGTTCGGAATATATTTAGCCCCTTTTTATTTTGGATTTAAGCTGCATTTAGACGATTTTATGAAGCTAAGGAAGGATCTACGGTAGCTAAAAGGATTAATTGAGATAGTCTGTAGCCATTTTATTGGTAGACGTCCTTCCTGAGCTGAATTAAATCGCTTAACAGTTGCTAGATATTAATGACAAAGAACGACACCGATACTGAAAGGGTTAAATTATAAAAAAGCTGTTGAGAGAGAGAAAGAGCGAGAGCGAGAGAGAGAGAGAGAGCGAGAGCGAGAGCGAGAGAGCGAGAGAGCGAGAGAGCGAGAGAGAGAGAGAGAGAGAGAGAGAGAGAGAGAGACCTTGTATTGTGAAACTCTACGGACATTGCTCAACAGGCTTCAAAGAAAATGGCACTATATTATTATGTTCCTTCCAACAACCAACTCTACTCCTAAAATCGATTAATGAAATGTACAAACATAACAGGGGAAACCCATGTATTTTAGTTATCAACCCCTTCCGTACCGGTGACATCCTTTCATTATATTCTGACAATTATTACACGATTTTATTCAGCTTAGGAAAGACGTCTACCGATCAAAAGGCTACATACTATCTCAATTAATCCTTTTAGCTACCATATATCCTTCCTAAGCTTAATAATATCGCATCAATGTAGCTGAAGTCAAATACAAAGAGAGGTGTAGTGTATGATGTTATATACTGCAAGTACAACAACCACACACGCAAGTACTCACAACACTCATTTAGCTGCGTGCGCTCTCTCTCTCTCTCTTGAACACACCACACACACACACACACACACCACACACACACACACACCACACACACACACACACACACACACACACACACACACACACACACACACACACACACACACACACACACACACACACACACACACACACACACACACACACACACCACACACACACACACACACGACCAACACACACACACACACACACACACCACCCTAACACACACACACACACACACACACACACACACACACACACACACCCTAACACACACACACACACACACACACACACACACACACACACACACACACACACACACACACACACACACACACACACACACACACACACACACACAACTAATGTTAGATTATGTTTGGTGGCTGAATTCGTATACAACTTAAATTTCCAAGCTGCTAGACTACAATTGCCTGTAAAACATTGACGGAAAATTTGCTCATATGACCCCGCCTTATAAACGCCGCTCCCATTCTTGTTCTGTTTTCCGTTGTCCCATTTCCTTATTTTTTTCCTCCTCCTTTTTCCCAAGCACTGTCCTATGGCTTTTTTTCCTACCTGCTTTGTGCCTGTGACGTTTAATATCATTTTCGCCAACCCCTATGGTATTGTTGACATAATTTATACCATTTCGTCCATGTTTAATTCATGTGGGAAAAGATCCAAATGTTTAAATCATAGTACCTGAAATGGTCAAGACAGCATTGATGGGAATATATATATACAGGTATATACTGTATGTATGTATGTATGTATGTATGTATATATATATATATATATATATATATATATATATATATATATATAGTTACTAGCATTAAACAAAAAAATCATATAAAATTGCAGACTTGTCTAAGATCAAATGTGAGTAAACTATTAGAGAATTCATAAAGTAAACATTGGAGCGAATTAATGCAAAGATCATTATAACGGCGGTGATACACGAACGCCTTTTCTATAATTGTTCACGGTTAGTTGTAGTCTGACATTTTCAAAGTATTATCACAAATCAGCCACCTAGCATAATCTACCTGCAGTCGAAAATTCCGATTCCAACGTGAAAAAGCCTACAAATATTACGAGAATAAACTTGCTCATCGATAATTGCCGGAAAAAGCGCTCGTGTGACACCGGCTTAAGGGGGGTGACCTGATGTTTTCTCTTTCTTGGTAGTATCCATTCGGCTCCGTTCAGCCTACTGTTTTAAGACATTTATCCCCATCCAGGTGTAGATTTTTTCCTGGCGAGCGACGGCGAGCCAACATTTTATGGAGAAATTTTTCTATCGAAAAATGTACAAATTTAGCCAGCTGTCTAAACTCAATATCCAAAATATAGTGGCTCGCTATCGCTCGCCAGGTATAAATCGACACCTGGATGGGGATAAACGTATTAAAACAGTAGGCTGAATGGGTCCGAATGGATACAACCCAGAGAGAGAGAGAGAAATATAAAAAAAGTCACCCCCTTAACCAAAAACAAAAAAAGGCAACAATTCTCCCTAGCGAAGACGGAACCAATGAAAAGCCATACTTGTTGTTCAGTAGCTCATAAAAATAACGCACCCTAAATTTATGATGATGAATTTAGGTCTACGAGATCGAGTATACAGTTCTAAGTTTTTTGTATTTTTTTTTTTTTCTCGATCACCTTCTACCTCATGTATAGTCCTATCCGTTTTGAGATTTTAAAGGTGGTGGTGCATGGATTGAGATAAACATGGAATAATAATCGCCAACCTGCACATAATTATCTTCAAAAATGCAATGGCACTGAAATAATTATTAACAATTGTATAAAGAATTTTGTGGATCGTCTACACCACACCTGTGACGTCATAGTGACGTCACACCAGTATCCTCATCGTGGACTGGATGGTGGGCTTACACTCCTATGACGTCACAGGTCCGGATTAGACGATCCACAAAATCCTGTATACCATTGTTAATAATTATTTCGGTGCCATTGCATTTTGCAAGCTAATTATCTGTAGGCTGGCGATTATCTATCCATGTTTATCTCAACCCATGCACCCCCACCTTTAAGACATTCGCCACATTAGCTTGGTGATTTTGACCATTAGTGTCATTGAGGTGTCAATTATTTTTCTGGCCAGCGAGAGCGAGCGTGCAATTTAGGAACAACTGGCCTTCCAGTTGCAAAAACAAACGCTTGCACACACAACACTTGCAAACACAACGCTTGCACACACAAACAACTCGATACAGAGCCCGAACAGGGACAACACAACAGAAAACAATGAACACACAAAAACAAAACACAAATTCACACACATCTAGGTCACCCAAGAGAAGACCCAGAGACCAGGGATCACCAAGGTCCCTCAAGCACTCCCCCGACCCCCAACCACCCTGAGAGGTTCCTGTCTCAGCAGGCAGACAAGCAGCGAGCCGAAACTGCAAGCTCACCAACCATACTTTCAGGCGCACCCTTCACATATACAGTATACCGGCTCCCCAGGCCAGGCGCCTGTCGGACTATTATCTAGTCCAGCTGGCGCTCCACCCCTTCTCCCAAATGACCACGTGTTCACTCATCTATTCACTAGCATTCTCCATTCATTCCTGTTTATTACCACTTCCCTTGCCTGATCTATAGTCAAATTGCTCTATCACCCAAAGCTTGTCTTACAGTCTCTCCATCTCAATGGGGCTCTTCCTACCCCTCTATCTCCCCTTGTATCTGACTCACATATTCGTTAGCCTTCATCTTACCATTCGGTCAACAGCGAATGGAAGTGAAAAGGATTGGATCAATGTTTAGTTCATTCGAACAGAGTAAGCTTACGTTTTTAATAAATTATGCGATATGCGCACTCCAGCCCCCAACCCGCCTCCCGCCCCCCACCACCCATCCCTACCACCCATCCCTATCCGCCACAAACCCCCTCCTTCCCTCCCCCCCATTCCAGCTACGCAGCCCCAAACCGCCCCCCATAAACAGTCATATGCCTTTTTTAGCCCCTAGTCTTTTTTAAAGGTTTAACCATGGCATAGAAGAGTATTATGAAACCGATTTTGTTTAAAATTTATACCATAAGGCCACTTGGCCAAGCTGAGCAAATGGCGCCAAACAGAATAAAATCGGACCATAGTTTAGGATTTAGTTTTTGACGGTGATTCTGGAGGGCCCAGGGGACCGTTTTTTGGACTTTAAAGTCATCGTAGCCCAAATATAAGTCCTGAGGGAATTCTACTTGGTGCCATTCGATTTTTTTATCGACGAGTTGCTTATAACATGGTCTAGATTCATTTCCGCCCACCATTCGCCCGAATCGAAAAAACAATCATCAAAATAACCTAGGGTTTGGGAGGCCCCGGCAATTCGGTAGTAAATTTGCAACGAATTTTGACCTTGGTCAATATTATTACATATTTGGAGTTCGTCTCGCCCGTTGCGGCATTTGTAAGTCCAGTATAGGTAAGGAATATTAATATTGTAGCCATTAATGCTGTTGACCTAGAGTAGCCTACCAGTAGGATATATTGATTATCACAGTCACATATTAAACACCCAATAGTTTATCATTGTAATATCAAAAATAGCACCAAAAAAGATAAGCTAGGAGTATCCTTTCACGACGACGGTGCTAGAGTTGTTTTTGGGAACATGGGCAATAGTTCCAGACATGTCAGTGGTTCGAGCCCCGCTGAGACAAATTAGCTCACGTGCATTTGTTGATATTACTGTATGCTTATATATATAGATATATATATATATATTTATAGTAGTAATATATATCTTAAGGCTTGTATGTTAAATAAATTATGTCTGAATGGCACTTAGGCCTCATGATTCTGATATGAGACTGTTTGATGGAAACATTGTAGACAACAGTAAATGTAGGTATTTCATATTACTGTATAAATTATGGGGTGTGTTGATAATAACATTAACATAATATCATTATCATTATTGTGTTTACCTTGCAGAGACCCTTCACTCTCAATATATAATACCTTCCATATACATGATGTGTAGTGTCACCTTGACTGTATTGTATGCCATATTTCTTCTATCTCCCATTTTAAAACTCTTACCAACACCATTGAGATTGTTACATTTAATGTTCAGTGTTAATATAACTATATTATATTATTATTTTATACCTCTATAGTTGGTTCACTATCTATCAGTCCCAACAGGGCACATTAACCCCCTTCTGTACCGCCAATGTCGTTTGGAATATTATGTAAGCTACATGTAGACGATTGCGCACAAGTTTAAAAAGGATCTGTGGTACGCAAAAAAAGGGAAGTGAGATAGTTTGGAGGCCCCCCCCCCCCCCTTGAACTGTCTTGCTGGAGGCCCTTTTTAAACTGACTGCAATCGTCTAACAATTGGCAGAATATAATGGAAAAAGAAGTCGCCGGTGACAAGAAGGTGTTAATAAGTCCCCGAGGGTGCCATATTGTGTTCTGAAATCTCCGGCTCACCCTATGTTGACTATCTCTCTTTATAAAGGCAACATGAATGGAATGCATGGAATGTAAACAGTATTATATTAAATTACTGGATTCTGCATGATTTGGTTTTGCTTATATGTCCTTACGTGGATAAAAATCTACGCATCTCTGTTATTGAAACTGGATAGTCACTATGGTCATCTCTTACAACACATGATTATTCAACTGCCCTCGTACATGATTCTACACTACTTACTAATACTACTATATAGAACTCTACAAATATTAATACAATAATAATAATTATTATTATTATTCTTATATTATCTCGATTCCCTATTATGACTCTTTATTATTAACCCAGTAAAATGAGTAAAAATGGTGTTGTAGGAAGATGTAAGTATTATACATCTTTATTAAAAGATGTATAAACTTACATCTTCCTTCACAACATCATTGTAATAATAATAATAATAATGATAATTAATATAAAATATTTTATATTGTATAATATTTGTAGTAGTAGTAGTAGTAGTAGTAATAGTAGTGTAGAATCATGACGAGGCAGTTGAAAATCATGTTGTAAGATGACCATAGTCCTATGTACGTCTAATACAATACATACAATTATACAATAATACAATATAGTCCTAATACAATACATAGTCCTAACTATGTATTGATTATTAAAAATTACAATAATGACCATACTGGGTATCAGTGGTAATGCTAGTACCTTATACAAGTACCTACACCAGTGTAGTATCTATAACAATCTAAATACTTGTGTATATATACTGTATATATACAGTATATATATAATATATATATATTATATATTGTTAGTATAGCCAGGTAATAGATTCTCTTTTAAACAGACGAGGTTAAAGGCAATAGCAGTTTCAGCATTCAGGATTTTATTGTTACAGCTTTCAATAGTTCTAACAATTTTCCTCTGGGGTTCAGAGATGAGGTACAACAGGTTAGCAAAATTCATGGTGGATCCAACGTTTCACAAGTAAACATCTTGCATCTTCAGGGAAAGGAGAGGTAATGATTAGCTTAAGGACAAAGCAACATATTTATAAAAAATTCGAGGATCAAGAATAGGGAGGTGGGCGGAGCTACTGGGTGTGGGGTGGCTGTTCATTGGTGGAAGGCAGTCTATTCGCGAGACGGGCACTAAATCTTATCGGTGGTTGGTTGTTGGCTGTGGGTGGCTGTGTTTGGTTGGTGTTGTCAGTTGTGTGCTGAGCGCAGAAAGGTAAGGGAGGGGGGCACAGGGCGAGAGGAAT
>CM064485.1:29368109-29393099 GCA_032716605.1 Paralithodes platypus | reverse complement strand
CCTGTTTCACAGATTTGGCAAGATATGTAGATTTTGGCATACACTTGTATTGCAAGCCACTTTCATCCACATTATAAATCTGATCCTTTGTGTAGCCACCATCCTCGATTATGGTCTTCAACACCCCAGGAAATGTGTTGGCTGCCACCACATCTGCAGACCCACGGTCTCCGACACCTTGATGTTCCTTAGGTCCTTCCGTTTCATGAAGCCATGGAGCCAACCGTTGGATACCTTAAAATTAAAATTCTGGCCAGACTTTGTCCTAGCACTTGCGGTGGTGTAGAAGAGTTTAGCCTGCTGTTTTGATATAGGCCTTATTCCACCGGGACTGCTCACGGTGTTTGCGGGCTAGGAATGCTGCCAGGTATCGCTCCATGACCACCATAGCTGGATTGTTGCTCCTGCAACGTTGGTCCATCATGGCAGCACCATAGGACTTCACGATGGTGTTGATCTTTTCTCGTTAGCCCAGATCGTTCTAAACTGTCGTTCCGCTAACCCATTGCTCGACCGATGGCTGAGTTTCCTTCTCCTTTTCCTTTTCTTTTGATGACCTCCAGCTTCATCTGGTGGGTGATAAGTTTGTTCTTGCGAGGGGGCATGATGATAGGGGCAAAAAACTATATCACTGCACACGAGTCGGACTGCTGTTGCGTGAGCGTGGACTGAGGGTAGACTGGCGTATCCCACAATGCCCTGCGTGCCTACGTAACTGGCGTCCCTGCGCAGATGGATGCGCGGAATGGTGGGGGGCCTCGCGTATTAGCTGAACTCCCCGGAATTGCCCTTATATCGGCCCCGGATTCGCGTTTTAAAGGTACATCACGCGTTTTGAAAGTTTTGGGTATGATTCGACCCCTCCTCGCGTATAAGGTGAATCGCGTATTAAAAGCTCGTGTATTGGCAGGTCAGACTGTACCTGATACCACGTCATTCTAGGTCTACCCCTACGCTCGCTCACAGTCCGGCATTTCTTCACCCAGTTCTAATCATCCATTCTCTCTACGTTTCCAAACCAACCAAGTTAGCTCATGCGCATCACTTCACTGATACTCCTAATGCCCAGACGCCTTCTTAATTCCTCGCTCGATACCCCGTCCCTGAGGTTAACCCCACATATCCATCTCGCCATTCTCTTATTTCGTTCCATTCTATTGATATTCTATTGATGCCAAGTTTAGAAGATGGAGAGGGCATGGCAAGTAAAGGGTTAAGAGTTAATATAAATAAAACCAAGGTTATACACAGTGGTTTAGGGCTAAGAAAGGTAGAAAAAAGTGGTGCATACCCATGCGCAATATGCAGAAATGGAGTGGGCGCAAATCAATACAGTGTAGCGTCTGCCGCAGCTGGGTACATCACGGGAAGAAGCGCTGCACTAGAATAAAGGAACCTCTACCAAGGAAGAAGTCCGAAATTGAGAAATTTGTATGCATAGTATGAAAAGGTGAGCTTGTATTCAATGACCGGCTCGAGAGTGTCAACTTTGGCAACGAGGCACTGGAGATGGAGGACAAGTTTTGCTACTTGGGTGATACTACTGTATCTCTGCCAGTAGTGGGCTGAGGCCGCCACTATAGCCAGAATAAGATGCGGCTGGGGAAAGTTTAGAGAACTTTTGCCACTACTCGCCATGAGAAGACTCCCTCTCCCCTTGAAGGGAAAGGTATATGCTTCATGCGTTAGAAGCGCAATGACATATGCTTCAGAAACGTGACCTGTCAAAGCGGATGATATCAACAGAATGGAACGCAATGAGATGATAATGGTGAGATGGATGTGTGGTGCCAAACTGCAAGATAGGATATCAATTGAGGAGCTAAGGAGAAGGTTAGGTATCAAGAGTATCAGTGATATGATGCTCCACACTTTGTGTGAAGCACTTGGTCTTTAAATTTGTGTATGTATGTATGTATATAACCACATTTATGTGAATACCATGCATTTTGCTTAACCCGTCCAGCCCCGGCTAGTTTTTGTAATGTTTGTTCACCCAGAACCCGGCCGGTTTTCAAAAAATGGTTTTATTCCAGAAACAATAGCGAATGGGTTAGGAATGAAGGATAAACCACGAAAAACCGCTCAAAAAGCTTAAAACATGGTCCTACAGAGCCCCCGAAAACGTATTTTACAAGAGTAAAACATTGAAGGCAATTACCCCAAAAAACAAGGTTATTGCGCGCTCACGCGCACGCACGTGGAATTTGAGAGTTTTCAACCATCGGGACGGGTGCGTGGGATAGGTACACAGTTCCCATACAAATCTGAGCCCTCTCGAGTGGCTACACCTGAGGCTACGGTCGGCGCAATTAGGGTGACGCGCCAGGCGCGTCTCTGGGGCTGTGCGTTACATACATCGCCGACGCGCCAGGCGCGTCGCTGGGGCTGTACGGGTTAAGTGAAGTTCGCTCCATTAACCCTCCAGCCCCGGCTATGTATTATATATATATTCCCCGAAACCCGGGTGTTTTGGTCGAAAAACGTCTAGGCTAGGCTGCCGTATATTTGTTAATCTGACTGCTTCCCGCATTCCCACGCATCCCCAAGCGTAGCTGTGTTATTTACCTGTAGAATGGCGTTAAGTAGAGCTCTCTAAGTCAACTGGTTGATTTGTGATGATGATTTCATTGGAGATAACTTTATGGCCAAAACAGCCACTTTACACTACTTTTCGATACTTAACAACAACATACAGGCACACACGAACAAGCGACGCTCTCCTTCTTGTGGCCGGAGATGCGGGGCGTCGGTCCAGCCCGCTGTTGTTTACATGCGTCGGACCGACGCCTCGCACAAGAAGCTCACAGGCTTTCAACCACTGGGCGTTCAAGAGCCCTTCCGGGTACCTGTTATATGCTTTTTTATGGGCGTTCAAGAGCCCTTCCGTGGTGAGAGGGTTAAACCTTTCGCCCCATATGCTTTTGTCAATATATGATCTTGTGTGCCATTTAGGTGTCGATTTTTTCCTGGTGCACAATAGTGAGCCTGTATAGTAACTGGCCTTTGGCCGGGCCATTTTTATACTGAAAAATGTAAAAATGTTTCATGAAGGTGGGTCTTGAGGGTGTTTTTTTAAGCTTTATAGAGGTCTAGGGAGCAAACTAAGAATATACATATACTGTACTGTACTGTATATTATTTTTAACATCATTCTTAATACCAATAACAGCCAAGGATGTAGTATCCGAGTGTACCGCCCGCCTTGTTTACACTACGCGGACGCTCGCAATCATGTTCCCGTCTATTTTGACTGCCAATGGATATAATAATAGGTTGAAGCTCCCCTCAAAACCCCCCCCCCCCATCCCATGACTTTTTGTCATTATCATATATATTGCCAGCAGGGGGCAAATAACAGAAAAATTAGCCGTAAAAATAGACAGGAACTTAACCACGAGCGATCGACGTATGTAATCATGACGACCTTACGCCCGGATACTACATCCTTCCCCAATAACACCCCAAATCATATTAATGAAAGCATGTGATTCTCCCAGGATTCAAACCGAGGATATCACATACAGAACTTACACGCTCTAACCATTACACCATCAAGACAGTTAAAAGTTATATATAATAATGATACAAAAATAAATAAAAATACCCCCCTTCCCTTAAGCGTGTCACTCCTGTAGTTGTAAAAATGTCTGTGTGAAGCAGGCCTAAAGGTTGTGTATGTCAGAAATTCCTCCAGTTTATTTTGTCCAGACATGTTCCTTTTGTCTATGCTACAGTGCTACTTCCACTACATACAAATTAGCATATGCTTCCTCTCTTGTAATGGATTTGGAAATTTATAAATTATTAATATAGATGCTGGTAGGGTAAATCTAAATGTACAACTGGATGGGGAAATACTGGAACAAGTGGAGTGTTTTAAATGTGTAGGAGGAGTGATAAGCAGGGATACAGGTGTGGAAATGGAGGTAAGACAGAGAGTATGTGGTGGAAGGAAAGTTTACGGAGCAATGAGAAATATGTGGAAGGTGAGAAATCTCGGAATGAAAGCTAAAAGTGCAGTGTGTCGAGGGATAGTTGTACTAACAGTGATGTATGGGGCTGAGACATGGGCTTTGAAGGCACAAGAGAGAAGAAAGTTGGATGTGATAGAGATAAGCTGCTTAAGGAGTATGTGTGGAGTAACGCATAGAGACAGATTGAGGAATGAACAGTTACATAGGAGAGCAGGAACCCTTATCGGCCAGGGTGGACAGAAGGGTGCTGTGCTGGTATGGACATGTTGAACGAATGGGAAATGAAAGGCTTACAAAGAAAGTTTATGAGTCAGAATCAAGGGGAGGTAGAGGGAGAGGAAGACCTTGGATGAGATGGAGAGATGGTGTAGTATAAGCATTGGAAGGTACAGAGATGACTAAAAAACAGGCTAGGGAAGTGGTAATGAATAGGAATTAATGGAGAATACAGTACTTGTGAATAGATGAGTGATAACGCAGTTGTAGGGAGAGGAGGTCAGACGCCAGTTGGACTAGATAATTGTCCATCAGGAGCCGGCCCTGGGAGCTGGTCTATGTTGTGAAGGGTGATCTCTGGATGTAAGGTGGGCGGGCATTGTGGTATAGTTCCGCTGTGTGTCTGCCTGTTGAGACCGGAACCTCTTTGGGAGGTCTGGGACCGGGGGAGTGCTGGAGGTCCTTAGTGATCCTTGGTCTTCTCCTGGGCGACCTACTGTAGATGTATATAAAAAAAAAAAAAAAAAATTTTTTTTTTTTTTTTTAGGTTGTTTTGTTTTGTCCCTGTTCGGGCTCTTGTCTCGAGTCGGCCACCCCTAGCTATGGGGTATGTGTCTGAGTAGATACATACAGTATATACACACATAACTTATTAACCCACTCACATCCTTATGACGCAGAAGTTGCCAGATTAGCAATAATAAATAGAGTTCTCTCACACTTATAATTACCTCTCCAAAATTATTTTTCTGCCCACAGCTAACTCAAAGACAACTGCAGAGGTTGAAGTAACTAAACTAAAGGTTTCTAAATACCCCTAATGGTAACAAAGGCTTTAAAGTATCCCTAATAGGCTCAAAATTGCGTCAAGAACGTGAGAGGGTTAAACAAATATGCAAAAAAATCTTAATCTTTCTTGATCAACAGTGGTTCTCATAGCTCTGTAGACTCGTAAAATATGTTGATGAGATTCCTTACTCTTACCTATCTATCTCTTGTCCCACAGCAGTACTGGTATTTTTTGGGACATTTTGCTTGTCATACTGTTCGTTAGGTGCGGGGATCACCCTCCACAAACATATCCTCAGCTGTGTCATGCATTTGCCCATGCATTTCTTTGACATTAACCCAGTGGGCCGACTTATAAACCGCTTCAGCAAAGATATAAACACTCTGGACACCAGTTTACCGTGGACGTTGCGGTCATGGCTCACCTGTTTCTTCACGGTATGTTCGTTGTCACATGGGCAGTTTTCCGCTGTTTTTACTAGCCAATGTCAGATTATAGCTTATAATTCATGGATAAACATACTTAAATCTGTCACACAGATCAATTAACACACTTGTAGTAAGTTAGTACTGTATGTGAAATTGATGACCGATCATAAATAAACCAGGTAATTTAAAAAAAAAAAAAAAAAAAAAAAATTGATAAAGTGCTAGCTAGAATTCCTAACAGGAAAATGCTAGCTAGAATTGCCAACAGGCTAGAAAAACGCTGAAGATGCTGCTCATGTAACGCTGCCTTTACTGGTCAAGTCCTTTGGGTGGTAAATTGTTCTGCCATGGTTTTAGTAGGTGTCTTGTTGCATGCCTCGCACTGTGTTCCCTCATGCTCTCCACTGCTGTGAAGATAACAAGTACAGTACTTTATTCTGGCATCTTTGGGACAGAATATATGTCAGATTATCAAGTACTGTAGTTTTGTAAAAACTACATCTAGGATCTTTCTTTCTTCTCTATGTAACCTCCAAGTTCCTACCCCCTTCGCTGCAATAGTTTCCATTAAATGAACAGTACTGTATAATCATTGTAGTACTGTATGCTGTGGTATCGCCCATATTCTTAAACCTTATCCCTGTGAATTTTGTTCTTGATTGTGAATTTGGTTGATACTCGCTAGCTTTTCTGCCTTTGTTCCTTTGCATTTCTGTATTTAACTCAAAATTGTATTAGCTAGATTGTATGTATGTATGTATAGTTTCTGACACCTTTCACATTTTGGACAATGTCTTACTGTACCTACATTATATGTTGAGGCTTCTTTTTATTTGTGCATTATAAAGTTATTGCACTTTGTAGCATATTTAGAACTAGCAATGATTGATATAGATAATAAATAATAATATTATAATTATATTAATATCTTTAGGTATACCTTATTGATGTTTTGCATGCTTTAATTTTCCAAGTGTCAATGATATAACATGTTCTTAGCTTCTATTGGAACAGTTGGTAAAGCAATATCTCACTTCATTACTGGCTTTAGTATAAAATAAAGTTAATGAATTTGTTTGGGTGTTATTATTTGAACTGGAGCATGGAGGAATTACAGTATATCTGGTATCATATGCTTTCATTAGTATATTCTAGTGCATTTAGTGCATCATGAAGGTCTGTGAGAGAGTCTTTGAGGGTTTGATTAGGCAAAGCATCTCCATTGATGATATGCAGTTTGGTATACCAGGTGTGGGCTCCATATATGGTAAAGGATATAGAAGCAGTGGAGAAAGTGCAGAGGAGAGCTAGCAAGCTGGTACCAACGTTGAAGAACGCGGGCTATGAGCAGAGGTTGAGGACACTTGGGCTTCCGACACTGGCATATAGGAGAAAGAGAGGAGATATGATAGAGACTTTTAAGATAGTGTCAGGAAAGTACGATGAGGATGTGTGTGAAGGTATCTTCTTGATGCGGGAGGGAACAAGAACGAGAGGACACTCTAAGAAAATTTACAAAGAAAGAAATAGGCTTGAGAAGGCAAAGAACTCATTTTGTGATAGAGTGGTAAATGAGTGGAACGCACTGCCCCAGTATGTAGTCGATTCCGAATCAATAAGGGAGTTTGAAAGTAATCTTGATAAAGCATGGGGAAGACAAGATTTGAAGTTTGATTATAAAACAAAAATACAGAATAGTAAAAATGTTGCGTCTGCTACCGCCGCCGCCAACACCGTGAACGACCGCAGCAGTGCAAGTACTGGTACTGAGCTGGATACACAGGCATAGTTTGCCTTTTTCCAGAGGATCTACTGTAAGAAACTAAGAAATTATGCCAGGACGTGGTACAACCGATGCTATCTTCATAGTCAGGCAGATACAGGAAAGATACTTACTAAAAGGCAGGGATCTTTACTTTGTGTTTGTAGACCTGGAGAAGGCCTTTGACAGGGTGCTTAGAGATGTTGTGCAGTGGGCTATGGGGAAACTTGGTGTGGAAGAGTGGCTTGTGCGTGTGATAATGAAGATGTATGAGGATTCGCGAACTGTGATGAGGGTGAAAGGTGTACTGAGTGAGGAGTTCATCAGGGTTCAGTGTTAAACCCCCTCCTCTTTATTATGGTCCTGGAGGCACTGTCTAGAGATTTTAGATCTGGACTCCCGTGGGAACTGCTTTATGCAGACGATTTAGCCCTAATAGCTGACAATGTGCAAGATGCTGAGGCCAAATTCAGAAGATGGAGAGAGGGCATGGCGAGCAAGGGTTTAACCCCCCCCGGCCGACGGTGACTGTCATATAACTTGTGCCTTTTTAGGGCCATTTTGAGCGATGAGAGAGAGAGGGACCATTGTAAGGACAACAGGCGCGCGCGCTCCGCTCCCGGCAGCGATGGGGCCCGCACTGAGACCTACTGTATCGATCCTCAACCTCCGTATCTCTCAAAATAATGATGAATCCAGGGAAAATACCTCATTTTAGGGTATTTTCACTTCCAGTTGCACGATCGTTGCAAGAGAACCCGTTGTTGTACAAGGATGATTCCCAACCCCGCGGGTTGGGAGTTAAGAGTCAATACAGTATTAACAAAACCAAGGTTATGCATTATAGATTGAGACGAGGCAATGTGGAAAAGAGCGGTGCATACTAGAGATGGAACGAATATAAATTTTCACTATTTGCGAATACGAATACGAATACAAATATTTTGTTGTAAAATTCGCGAAAACGAATTCGAATAGCGAATATTTCAATCCTTATTTCATCCTTCAAGAACTGGTAATTATTTTTATGTCACCAACAAACGTTAATTAAATTAGTATGAATTAATTACCAGAAGATAATGACGATGTGAATGTGTAATTTCTTAAATATCATAAATGAACTGTATGAATTAATGTTTAATATATTGTTAGAGTTCAGCCATAAAAAATGAATAATTAAAATTAAATCCATTCAATTTTCTATGTTTTCAGTCCTCAGCCCCAATGTTGCCGCTTTTTTGGTACTAAAGTACCAGATTTGGTACATTTGACTCTCTCAAGTAGGCTACATTTTATACATTTTCCAATAAAATAGTCCATATCTGGTACTAAATACGAAATCAGTGAGGACATATGATGGAATATATTTTAGTGACATGCTATTACATTGGATATGTCTGAAATGGCAATATTGCGACGGTTCAAATGTCCAGGTCCAGCACACGTTCGTTTACCGGGCAGTGATTCCACTTTAGAATAATTTGGTAGGCCTACTTTTCACTAGTTTGATCTGGTACTATTAAA
This sequence comes from Paralithodes platypus, assembly GCA_032716605.1. NCBI lineage: Eukaryota > Metazoa > Arthropoda > Malacostraca > Decapoda > Lithodidae > Paralithodes > Paralithodes platypus. The sequence continues at coordinate 29,384,402 of CM064485.1, read as the reverse complement.
TACAGTTAAGTAGCAACACTGCTCAGTCCTCCTTCATTCCACTTTAGCGGCCCCAACGCACATCTGCACTGTTATTTATTCGTTTGTGTTAACTTTAAAATTTAATATTTAAAAATTTTGTATATACAGGTATTCTATTGGTTTCGTGAACATATTCGCATATTTGCAAATACAGTAAAAGTCCTTTAATCCGACGACCGATGATTCGAATCTCCCAATAGTCTGAATTTTTCAATTTGAGGCCAAATCCGAATTCACCCGATGGTCCGAATTTCAAGAAGTCCCAAAGTCCCCTTTTTGAGGCATTAGTCCACTCAAATGACACATAATGGAGCACACACATATCATATGTTCATGAATTCACTTTAAAAGTTTACCATTGTCATTGTAGCCTATTACCTACTTCAAAACATTCAGATTAATGGTCAAAGGAAGCTACTGATATAAACGTAAACACCACATCGTCTGCTAGAGAGTTTGTTTTGCTCTTGAACGCATCCTTGGGACGCTCCGATGCGCTACTGTCTTGCACCTCATTTTCTGCAAGCGCATATCCCCTAACTATCGGCGCGCAACATAAGTCGAGTATAATAAATCTGGACTATCTGGCGGCGCGCGACATAGGTCGTGTGGCAATTTCAGCACGTAATGTTGCTGAGAGAGAGAGACAAGTGGTGGCAGGAGAGTAACGAGCGTATGACTGCTCCAGACCACCGCGGCGAACCTACTGACACGAATCCCACCTCCTCCCTCCCTCTCTCACTCGCTACATACTGAATTGTATGGGGAAAGTACCAAATTACATGCTTTTTGCACTCGTGTTGCGCGGTTGTTGCAAGAAAACTAGCCGTCATAAAAGGATCGTTATGGTGTCATTGGAAAGCTCTGTTTATGCCCTTTCAGAGATAGATACTTGTTTTACGCTCTGGGTCTTATTTAGGCATGAAAATGATCACGTAAACAGCCCTATTTTGGCTAAAAACACCCCGCTGGGCGGTACATATAAATAAACCGCTAGCCCGCTAATAAGGTGTTAACATTTTTGTATATACAGGTATTCTATTGGTTTCGTGAACATATTCGCATATTTGCAAATACAGTAAAAGTCCTTTAATCCGACGACCGATGATTCGAATCTCCCAATAGTCCGAATTTTTCAATTTGAGGCCAAATCCGAATTCACCCGATGGTCCGAATTTCAAGAAGTCCCAAAGTCCCCTTTTTGAGGTATTAGTCCACTCAAATGACACATAATGGAGCACACACATATCATATGTTCATGAATTCACTTTAAAAGTTTACCATTGTCATTGTAGCCTATTACCTACTTCAAAACATTCAGATTAATGGTCAAAGGAAGCTACTGATATAAACGTAAACACCACATCGTCTGCTAGAGAGTTTGTTTTGCTCTTGAACGCATCCTTGGGACGCTCCGATGCGCTACTGGCTTGCACCTCATTTTCTGCAAGCGCATTCAGTCTTGAGCTTGAAAACGCACCTTTGGACGTTCCGATACGCTACTATTTATAGTTCAGTGATCGGAGCGTCCCAAGGGTGCTTTCAAGACAACAAGACAAGGGTGCTTTCAATACAATATAATATAACAGAGCACGTCACACAAAAGGAAAATTACAAGAACCTCTCAGGGAAGTGCCGTTGTTAAGGCATTACTTCCCTAACCACATCTGATCTGATCTTCAAGAGCAAGACAAACTCGCTAGTAGACGGAAGAAGAAGAAGACGACGATGCGGACATATGGTGTTTACGTTTATATCAGCAGATTCCTTTGACCATTAATCTGAATGTTTTGAAGTAGGTAATAGGCTACAATGACAATGGTAAACTTTTAAAGTGAATTCATGAACATATGATATGTGTGTGTGCACCATTGTGTCATTTGGGTGGCCTAATGCCTCAATGTTTTCGTCATACACAGGTTCATAGGGGTAAAGTCCGATAATCCGAAAAATCCACTAATCCGAACGAGGGCCGGTCCGCTGCCCTTCGGATTAACGGAGGTTTACTGTAGTTATGAATGGAAATGCGAATACGAATATTGAAAAACATAGTGAATATTCGGACATACGAATACGAAACTAATATTCGGTCCATCTCTAGACTGCATACCCATGTGCAGTGTGTGGAGAGAGTGTGGGCGCTAACTCGATTCGGAGTAGCATCTGTCGATGTTAGGTGCACCATGGGAGTAAGCGCTGTAGTAGAATAAAAGGACCCCTGCTGAAGGATGATTCAGAAATTGAGAAATTTGAGTGCGTAGTGTGCAAGGGCGAGCTTGTGTTAACCCGGGAATGGCGAGAACACTCTTAAGGGGACCGACCGGTTAATTACCCAACTTCCAGGTCTTACTATATATTTAAATGAAATTTGGCACAGGTGTATATGACCATAAAACTAGATAAAAAAAAAAAAAAAAATATTTTATTTTTGCTTTTTTCTTGCAATTTAGGTAAAAAACGGTTGAAAATCATAGTACTGCAGAAAATGATAAACTCTTACAAAAATCCCCATAGCACATGTTTTATGTGATCAAACAACTCACAAAAGGTGTATCTATAGTTTCTATAAAACACATTTTATATATTTTGTGTATTTGTTCGATTTAGGTGATGACGGATTCAGGCGAATATATTTATAGAAAATTACAACTTTGACGACATATTGTGAAATTTTTTAAATTATTAGAGTAAATTTGGTTTATAGGCCTTTTAGTGTTTTTAATTACCTTTCCAATGGTATATACACCATTCCTATAGGTCCAATAATAACTGTAAAATAACATCCAATAGTGCGGTAATATAGGTTCTGAGAAAAACAGGTGAAAGTCTAAGGTCATTAGGTGAACATTTTTACTTTTGTTTTTTAGATTTACAATATTTTATGCGGGAACATGGCAAAGTAGAAGATAAAGCGTATGGTAGGTTGTAGAGTAGCTTACGCTCTTTCGATTTATATAGGTATGCTCCTCGTACGACCAGTAGTTACTGAGCATGTTAATTTCAAAGTTCGCTATATAACTTTTTAGAATTACAGGAAAAGTTTGGAAAACATAAAAAAATACTATTTCCAATGGGTTTGCACTAATAACATTTCACTGGCTTATGAAGGGATGTTGACTCTTGTTGAGTAAACACCTATTGGTATTTTCAGGATTTTCGAGTTTTTTAAGCCTAAATTAACCGGTCGGTCCCTTAAGAGGTTTTTGGTGGGCACTGGCGAGGAACATGTTAAGAGGTAAGGAATGGAGCCTAATATTTCCGCCCAGAAGTATGGTGTTCACTTCACATAGCTCCCGCTTACCCGGTTAAATGATGATCCTGTGGTTATGAATTTTGGAAATAAGTCATTGGAGCTGGTGGAAAGGTTTTGTTATGTAGGAGATACCATCTCTGCTGGTGGTGGCCTAGGCTGCCACTGTCGCTAGAATTAGATGTGGCTCGGGGAAGTTCAGAGAACTGCTGCCAATTCTGACCATGAAAAGAATGCCTCTCCCCTGAAGGGAAACGTGTATGCCTCATGTGTTAGAAGTGCAATGACGTATGCCTCAGTAACATTGGCCGTTAAAGTATAGGATGTCAACAGAATGGAATGTAATGAGATGAGAATAGTGAGATGGATGTGTGGGGCCAAACTGCAGGATAGAATAACTAATGATGAAGCTGAGGAGATGCTTAGGTATAAAGAGTATTAGCGAGGAGATGCGTACAAGTAGACTGGGATTGTATGGGCATGTAGAGAGAATGGATGAACAAAATTGGGTGAAAAGATGCAGGTCTGTGATTGTGGAGGGAGCTGCACCAAGGGGTGGACCTAGGAAGACCTGGGATCGGAGTATACGTGCCGATCTCTAATCCAAAACTTGACTAGTGAAGGAGCCCTTAACAGGGTTGCCTGGGATGCCGCTATTAGGACAAGAGACTAAACTGCACGTATGTGTGGAGCACTCGGTCTTAAAATGTTATGTATGTATGTTTGTAATGGAGGATTCATGTTAAGAACAAGGTGTTCCTTAATTATACAGTAAACCCCCGCTAACTCGGACTCTTTTTAGTCGGAAACCCGCACTTCTCGGAATGGCATCGGCCTCTCGGAAATGTCCCTGTATATCTCGGAAATTTCCGAGTTGGACGGGTTTTGTGTCCGGTTTACAATGTTCTCTCACTCGGTTTTAAGTGATTTTAGGATGAATTGAAGCCTGTGCCTTTCAATTATTGTGTTAATATTAATTACTATGTACTGTACTGTCCCTGAAAACATAATAAGGTTCGTATTTGTCATTAACCCTCGGAATCTGGGAGGCCTCATATGAGGCAAAATGGTCGGCTAAAAATCGCCGCTATAATCATCAAAACTCGGCAACCACGCGTTGTAGCGACGTCATCTCTACGGCATTCTACAGACTGGCTGGCTGTTCGGCCAGGCAGCTTGGGGAACAACAACAACAACAACAATTTGCAAAAACATTGACTGCTCTACTGTTGTTGTTGTTGTTGTTGTTCCCTAAGCTGCCTGGCCGAACAGCCCCGAGTCCCTGAGAAAGGCCATGGCCACGATCGGGCTTTCCCACAGAGCTCTCATTGAGTGTAGATTGTGTTGTTGGCGTAAGTGGTTGTGTGAAATGCAGTCTTCTATGATGTGTTTAATGGTATGGGGTGCTGTGTTACATCCCGGGCAGGCGTCGACAACGGAGTCATCCAGTCTCTTCTGATAGCTCAGGAGAGCTGGATGGTGTCCGCATCTCAGCCTGGCCAGGTGGACTCTGTCCTCGCGAGGAAGGGAGGATTCGGAAGGATGGATTTCGGGAGGTCGTGCATGCAGCTGTGTGTTGTCTGTGAGTGAGTGGATGGATCGGTGAGAGATATGAGTATGGATGTGCTTCTGGAAGTTGGTTCGGGGTGGGCAGGGAGGGAGAGAGGACAATAATTGTGTGTGATACCGTGTGCTGGGTGTTGTTTGATATTTCTTGGTGTCTGTGGGTGTGTTGCCATGTAGTTTAGTGGGTGGTCTTGGTTCGTGGAGGCTGCTGCCAGGAATTGAGTGCCTCTCATGTCCAGATGGTCTTTGACTTTGAGGATTTTGGTTTCTTGATGTAGGTGATCTGTGGGTGCAGTAGCTGTGCAGCCTGTAATGATCTTCAGGGCTTTGTTTTGAATAGTCTGTAAGGTCTTATGAGGTGTTTCAGCTAGGTTAGAAGCCCAGGCTGGGCTTGCGTATTCCATCACTGATCTTATGTATTGTTTTATATACTGTGGTGGTAGTTTCTTTGTTGTGTCCAAATTTTGTGTGAGCAAGTGACCTGAGGGCGTTAAGTCTGGGTGTCAGTTTTCTTTTTAATGTTTGTGGTGTGCTGTTTGAATGTCATATGAGTATCATATGTTACTCCTAGGATTTTGGGGTGTGTGTGTATGTGTTAGGGGTGTGTTGTTTATGGTGAGTTGAGGGATGTATTCGTGTTCTCCTGTCCAACTTGTGAGCAGGGTTGCGGTGGATTTGGCTGGGGCTAGATTAAGTCTGTTTGTAGTGCACCAGCCATGTAGTGTGTTGAGATAGGGTTGAAGGAGATCTGTTGCTCTTTTTGGGTCATGGTGTGTGCATGTGAGTGTTATGTCATCTGCATAGGAGGCTAAGTTTATTTGGGGCGTATTGGGTGTAGTTATATCGTGCATGTACAGATTGAAGAGTGCGGGCGATAGGACGGATCCTTGTGGGACTCCGTTTGGAAAGTTTCTGATTTTAGATGACTGACCGGCAAAAGATACGTGTGCACATCTGCCTGCTAGGAAGTTGGCCAGCCACCGTTTTGTGTTGTTGTGCATGTTTGTGTTGTAGATTTTGTTTGTTAGGTTGTGGCGGGGGATGGCATCGAAGGCTTTACTAATGTCGAGTGTGGCTAATAGTGATCTGTGTGGTGGTCTAGCTGAATTGATGCCGTCGAAAGCTCTTTGTGTAAGGTCTGTGAGAAGAGTGTTTGTGGAGTGCAGTGGCCTAAAGCCATGTTGTGTTGGAGCTAGGGGTAGGTCAGGTGTAATTAGTTGTAATACTAGGCGTTCCATGACTTTGGAGGGGGAGCAAAGGAGTGTGATGGGGCGGTGCGAGGAGGGTAGCGTGGGGTCTTTGTTGGGTTTGGGGAAAGTGATGATGATACCATGCTTCCAAATGTCTGGTATTGTGTTGTGTGAATAGCTGTAGTTGATATGTTAGTGAGTGCTTGTATGCCTTGTGGTCCCAGGTGTCTGAGGTGTATGTTGCTTATGTTGTCTAGGCCACAGGCGGGTGAGTGCTTGAGATTGTTGATGATATGCTTTGTCTGGTGATTGGTGAAGGGTGTATAGTCAGGGTCTGTGGGGAATTGTCTCTTACGTCGGATGACACGTCGGTCGTCTTTGTGAGGTTTTAGGTGGCTGACATGTGAAAAGTGATTGATGAGAGTGTTTGCTTGTTGTTTACATGAAGGAGTAGAGTCTGTTGTTGTGATTGCAGCATGTGATTGTGTTGTGTTGCTGTTGGAAAGTGTGATGCTGTTTAGTGTTTTGTATAGTTTTTTGGGGTTTGTTTTGTGATCAAGTGTTTGTAGGAAGTTATTCCAATTTAGTTTTTGTTGTTCTTGTATTTTGTTGTTAGTTTGGGTGTTGAGTGCTTGAATTTGTTGTGTGATGTCTTGTGTGTGGGGTGCTGGGGAGTGTTTCAGTATGTCGCGTTGTCTGATGAGGTTTTGAATTTCTGGTGTGAAGTTGGGGTTGTGTCTTTTTCTGTTACCTCTTGGAATGTGTTTCTTGTCAGCGTTTTGGATAGTTTTTATTGAGTATGTGTACAGCATTGTTGATGTTAGTGATGGGTGTACTGTTTAGAGTTGTGAAGTGTTGTTCTGTCTCATTTGTGAATGCTTCCCAGTTAGCTCTTTTATAATTGGTGTATGTGTGTTTGTGGCTAGCTGGGGTGAGTCTGGTTTTGGTGGTGATAATGATCGGGAGGTGGTCAGAGCCTAAGGTTCTGACCACCCTCCAGGATGTTGTGGGGGCGAGTTCTGGGGAGCAAAAGGTGATGTCTGGAGATGATGGGTTATAGAGGGCTTGGTGAGGAATATGGGTATGTTGATGGATGTCGTTAAGGATGATGAGGTTATCGGTTTGGTTTTGTAGTACCAGCCCTCTGTCTGTGTCGGGGTTGTCGACAAACCAGGCCGACGTCTTGGCGTTGAAGTCACCACCCAGGATGATGTGTGGGGTGTGTGGGGTGTTTGTGATGTGTTGTAAGTGTGGTCTGTATTCATTTGGTACTGTAGGGGATGTTTGGGGAGGGATGTATGTGTTTATGATGGTTATGTTGGAGTTGTTGCCAGTGCGTATTTTAATTGACTGTATTTCTGTTGTGTTATCATTTGGGGGGAGGAGTGGATTTGGTTTGTACACTGGTTACTATGTATGATATTTCTTTGTGTACCAGGGTGATGAGTCCACCGCCCCCGCCGACAGCCCGGTCTTGTCTGATGGTGGTGAAATTATGAAATGTGGGTGTTTTTTGTGTTGTGCGGAGTTTTGTTTCTTGTAAGATGGCAATGTGTATGTTGTGTTGTTTGATGAAGTGTGAGAGTTCGTGTTTCTTTGTGTTGATGCCATCTATGTTCAGTTGAAGAATGTTAATGTTATGTGCACGATGTATGTTGGGTGCTGCTGCACGAGGATGGGGTGGGGGTGGGGTGATGGGAGGGGCTGGGGGTGAGGGAGCGGCTGGGGGTTGGGACCACCTACTGTAGGTGGTCTTAGTCAGTAGCTACTGAATTATGAAGTTTGATTTTACCAAAATTCATATGAGGCCCCCCGGATCCCCATGGGTTAATATGATGAATTTCACATGTAAAAAAAAAAAAAAAAAAAATCTCCTTTTCTCTGACGCGGACTTTCTCTTCTAATTCGGGATTAATATCCATCGAGAATGAATAATAAGTCGTAGGCTTGTGCATAAACCTTTAACTGTCTTGATGGTGTAAAGGTTGGGAGGTTTGATGACCTCCCTTATAACCAAATAAGGAAAACCTCTTATTTGGTAGCAGTCTCGGAGTATCCAACGTAGGGCTTATGATCTCAGCCGCTACCACAGCGGGCCGATTTATCGGTACTCACGCGAAGTAACCAAATAATCTCTAGAGTTGCACCTCAATTCACTACTAGGCACGTTGTACACACTCCGAGACGACTAGGAAAGAAGAGATAGCGAAGGAGAGAAAGAATTGTTATAGTTACCCATTTATACTAGCTGCTCTCCTCTGAGCCATGCTCCATGTTCTATGAGCCTGTGCCAGGACCTGCCAAAGTATCGAGGTATCTATCTATCTATCTATTGCCTGACGCCGTGATCCCCGAAGGGGTGGCCACGAACGAACCGCCCCCATGCACCTCTGTCCCCAGTCAGTCGACGCCCCTCCCCCCAACCAGCACCGCCTTCGTTCATGTAGTTCCTCACTCCATCCTTCCCCCTCATATTCGGTCTACCTCTCCCCCTCTGTCCCTCCACCTCGCTCTCGTACACCCTCTTAGTCATTCTCTCGCTTTCCATACGTTCCATATGGCCGAACCATCTCAAGTTGTTCCTTTTCACACTTTCCAGCACATCTACCTCCACACCACACCTCCTTCTTACTTCCTCATTAGTCTGTCTATCCCTCCATGTAACTCCGCACGCACTCCTTAAGTAATTCATTTCCACTGCTCTCACTCTTGGTCTGAGTCTCTCAACCAACGTCCATGCTTCGCTTTCCGTAAGTCAGTGTCGTGATTACCACACTGTCATGCAAGGACTTCTTCACTTCCATACTGACCACCCTATTTCTTGTTACTGCTTTTAGCGTTCCTACACATCCTCTTCCCTGTTGTACCTCTCCCGCACCTCTCATCCATAGTCCCCATCTTTACTCACACTGCCCAGATACTTAAAAGAGTTGACGATCTCCATAGCCTGACCGTTCAGCTTCACCTCACACTCTGTGACTTCACCCCTTTCGAAGACCATAACCTTGCTCTTCCCCGTATTTACCTTCAAATTCCTTTTTTCGCACACTGTTCCAAACTCATTTACCAGACCCTGCAACTCCCATTCATTATCACTCATCAGAACTGTATCATCCGCAAACAGCAGATCGAGGTATCAAGTAATCAATTTAGATTGGATGGGCAGGGGATCGGCATGAGGGCGGGATACTCTGTCGTTGGATACTCCGAGACTGCTACCAAATAAGAGGTTTTCCTTATTTGGTTATAAGGGAGGTCGTCAAACCTCCCAATTTAGTAGCAGTCTCTACGTTTCCAACGTAGGGCTTGAATCCCAAATTGGAGGCGGACATCCAATAAACCATAAACCCCAAGCCGTAGCACAAGCAGAGGACCAAGAAAAGACACAAATAAACAAATCAGTTTATTACCAGAAAAAGAGCGTAACAGTACGGTGCATATTAAGGAAGTACATGTTACCAGTATCAGTCTAGGGTCTTAAAAGTGCCGCAGCAGGCTAAGGAATAGGTCATGTCGACCGGAGAATGGCACACCAATATGGGAAGAATGAAGGCAAGTTGTACATGAAGACAAGAATCTGAAGGCAAGGCACAGTAGGCGGAAGATCTCCAAGGACACTCTTTTAATTACAAAAACCGGGTATGAGGCATAGACATACCAAACAAGTAACCCCTAGACAGTAGAGTCTATACGTAAAGAAGTAAGAGAGATAACCTTAATACTAAACAGGGATGACATACATGTAAAATGAAAGAGAGAAAGGCACAATCATACAAAATAACCCCCCCCCCCTCCCCCCCAGTGTAGGGAAAGGAAGAAAATACAGTATGGGATGAGAAGAGACACAGGATGGAGATGAATCACGTGACACATTGGCCTAACGCAACACAAGGCACACCTGGCCTGGCAGTGGATATGGATAGGTACGATGAGACAAAAGTGCTGTGGGAGGACCATAACCCGGTGTCGGCTATATCCGAAAGTGAGGAATTGTTGAGAAACCTCACAGTCGCTGCATAAGAGCGGACATCATGAGCGGAGCCCTTCGTAAGGGGATTACTCGCAGTAATGACATGGCGTAAATGAAGTCCCACAGCACGTTTGCCTAACCGTGTCCCTGTCTTAGGGGCCAACCAGAGCGCCGTCCCCGACGTCGGCACAGCGGCACGCACATACGTATGCAAGGCTCTTACCGGGCATAGCGGATGATGCGTGCTCCCACATTTTAAAGCTGGTACAGTAAACGGCTTAAAAATGTGCGCCTCACGTTCATTCTTGGCCACAAAATGAACGGAAGGGGCCAAAGTGACTGACCCCAAGGAAGGCGAAAAACTCATGCAATTCGGGGCCCTCGACATGGCAGCCAACTCCGAGACCCTCTCTCCTGTAGCCAACGCTAAAAGAAACAAAGTTTTATCAAGCAGATGAACAGGTGTTGGGTTAGTGGTGTAGATGGGTGAGGTAAGGAGCCTGAGAGCCTTCGCCAGAGACCATTGAGGCGGTATCTGGCGTGGGGGCGGTCTGAGCCGAAAGTAGGCTTTCATGAAAAAAGACAGCTCCTTGTGAGGGAGCACCAGCCCCGTCAAGGTCTCAAAAGGCTCCCTAATAGCGGACAGGTGGTTCTTAATGGTGTTGTACATGTATGTGCGTGTCGCAAACAAGTGATTAAGGTAATGGAAGACTAACGCAACCGACGGAACTGTTTGTTCGGTGTCATTGATCCATTTAGTGAAAGTATTCCAATGAGACTCGTAAGTCTTCCAAGTAGCCTTAGTCCAGTGCTGATTAACCCTCTCACCACGGAAGGCCTCTTGAACGCCCATAAAAAAGCATATAACAGGTACCCGGAAGGCCTCTTGAACGCCCAGTGGTTGAAAGCCTGTGAGCTTCGTGTGCGAGGCGTCGGTCCGCCGCATGTAAACAACAGCCGGCTGGACCGACGCCCCGCATCTCCGGCCACAAGAAGGAGAGCGTCGCTTGTTCGTGTGTGCCTGTATGTTGTTGTTAAGTATCGAAAAGTGGTGTAAAGTGGCTGTTTTGGCCATAAAGTTATCTCCAATGAAATCATCATCACAGCTCAACCAGTTGACTTAGAGAGCTACTTAATGCCATTCTACAGGTAAATAACACAGCTACGCTTGGGGATGCGCGGAAATGCGGGAAGCAGTCTGAATAACGTTAAGCATATCAGTCAAGCAATGTCCATATTTCGGTAACCACCCTGCCTCACAAACATCCACGATGCGAATGCCAACGAGGTCCCTAGGTCTCCAATCTGTCCCAAGTGGAAGTCTGAGACAGACAGGGGAACGGGACTCGGGCACCATCGCTTCAGCTGAGCGTACCAGGCTTGGGCCGGCCAGAGGGGCGCGATTAACCAAACCTTGCCACGGTACTCTCTCAGCCTGTGTAGGACTTTGCACATAAGCAGTGCGTCGGGCGGTGGAAAAGCGTAAATCGACTGCCACCTGCTCCAGTCCTCGCTGAAGGCATCCGGCCCCCCCGCCTGAGTACAAGTCCAGCGGGTGAGGTAGTCCGGCAGCTTGTTCGTCCCGGAGGAGGCGAACAAGTCCACCTGCGGATGGCCCCAGGAGGCTGCGAGGTCGTCGAAAACGCTTTGTCTTAATGACCATTCTACCTTGGTGCTCTGTCCTCTCGACAAAGCATCCGCCCAAAGATTGGCCGTCCCGGGCAGGTAAGTCGCATGCAGGGTGATGCTGTAATGATCGGCCAGGTAAAACAATTTCTCCGCCAGGTCTTGGAGCACAACAGACCTGGAGGAGCCCTGCTTTTGGATACAATGAACCGCGGACATGTTGTCCATCCTGAAGGCCACCGACTTGCCCGTGAGGGCCAGTCCGTGATCCCGCAGGAAGAACAACGGTACCAACAGTTCCAGGGCATTGATGTGGAAGTGTGAGAGCCCCGACCACCTGCCGTGGTTTTGATGTCCCATGTCTGATTGATAGCCCCACCCCACCTCGCTCGACGCATCTGTGTCTACCCAGATGGTCGGCGGAGGAGCAGTCCAGGGCACAGCCGCAGAGAGCGTGCCCCGAGCGACCCAGTGTGTCTGTCTCAGATGTATTGAGCGCGGTACCGTCCACAAACGGTAAGGGGGCGAGATAGGGAAGTGCCTGTTGCCCAGCTGAATGAGGCGTTTTAGTCGGAGCCGGCCCAAGGGCACGGTCAGAGACGCCCAATTCAAAGACCCTAGTAGGGAGTCCCAGATTTTTCGTGTTATCGAGACCGAGTGCAACACGACAAAGAGCTTCCTTCGAAGTTTCGCCGCATTCACACGACTCTGGGAAACGGTGGCGCTTTGGAGATCCCAGTGCAAGCCCACCCACGTCACTTCTCGTGACGGTGAGAGGCAGGACTTGGGAATGTTTAGTTTGAACCCCAGGTTTGTGATATGTCTGACTACAGTGAGCGTGTCTTGTACACAGTGTGTGAGAGAGTCTGCGGAGATGAGCCAATCGTCCAGGTAAAACAGGATCTGAATCCCTTGTAAGAGCAAGGGGGTCAGAGCCTGCTTCACCAGTTTGGTGAAGACCCGCGGTGCTATGTTGAGGCCGAATGGTAGTCTGGTGAATTGGAACACCCGTTGATCCAACTGCAGTGCTAGGCAGCCCTGGAACCGAGGAGCCATCGGCACATGCCAATAAGCATCCTTCAGATCCAGGGTGACCACCCAAGACAAGGGCTTGAGTGCCAGGCGTACCTGGTTGATGGTGAGCATGCGGAAACGGGTGTTCACAATGTGAGAGTTGAGGACTGAGAGATCTACCACCGGCCTCATAGCAGCGCAGTCCTTCTTTGGGACCAGAAACACATGAGACAGAAATACCTTTTGTGTAGAAGATATTTCCCTGATAACGCCTTCCTCGTGCATGGACATGATCACTTGGGCCACTTCCTGAGACACTGGTCGCTGTCGGGGAGGGCACCTGAGAGGAGGCCTGGATCTCCACCTCCAAGTCAGACCCTTCTTGACCACCCCGACGCGCCCACGACCGGCGGGGCCATTGCCGGTAGTGGGGGCGGAAGAAGCCCGTGCGGGCGCCTTGCGTCAGGCCCATCACCGCTTCGACGAGATGGTCGGGCGAGGGAAGAGGGGACTGGCCAGGAGGAACTACGCGTTTTTTGGCGCGGAGCCCCTCTTGGACTTATCGTAGTGGGAGCTAGAGCCACCACGTCCTACTCCAGACGTCCCCCGCCCCGCCGAAACGACGGACGAGCCTCGCGCTCCAGCCTATCCCCCTCCAGGCTGTGTCTGGCAGCGGAGGAACTGGGGCCCTGCGCCTGCCAGCGCCGCATCCCCTCTTGACGGGGACGGCGATCCGGGGACCGACGACCACGGAAGGCGGGTACACCACGCCCCCTGTGAGCCAGTCCCCTGGCCACACCTCTAGCCTGGCGCCCTCTGCCGGCGACAGACCTGCCCCCACGTCCGCGGGTGGAGGAGGATGAAGTGGGCTTCGCCACCACCTTCCGTTGAGCAGAGTATGTGTCACTCTGCGCCAGTAAGAAATCCCCCTTGCCAAGCCTCCTCAGGGAACAGTCCAGGGGTCAGAAGGTCAGTCAGTAGGAGGCGGTTGCGGACGTCGGCAGGGGCCTTCTTACAGAAAGCCACCCGAAGTTGTTGACGGCAACGAGTGGCTTCATGGAGGGAGTGGCGGATGTCCTGAACAGGGTTGAGGGCAAGCTGCAGGGTGATCCGTCGGACATGCTCAAAACCTTGGCGATGATCAGCCGATTCCAGCGACTCAATAAGGCGGAGGTGAACCCGCGCCAGTTCCAACTGAGCAAGAAGAGTTGAAAGTTGGCGCGCCGCACGCTGACGGAACTTAAAGTCCCGGTCCAGTGGCGCCTTCTCCGGTGCCGTGAAAAAGGAACACGGAAGGGGGCCCACCGACAGTTTGGGAGCATTGAGCCACTCCCACACAGGCAGAGGGAAGCCTGAGGAGGTAAGGAGCATGCCCGACAGAAAAGATGATTCCATGGATGGGATGGCCGGCAAGGTCTCAGCCATGGACTGACCAAACTCCACTGCCTCACGGATCCATTCACCCCAGGGACCCGGACAGACGTGCGGGAGTTCGAGCAGCAGGACCCCGTCCCGATCTCGCACATTCCTGAGGTACGGCGTCCCTGAGATGGCAGAGAGGGAGTGGACATCCGCAGACAGGTCTTGGCGGGAGTAGTCAGCCCAGGGCTTGGTGGCAGTGTAAGGCAAGACCGACGGATGATATGAAAAATACCGCATGTCTTGCCGGTTAGGGTACACCCTCACATCGACCTCAGGGACCAGACCCTGTGGAGTAATGGCCCTGAAGACGTTTTTCTCATTCACCTGTATAGCCCAGCCCTCCGGCACAGCCCGCTCTCCGGCCGGCAGGCGGACCGCCCCCTCAGGGTTGGAGGCGATCACAGCTCTCCAAGCAACAGAATCCCCATACAGGGATGGCATCTTGACTTTGGGGATCTTAAACTTGGAGAGAGGCGGCACGGAGAGGGGGTGAGAGAACAACCCCAAACCCTGGCCCGGGATAACAACGGGCCAGAGAGGAGTCGTAGGCGGTGTCGGAGGTGCAGGTGACGAAGTAGATGATGTCAACGGTACCACGACCGGGAGAGCAGGCCGAGATGGGATGTGGTCGGCAACAGGTGGGAGAGGAGCCACAAGCGGAGTCTGCAGAGGCACCGGGTTAGTAGTACCCAACCGGGAGACCACTGCATCCATGGCCGCCGTGACAGAGGAGAGGATGTCTGCCTTATTGGAGGCCATCTCAAGGCGAAGAGACGCCAACTCCGCCCGTAACTCCGTCTCCGCAGCAGGAGGGAAGGACGTCTGTAGAGGAGACAGGGAACCAGCCTCACTGGGCCCACGGGCCCCATGGTCCGTGAGCGGGGAGAACTCAGGGGACGGTGGAGAGGACTGTGCCGCCACGTCGGGGTCCTCCTGGCCCGAATCAGGTGCACCGTCCGAAGACGAGTCGACCCCCATATCCTCGTCCTCCAGCCGATCAAAATCCGCAACCTCCATCTCAAGAACATCTTCTAAATGGTCAGGGAGACGAGGAGGAGACTGCTGGACACAAGGGATCGAGGCGTCGGAACCTCCAGGTTGAGGAGGAGGCGTGGAGGGCATCGCCGCCGGTACCACCACAGCCGGGCCCGCCATAGGGAAGGAGCCGGGACCCCTCACAGGCTGGGAGGCAGGCAGAGGCTCGAACTCCACCCCACCAGTGGCAGAAGACGGTGCAGGATGGAGAACGACCTCCTCGGCCGGCGGGGCAGGACGGCGTTTGGCCCTGAAGACCGTGGAAGCCTGCGAAGGAGGGGGGCTCATCCTGAGGTGAGGAGAAGCAAGACGGGGTCGACCAGCAGGGGACGGAGATCGGCGACGTTTCGTCCTGCCAGAAGTTCCAGAAGTCATGGAGAGGTCGGAGGGAGGCACACGATGTTCATGACGCCTGGGGGCCCGCTCCCTGGAACGCGCCCTCCCGCCCGCCTGACCCGAACTCCCGGGAGGGGAGCCCCGAGCCGTATGAGGAGAGCGAGAGCGACGAACAGTAGGGGAGCGGGAACGGCGTGCAGCATCGGAGGTAGGTGGGATCCCTAACAACACCCGGACGTCATCCTCACGGAAGGAAGGAGCCCTGTGCAGGACCCTTTGGACGTGACGGGAGATGACGTCCCATGACCGGCGTAGAGACGTCCCGGCCCGTTGTCCTTCCGCCGACGTAGGGAGAGTCTCGAGCAGTTGAAGAGCGGAGAGACACACCCCACACTGGCGGGGATCGTAAACATCCTTCCCATAGCAGGCCGTGTGGAGGCAACATTCCCGGTGATCCCGCAAGGCCGTCCGCTGACACGTCGGCCGAGAGCAGGGAGGAGCCGGCATCACAGCACTGAAAAACGGGGAAGCATTACCCACCAGTAGAGGTGAGACAGGCAAAATGAGGCAGTAGAGCCAATCCAGCATGTAAGACTCAATAAGACAATATCCAGTAAGAAGCTATGTAGCAAGTATAACAGGAAAGTCAAAAGAAAACACCCACACCAGAGACCCTCAAACACCAGGGCTGGGACAAGCCCCTGAGCGAGGCCCAACCCTGGGAACAGGTCATAACCAAAATCGTGGGGAAAGTGGTACCCTTCGAAATACCTGAGAACCCTCTGTGAGAGCGGAGGGAGGAGGCGGCGATGCGGCGGCGGCGTAGGGACAGCCGGCAGTAGAGCGGGCACCAGCTGGAAGGA